>JASVER010000021.1:4288944-4747499 GCA_030449065.1 Oceanodroma leucorhoa | reverse complement strand
GCCTCCTGAGCCACGCCAAAAAGTCGGGGCATTGCTTGGCCACATATTGCAAAAAGAAACATGCTGGTATGGAAGGTGAATATTTTTTACTCTTTTTTATTTAATGTTTACACCATAATAGCAGTCACTGAAAACTGCACTTAAAWTTTAACTTCATGTACAAACGAGAAGCCAAGCTATACTGCAGATAATATTTTACAGGAATATGACACAGTATATTGATTTTCTTTAATCCTGAAATTCACTGGAGTAGTGAAGCAGCTTTGTTCTTAGCTTAGATCTGTTTATCTAAAACTTTAATGACTAATTATTTTTTTTTGCAAAGCCTAATTGAATTTTACAAACAGGATTAGATCTTTAAACTCTGAACATAGCTGGGAATGATTATGGAAGACCAAAATAAAGCAGTTTTCTGTTCTTTGCAGCGGCAGCATGGTAAGCTGCTTTCTAAGGGTGTCATGTGCAAACAGCTGTTATCTTAGCATGGATCCGGCTTATGGCTTTAYGAGTTTCCCAGCAATTTGGAAACCTAGTGGGTTTTCACCTGAAGGAGTAACTTTGGGCCACAGAGCCTGATTTCGGTGTGCGGACACGCGCTGCTAAGCTGGGGAGCGATGCGCATCGCTCGCTGCGGCAGGTTGTGCCACCTGCTCGGGCTTTGGGGCGGTACTGACTGCTCCTAACTTCTGTGTCTGTGTGGTAGCTCATTGCCTATTTCAAAGGAGGTATCMGTCGCATCGATACAATAATCTTATTTTAACCAGTAAATGTATGGTGAACATTGTTGCTTTTTACTGTGGCCAGTGTACTGCAATTTTAGGTGTGAATCTGCTGCAGAACATTGTCTTGAGACAGGATTGGGTAGATAGAACTTCTTGAAATACATCCTAATTCACATTAATTTGAGTCATATTAACAAATCAACTCTCTGACGTGTCAATAYGTAGAGGTAGAGAGAGACTCCGAAAGCACTTTCTTATGGACAGGGTTGGGAGAAGCACCTTAACAATTTCAGAGAACGTCATGGTTTTCAGCTGCTGGCTGTCTCAGAGGTACACTAATGATGTTAAAACATTTCAGGTTGTCAACAGTGATTTGCTTAACAGAGGCTTTAGGGTCAACACTGCTTCTTTTAATTAAGCTCTTTTCATGTAATGTTAGGACAATTTCTAACACAGGGAGGTCATAGTTTTGATGGGAACTTTTAGCATCCATTGTCAAGACTGCTGAGAATCTGAAAACATGGTTATTAGCAGAGTGATAGTCACTAGCAAATTCTCTTTTGTGTGTTGTGGATATAGGAGTATGTCTGTTGCTGCATCTCACCCTCCCCATGCAATGCCAACCTAAACATTGCCATCTTCTGTAGAAGCTGCAGCATTTCTTCTGGTAATAGCCAATTTATCCAATCATCCCATTACCTCACTGGGAGGCTGGCTGAATTTAGAATCTATAAATGAATGACTAGTGTGAGGAGGAATCATATCTGAGAGAGGAGTAAAGAAGTGGTGTTAGTATATAAAATTTTCTTTTTGAACAGTTATGTTAATTGTGGTCATTATATTTTGTTCCCCCATATGTTTCTTGGCTGTTGCAGGAATGCTTTCAGTTTTGCATTTATTTCCAGGCATTTTTCAAATTATTTGATGTGTGCTGGGCTTTCTCTTTTACCTCTGTCTGGAAACATTCCTCAAAGACAAGTAAGGACCTGTCTGGCTGTCTCAGGGACTGTATCTCTTGATAGCGGCTTTGATGACTAAGTAACCACCTGTCTTACAGTACCTGGAGTTCATGTAGGGAGAAAGACAATTTAGAGCTACAAACCAAAATGAAACTAATGGTTGTATCCTACAACACGTCACAGGATCGTCCAGAAGAGACTTGTTAGTTAAATTGAATGAGCTGCCTGTTGAAATGCTTAAAACCTCTCAGAGAACTCCCAGTCTAAACAGAGGAAACAATAAAGGATGTTATCCTCCCTGAATAAGCATACATTTAAGAAAGCTGTAGGTATGTGAAACTATAGGTATATAACATGGTTTTGAAATATGAAAATGAAATGTGATGAAAAAGGCAGCCAGGATGAAGGTGGAAGTATGAGATCTGTATTTCAGGTTTAATTTTTAATCACTATGTAGTCCATTAGAGAAGTGAAAATAGGGTATGATCAATTGATATAACAATATTTTTTCCAAAAATGTTAATGTCTTTGTTATGAAGTAGCACCTGCTACTGCATCAAAAGTTATTAGATTGTATGTACATGAAGTAATACCCATAGAAGAAATTAGATGAATAACCCATAATAAATCATATACCACAAGGGTATGCAGTTAATATCAAGATTAATTATGGGCTGATTTGTAAGTCATTATATCATAGATTGCGATGTTGAGGTTTAATTTTTCTCTAAAAACTGATGAATTCTGATATAGCTGCTTAACTATTTATAAGCACCCTTGAGATGCAGGCTAAAGCAAGACAAGGAAACATATGACTATTTCATTGCTTTGCCTTGTATAATGGAGTGGCTAAATCCGCAGTATCAATCACACCAAAACTTAAAGTTTCTGTTTTCTGACCCTACCTTGTAAACACCTCTTTGTGTTTTGTCTTCTGAGGTGTGCAGTAGCAGGCTGGTTTTTGTATTTTTACACTCCTGATAATCTTCTCTTGTAATGGTTACATTGTGGCATCATTTTTATCTGATTTATTAAAATGATTAAAAAGCAGGAAAACACAGGATATATTCTGCCATGTTGATGAATTTTATGAGATGTTTAATATGTTGTGTCAAATATAATTTATATTCTTGAGTCATTAGCATGTGAAACACCATAATATTGAATTTCTTTTCCTGATTAAGGGCCAGATCCACTTAAAGACAGACACCCACGAGCGGGGCTCAGCTCCCCAGACCATGCGCAGAGAGGGCTGGGTGCTGTGGGGAGGTGATGCAGGAGTTTGCACGCAGGGCAGGCATCCTCCCACCACGGAAAGGATGCCCCTGTTATAGACACCTACGTTGTATCTTGGGTCTTCCTCTGCGGAACAAGTGTTTACTTTTGTAAATCATATACCAAAATATCTAAGAAGTGCTTGAGCGCTCATATCTGCATCCCACTGATGTCCGTGGGAATTGAACACAAGATTAAATGGTTTCCCTAATACAGAAAGGCATCCCATTAAATGCTTTCCTGAGTTCTTCTGCACCTGAGAAATCCTATGGGGCATGTGAGGCCAAAGGTAACCATTGCCCTTTCCTGGCAATATTTTCCCTGCGGATGGAGGAGAGCATCCTATTGGAAAGGAGGCAGAAAAACCATAGTGCAGTATCATGCATAACTGGCAGCAGCATTTCTTAATTGGTATCAAAAGGATTTAGGGAAGTATTAAATACAGTTCCTGAATTTAGAAGCTGCCCATAATATACAGTGTTAATTTATATTTAGATGAAGAAATGAACAATACTCCAAGGCAACCTGTGCAGTTACTTAATAAAACTTAGACAAACAAAAACCAGATATTATTGAGTCATGTTTTAGTTTTTTGGAAGCTACATATTTTCTATTCCTTTGCTTAATTGCTCGCATTTCCCGTAAAATAAAAAAAAAAAAAAGCCTGCGTGCACACAGGGATGACGCTTGCAATTCAAAAGAACCGCACACATCATCCCCATACACCACACACCATCCCTCTGAGCTCCGAGCTTACATGGTGCACAGAGGGTGATGCATGCCATCTGGACTAAGGTAAATGTCATCCCTAATGGTCATGGGAAGCATTTTTCCAGAGGCTGATTCCAGGCACAGCCCCATTATCAGGCAGGCCAAGCATCCCCACCTCTTGCTGATCCTGTGTCCACCCATGGCAGCGGTCTTTGCCGAATCAGGCTCTGTGAAAGATGCTCAGGCCGTTTGCTGTGACTGCTACGATCATCCCAGCAGCAGCAAGAGAGAAACAGGATTCTTCTTCCCTCTGCAACAAATGTTTTAATAATTGATAATGAAAGTGGTAAGCTGGAACTATATGTGTTATCTATTCATGCAGCGTAACAGGAGCTAATAAAATATATGGAGATTTCATCTACCTGTGTTGAACAGCAGATAAGAAATAGCACGCCCGATGGTATTCTTCAAGCCGAGTTCAAATGCTCCTGTCCTGACAAGGCAATGGAGAAGGGCTGATTGCTGCAGTGACAGTTGATTAGCTGTAACTGCCCGCTCCTCTTACTTGAAATTATGTCCTTACCTCCCCCCTTGCTGCTTACACCACAGATGTGCTGCCTGTGGGCATGGATGCAAGACCGGCTGCAGCGCGGGAGCACGCGTTCTGTTATCTGGCCGTGGCTTCAGAGGAGACGTCGCTGGCACGCGAGAGCGGAGCGGGGAGGCTGGTGTGCCGCGGGCGAGCTMTGGCCTCTCGCCCTGAGCCGAAATAAAGGGACCTGCACCCTTGCTCTGCGCCCTGGCCAGCAAACCTCTTGTGTGATCGCACTAACCTTCCAAAGCTACTCTTCTGCCTCAAAACCCTCATGGGAGATGATTTTTTTGCTGTATGTGAGCAAGGAACCCACAGGAATACGGCCCTTAAAGGGTGCTATTTCAAATGGAGAGGTGCTTAGGAATTGGGGCATCAATTTTTACAGGTKTTTGGGAGCCTCACCTACAGGGAAACTGAGGGCAATCAGCCATCTAAATGGCTTTTAACAACCCAGCCCTGCTTTCAGTGTAATTACCCAAATATCTTGTATAGGTGACCTAGTAAACCCTCATTTTTCCCACAAGCCGCTGTTCCTAGAGTGAGGCTGTCCCATCTCCTCACACTATGGGAAGGAAAACTATGGGCAAAACAGCAGCAGCAAAAGCTGCAAACCCGTGAGGAGGTAGGAAGATGCAAATTAGGGGTTAGCATCACCACTAAGYGAGGTTAACAATTTGTCAATTACTGGATCAAAAACTGGATCCGTACCGTGGGCTCCCACCATGCATGGTTAGTCACTTCTACCATGGAGTGACTGACTGATGGGGAAAGGGATTAGTTCAAAATCGGAAAATTGAACTAGTACAAACATGAAAAAGTCTATACAAATTAAACTTTTTTCACCTGTTTCTCTCATTTGGGCTTTTCCATGTATTTKTTTCTGCAACAGATGCATTTGTTCATTAGGAATTTGAATTCTTAATATAAGGCTTAATGTAAGTGAGAAGTTAGTTGAGTTGTAATTAAGAGGTATGTAAAGTGTGGATGGTATAGAATACAGGAGGCTCTTGGGAAGTCGATGTTCAGCATGAACCCAAGCACAGAAGTTTCGTAGATTTGCCTTTTGAAGGCATCTGGATTCACAAGTCTTGTTGTCAAAGGATCAGGATTATATCAAGACATCTTTCATTCCCATGGGGGATAATGACTTCCTGCCTGGATGGCAAATGTTCTCATTTCTCATGAATAGTTATAGGACAAGGGTTAAGTACCTCCCGTAATTTCACAAAGAAATTTGATACAAGCCTCTAGCTGTCTTTTCTATCTATGCCAGACATTTTTTGTTGTTGTAGAAGCTGACTTCATGGTACAGCCTGTAACACAGGGGATTGTTAGGATCTTGGAAGATTGATTATTTTACACTTCATGTCTTCAGCCTGCAAAGGGCATGTGCTGTGTGGCTGTGAGAGTACCTCCTCACGTSGCACTTGCATCTGGACTCTCAGCATCACTGGAACTGTGTTACCAGACCCCAGGGAAAAAAGTAGAACGGGGCTTATTCCCTGCAAGGGAAATTTTTTGTTAATATATTTTTTACAGAAGCACAACAGAAGCAGACAGATGCCAGCTCTTTGTCCTATTACCCAGAAGAGTTTTTCTCTCTCTCAGGAGGGGAAAAAAATACTGAAATCACAAATAAATAGTGATGAAGCCATTAAACAAAATGGAAATTAAGGGAAAAGTGAGAATGAGGTACTGTTGATGTGAATTTTAAGAGTCCTTCACAAAGGTTTATGTAGAAGAATGAACTAGGTTCTGATTTTTTTTTGTTAAACTCATGCCAAGAAAATGAAAAAAAGAACAATCCGAGGTTTGTAGAGCCCCATTAGTTTGCKATGAGGTATCCTGAAAATAATATGATTTTTTCATTTTACATTATAAGGCTATGATAACGATATTTTATGAAGGCAAAATACTATGTACGAAAAAAGCAATGCTTTTTCTTTTCTATTTCAAGACTGCAAAAAAGTGTTGGGCACTAAGGCACAGCCTTGTCATATTTCTTGCTAACAAGGAGAGGTCATAAAACATACCGTTTTTCCTCCTCCATCCTCCTTCTACTAAAAAGCAAATGAGARCATGTCTGCTTTGCAGTCACTGTCCCAAGTCCTAGCTTTAAATGAGCTCGCTGGGGTCCCAAGAGCGTGTGGCTGCAAGAGCCTGAAGCCTGGCCCGGGCTGACTGCCCCAGCATTTATCCCAGCTTTTTGGGCAGGTATGGTAGCACTGAGATCCATGTTTCAAATACAATGTGGCTCGAGGTGCCCTGGTGAGCTACTGGGGACGTAGGGCAGATACATCACACCAACAGCCACCATGCTCTCAGGAGCACGCACAGCGATGGGTGTGCTTTCAGATTTAAGGGTCTGTTTTTCCCTATAAGCCCAAAGAAGCCCATGGACAAAAAGAAAGAAAAGGAGGAGAAAAAAAAAAAAAAGAAAAACACTAGCTTTTACTTCTGCAATTCCTCTGCTTCTTTTGAACTTCTGATCAGACATATTTTTCATTAATTATTCACTACAGTCATAATCCCTCACCATATGGGGAGGGGATTAGCTGAAACGATGAACCTCTGCTGCAGTTCACCACTGTTGCTTGGTCCTGCCCAACGGGGAAGGGGCTGCAGCTATCGTCTTGTGAGGTGTCCTTCAGAGGAGCCAAGGYCCAGGTGCACTCAGCTTACAAAGGACAGTTTGTTTCACGTTTCAAAGGAAATGAAAACTAATGGGTAAAAAAGAACTGACCTCTCGTACAGAGCTAAGTAGATATGTGTGTAGGGGGTGAGTCTGCATTCCTGTGCCAAGAAATGGAAAGAAAATAGAGTGTGTGTATATATATACATATATATACTTCTCTGCTGTAGAAATATAATGCAATGAAAGAATCTGTGCATGTCTAATTGTTTTTGGGGTTTTTTTTGTTTTTTATTTTTTTTTTTATCCTGCCTCCCTCATTCCCCTTGTCCAAATGCATGTGACAAAAATGACTGCAAATATTTTACTACCATGGCYTGCTTGTTTGGTTGTTTTCAGTTTTTAGGTGAAGTGGTGGGCTTTGACATTGTGTTTTATCCTGGCAACTGAAAGACTAGCACTTGACACTCCCTTCGTTAATAGCTCAAACCAGCTGTAAAAGGAGGGAATAAATTGTTTATAGCAGCCTGGTCAGACATAAAAGACTATAGTCATGTATTGTCATATAGTCTTGACATTATTTACCAACAGGTGAAGAACTTCTGGAGAGAGAGGTAGAAAATCCCACGATACCACAAAAGGACAGGCAGGACAGCCTGGGGACGCTGGGGGAGTGAAAAATGCCTAGAGGAGAACAGCATTGGCCTCTCTTCCTCAAGGCAGCATTTGGCAATGGTTGAAGATTCATCTGTCACCATTGAATAACTGAGATTCTTTACACTGACAATTACCTGMTCTCTATAGAGGGAGGTTTCAGTGATGGACCAGATGACACGCTGTTGAATACACAAGGGGAACGACACAGGTATTCATGTCAATGAAGTGGAAGGAAARTAACGCAGCTGATTTATCTCGAGTAGCTCATACGACCTGTCTGTCCCTTCATTGTGCTGCTGCTATCTTTTGGCAACCAGCACGGTGGCCAACGTGTGAGCACAGATCAGTTGTGTCACATTCTTTCTTTACTTAATTGATGCAGAACATGTCACAAAATCTTGCTGTCCTCAGTGCCACCTTTCAATTCCTGAGTTTGGTGACAGCAAATGTCACTTGAGAAAAGCACAAGGGTTATGACTGGTGATAATTTTGGGAAACATCATGTGGACCTGTGTCACCTCGAGGACATGTTCTTATTGTAGCTTTGAGTGTGAATGTCACTGTACTGCTCGGTGTCCTCTCCAGGTAAAGAAGATGCCCTGTGTATAGTCGTGAGGGGGAGAGGACTCCTAGTTTGCAAGTCAGGTAATGGGGAACTGAGAGCCCTGACAATGCCATGAAGTTATAGGAACTGTTTTAGTCCCCTTGAAAAAGTAGGATTTTATCTGAGGTTCACTCTCCTGCCAGTTAAAATTAATGGAAACCTGAAAACTGGTTCAGATCTTCTATACAGATACCATGAGTCCAATAGCTTCATCATTTTTGCTCTTAAATTTCTTSATGCCTTCAGCTGCAGCTAGGCGAATGTAAAGTCTGGCTGAATGGGAAGTCTGGAGTTCAGAAGCCAAACCCTGCTTCTTCCGAGTATACAGAAGCGTGTGCGACTGGAGGTAGAGGGGTGGCAATCTAGTGAATGTGAGGAGAGCTGACAAATGGGATTTCTAACCAAAATGACTTYATATTGCATTACAGAAAATGTTGAGCTTTGCAGGCTGGTAGGAGGGAGAGTCCTGCTTCTAATTATGATTCAACGTTATCTTTCATTGATAATAGCCATTTTGTAATCAAAGAAGGTAAAAATGAAATGCCTGTTGTTGATTTTTCTGTCTGCACCAATGAGCAATACAATCACAACGTAGTTTTAAATTAAATTCTTGTGTTCCTTTTGTTAATTTAAGCTTGATGATTTTCCCTTGTGCCAGAGCCTAATTTACAGCAGAGAAAATTCCCTTAAATTGATTTTTAAAAATGCACTTACATACACTACATTAACCTTTTCATTCTCTTATGGTGTGTGTCAAAGAAAAATGATCCCTGTAACTGCTTGTTGGAGAGACGCATCTGTAGAGTATATTAATTGGTAGAGTTCCCATTCTGCTTGAACAGATTTTTCACATGGTAAATGAAATCCTGGCTGTGCTAATGCTCTTCTCTCTCTTYAAAAATACTGGTGCCTCAACCCCATTCATTTGCCTTCTCCCACTGCTACATACCTGATCACTTCTGAAGTCTCTTATTAGTTATGGAAGAGTTTTATCTTTGAATTTAGATAGGGAGAAGAGAGGCATCAAGGCCCAGGTCCTCGGAAGTATTTCTGTGCCTGACTCCTGGTGAAGCCACAGGGAATTAAGGATCTGAACACCTCTGAGGACATTGGCCTGCACATGGTGCAGTGTGGTGTTTGCAGTATCACATGAGATGGCTAGACAGGGTACTTGGTAGGGAACTCTATACTGGAAGGTTTTTTGCAGCATCACATGAGTTTAGGATGTCTTTAAGTCTTGTAAAGTGAGTGAGGTGGACAGGGAGATGAAGATAGAGGACCTTTTTAGGTGTGTTTAGATGAGGAGTTGATCTGAAGCTCCACTGAGCACTGTAGGGAAATGTGGAGATGGCTCTCTCTGCCTGCTGGGTCTGTTAAGACCCCTTAATTTCAGAAGCCAAACCCTGCTTCTTGAGAGAATAACAGGTTGGTGAGGTGCGGAGAAGAAACTCCTTTCTTGGACACTTGCGTGTTTCCTTCCCATCTCTGGAGCGTTTTTTCATGGGATGCAATGAAACTGCCACACACAAGTCATTGTGTCTGCTTGGGTGATTTTTCTCTTTTCAAATCCTACAGCATGTTTAAATCAATATGATAGCTCTCCATTTAACTTCAGTTTCAAATACAAAGGGGACCTTTCTAACCCACACTCTCTCACTTCTGACATCAGAAGCGAGAGTCACAAAATTAAAGGAAGAATTTTGATTACAGCAGAAACTTTATGGCTTGAAGCCAGTGAAAAGCAGACAGATAAACCAGCAGAAGGATTCAGGAGAAGAGGTGCTTTTGTCAGTGCTGTTAAGATGCTAACATGAATTGTGCAGGGAGATTAAAAATGATCATGACAATGCAGTGGCTTTGCTGCTGGGTGGCAGTGACCCTCGTGAAATAGATCTAGGAGAAAAAAATTGCACTTTATATGTCAGTCGTTTTGTTGTTTGTTTTTTTTTGAGTGGGAACATGGATGTCTCAGTTCCATTCTGTAACTCACTTACTGAGTCTCAGGATTGTATTTAATTAAGGATATTTTTTTCAAACAAAAAATGATCAAGAAAAGTGTTCTTTCGATACAAGGAGTCATGCTCCTGGGGTGTCGTGCCACAGTTAACACAGCTCAGTATGGGAAAGAAAGTTGGCATCATGCTTTCCAAAGGAAAAATGACTTAGTGTTTGTTGGTTGTGTTTACTGCCGCCCAGAAAGTTTCAAAAATGAAAATAAACGACTTTGCAAAGCTCTTTGCAATGTGCTGTGAGAACCCTAGTAAAAATAGAAATCAATTAAAACAGACCAAGCATAAGACTTGAAACCTTTGGAGACCTTGGAGTCACTTTGCCTGACAGCAGTGCTGAGCCAGCCCGCCGGCATCTCATGCCAAAAGCCCGAGTACCCTTCGAAGATCTGTAATTCTTCAAACTACAGTAGAGCTGGACAAGGGCCAGGGGCAGTTAAKACTTTTTTTTAAAACTTCATGAACATCAAATCAGGATATCCATGAAGTGATTTGTGGTTCAAGAATATCTGAGAAAAGCCTGAGCARATCCTATTAGGAGAACTGAGACGTCTCCCAGCTATTTTGAGGACAGCCTCGCAGCCTGCGGACTCTGCTCACTGCCTCATCATCCAAGCAACGCTCACGGAAGTCAGCAMAGGTTGCTGCTAGCCAGAAAGAAATAGTTAACATTATAAAAATGGCAAAGACAGCCATCCTTTTGCTGTTGTATCCCTTGCTCCTTACTTCTGCATGAGTAATGGTACAAGCTCAAGCAAACGATTTTCCTGAAAAGTAAGAATTGCAGAACTGGGGGTGAGTTGGGGACTGTAGCTTAGGTTTAGGATTTGGGATTCRGATGGAGTTTAGGGCTGCATTTATACGGTGAAGTAACCTGGAGGGGTGCAGGGGACCAAGCATAGGTGATCACTGGTGTGGTTTGTTAGCATGCTCCCAGGCATGGTTTTGGCCCATTACTAGCAGGACTGTCCCAGGAACACTGCAGCAAAACTTGGGATTCAGAGTGGGCCAGGGGCTGTTTTGGTAAAGAAGTTGTGATACGGTCACGCTGCACTGCAGCGTAAGAGGGTTTGGCTGTTGGTGTGCTCTGCCAATTGCCCTTGGGACAGGAGAACAGATTTTGGTTTGCTTTATTTACTGGTTTGGATTTACTTCTGTAACCAGGAATGAAAGATTCAAATGAGAAAAAGGGGAGAAAGACTAAGCAAAAAGATCTTGRCTGCACAGGCTGGGGAGAAGGGGACTTAGCTGGGAGAGAAAAGCCTTCATTCTGTATCCTACTCCAAGAACTGCTAATGTCTTTTCATTTAAAAGCATTGTGTAAAATACAGGCCCACACTTACACATTGTTTTTCTATTGCTTAACATAATTGTTAAAATTTGTATCAGAGAAGAATATTCCTTCTATAATTTTCCGTTAAAATCCTGGCTACATACTACAGAAGGAAACACAGCATTAGACACCCACACATCAAATATGACTTGAGTGTATTGGYCTTTGATCCTAGAAACAACAAAAAATTAAGATTCTCTTAAAGGTAAAATTATAAAATAATTAGCATCTTAATATAAATATTGCTACAATAATGAATAATGCAATTGTGTTGTCTTTGAAACATCCATACATCAAACCATTTGTATTTTTCAAAACAATAAATGATTGCTACTTGAAATAAAAGTTGTGTAAAAGATGTAGAAAAATAATCTGTGAATTTTAGCATTCAGAATAACTCTGGAGTTTGCATTTTGCACACCTCCTACACTATAATTTGATTTTAATAGAATACTCCRGTGCTTGAGAAATCCAGCACCATAATCTGATTAATTTATGATAAATGGAAAAGATTAAAAGACTCAGGCATGCTACTAAAAATGTTGTTATTGACCTCAATAAGGGCAGGTTCTGGCTTGAAACGGGGAAGAACTTTTCTCTCTCATGAGATTCTACTGACTTCTTTAAGGGATTTTTTTTTTTTTCCTGAACTCAACTTTTACATAAAACACACATTGCTCAAGTCCCACAGAGGACAGAAAAATGTGATTTTTACTGGTTCTTTACTAAATTCAAAGAGTGCTTTAGTGAGCACACGAAATAGATTTTATGATCACATACTTGTTCGTTTGGACATTTTTCTTTGTTCAGTAAGTAAAAACATTTTACGTTGTGTCTCATCATGGAGGTTCAGGTAATTTTCATTACTTCTGAAATCCCATGATTATGGGCGCTGATCAAATGTTCTCTCCTCCAACAAAAGCTCTGAATTGTCACTGCAGCCTCCTCCTCCCTGCAGTGCCATCCCATGCCATCCTCCTGCCCCTTGGTCTGTCCGTRTCCCTCGCTTCCCCATGGAACTCCGGGACTCGGGAAGTCAGTCCTGTCTCTAACCTGGTTTGCTCAACTGCTCCCACGGCCGCGGGACCTTCAGGAGCCGTCACCTTGCAGCCCTCATGCCAGGGACCTCATCTGAAATCCCATCATCCTGTAGGAAGTGATGATGAGAGAAACGTATTTGGAACAAAAAGCAGCTGATGTATTTCAGATAGTAATGGTAGATGGTGGTTGGCATGGTAGGTTCTACTGAGGGTGCTTCTCTTTTTCTTTCTGTTTTTTTATTCCTCTATACATGCGTGAAGCTTTGCTGTGTGTTAATGAGAGTTACGTATGTTGACCGAAGGAGGAGCCATCCTCCCCTAGCCCCCAGCTGCTTTAATTCGCACATGAATTCATATAATAATTACTGTATCGCGGAAGTGGTTGCAAGTAACCTGGCAAGGTAGTTTTTACTTTCTTAGCACGCAGTGCAATTTCTGCATCCTGAGTTTGATGGACACCTCAGGAGAGTGCAAAATGAAATTGATAAACCCGTTTTCTTCCCCCCTGCTGTACACACCATTTTCGTATTCCTCTTCCCACTGTCTCTGCAGCACGGCAACCTCAAAACTCGGCTGTCTTCACGGCTGTTTCTCACATTGTTCCCAAACAAATTATTTAGGAATTAAATTTTGTTCACCTCGTGTTTTCCTTCCTGTACCATTTAGAAACAAATTATTTACAAACTAGATTACAGAAAAAAAAAATGCCTGGGAGTTAGTAAAATATAATATTAAACAGAATTTCTAATGCTGTCTTCCTACCCAGGGAGATTAAACACCTCACTACTTCCCTTATCACAAATTCTTCCTTGGTGTTCAGAGTCATAAATTGAATTATATTTTCTTTTTTTCTGAAATACAGTTTCACTAAAAATTTTAATTGCCTTTTTACAAATGTAAGCAGAATGGCGTTTTGCTGGAATTAGGGGGGATGACAAAGCTGAGAGGTGGTTTCTCCAGGCTCTCAAATCTTGCAGAGAAGCTTCTTTTCCCATTTCTTGAGATCGTAATTCTTCAAGAAATAGAGTAGAGAGATGTCATCCTGGCAYGCCTTGGCAACATCACCCTTTTCAGATGCTTTCTGCATGGCTATGAACTGTTTCAAGGCTTGTGTGYGTGTTGTGTCTCGGTTTGGAGGGAGCCAGGCTGTCAAAGCATTATCATGGAAAAACTGGAGCTAAGCAAATGCTGTGGCATAGAGGAGTCCTGGGATCAGGGATATAATCTGTGGCGTTTGGGCTTGCCAAGCCTTTTCACGGATCTGATGATAACACGGACTCTTATGGAATAAAATTCTAAGCGTCAAACCAAGTTTTACTGGTGCCATGGCAGATATTTCACCCAAGGAAATGATTTGGTTCTGTTTTAGTGGATGAATGTGTGTGCTTATATCGAACACTGAAATAAAATCAAAAAAATGCTGTTGATTTTATGGGCTCTGTCACTGTTGGGAATGGATCTTTAATTATGACTTGAATTRCAGTAGCAGCTAAGGGCCCCTGTGAGGATTCACAGTCCCACGGTGCCAGGTGCTATAAAAATATCTAGGTTACAGCAGATGAATGAACCAAACCGATGGTGGGAAAGTGAAGAAGATTAATAAGATGACACTAAATCAAGACCATCACAGTTCTTAGCTAAAAGTATCTCTAATCACGTATGTCGTGTGTCATACACATGTACAATATTGCCGTCTCCTTTCTCCTGGCCGTGAGTCAGAAGACGGCCATGCCCTTGGCTGGAGCCACGCTTCATGCAACAGGTCCAGCTGGTGTTCGCAGCTTGAACTTTTGTCACCTTGAGAATAGGCTCCTGGCAGGATTTCAGAGTCCACATTCCCAACTTCTAATGTATTTTGGAAATTCCATGTAGCCACTTTGTCCCTAAGCACTAGGAATAATTTGGGAATGCTTCAAATGGCAACGCTGCTTATTTATACGTTGTAAGGGGATAGGAGGATGTTGCAGTGTGGTTACTATACTTGGGTACAAAAGTCATGTGAGATGCCAGTTCAAAATATAGAGATGCTAAATTAATCTTTTAGGTCTGCTAGGTCTGGAGGGGATCCAAAACTGTTTCATCATAATGCTCATAAAAATGATGGGAAGTTATTAAATATCCATTTCTGCAATACAGTACAGCTAGGAATCCTAGCTATTACCATATTTAGATATTTTTACAGATTTTTTTTTAATTTAGAAGTAGCACTGGGTTTCATTTGTAGCTGACACAGATTGGCTTTGCTCCAGCGGAGCCAATGATCTGTGTCAGTCAATGCTAGCTGAGAATCTGGTGCCTCCTGCTCTAAAACTGTGGAAGACCCATCATCTGTTAAAGCTAACAGTCAGGTGTAAGGTGCAGATGGCATTCATTTTCTCCTATTGGCTTTGTAATAGAAACATGTAAGACTGAAAGCTCTATCAAAGCATAAGACATGCAAGGTTTATTTTTACAAAGGGCTGAGCCTTACGGATACAGCCTTTTCCTCGCTCACTCAAACACTCCATTAATGCCCAACCTCAAAGCATTTGTGTATGCGCACTTTGCAGAAAATTGTGAGAGGAGATGGAGCTACAGTGCCAAAAGGAGTGGCTTTAGGGCATTCATAAAAGAGSCTCCCAGAAATGCAGGGCAGGATAATGTGTTCCATTGTGTGCARGGTAAAAGATTTTTCTCATGGTTCTGGGGAGTAGACAGCAAAGATGTTAACTGYTATTAAGTCATTGCTCCCTATTAGTAAAAGCATTTATTGTCAACAGAAGATGAAGAAAAACATAACGTAGTTGTCTTTCATCACCGCAGCAGGC
This sequence comes from Oceanodroma leucorhoa, assembly GCA_030449065.1. NCBI lineage: Eukaryota > Metazoa > Chordata > Aves > Procellariiformes > Oceanodroma > Oceanodroma leucorhoa. The sequence goes on along the minus strand of JASVER010000021.1, from coordinate 4,732,155 downwards.
AGAATGGTTTTATCCCTCTGAATCTTTCTGTTGGGGTTTTGCAGGAAAGCCCATGTACCTGCCATGCCTCATTTGTAAAAACACCAAGTTTTTATTCCTCTCATTCTAAAGTGTCACCTTTAGCATCTGAACAAGTGAGTTTACTGTAGCCTCAGGCTCTCTGAGTCTATCTGCAAACCGATTGCTATTCAGCATCGCTGCTTCAGCTGGATCACAGCTCAGGGTGGTCTGCAGCAGCAGGAGGGGAGGGAGGCGAGTGGGGAGGAGAAGGAAAGAAGATAAATTGAAAAACAAAAAAAAACCAAACAAAAGTAACTCAGCTTGAATTCAGCGATGAAAATGATGCAGTTACATGCTTATTATTGTTTATCCGTATTATGATACTGCCTAAGTCCTTTAGTGATTGAGGTTTCCACTGTGCCGGGCAGGGTACCAAAGATTATTCCTACCCACGAAGAACCTCCATCCTAAATTTAAGGTAGGGGAGCGGCAGAGGATCCAGACAGGAGGAGGAGTGCGACGGGACAGTAAGGCAGTATTGRTCAGCAATATAACCAGAGGTCTCAGCAAACCTCCTGCTGTAACCACTGCAATGCATCTAGTTTACTGCCATTATCATTGCAATTAATATTTCTTTTTTGCAACACAAGGTTAATAATCTAACTGTATGGGTTACCTACTCTTTAYCTCATTTGTTGTACTGTTTAGCAGTTATAATCTGCAGCAATTTTGTATTATAAAGAACTAATTAACAGCAAGATTATTTTTCCACTGAATGTCATAGGAGTTTTTGCCAGGGACAACAATATTCCCATACCTTAATTCCTCAGCGAAGTTTTTATTCTGGGCCGTGTTCTGAAACTGGTGAGCTGACTTGCCAGAGACATTGTGCTCTCTATGTTATGTCACCAGGCAAATGTTTTAATTCAGAACAAGGTAGCCTGAGGTGAAGGTAGAATACATATTCCTCGATTAACTGTGTGTTGACAAGCTTGCTAGAAGATTTTTCATTTACTGTGTTTGTAAGTGTGTAGTATTTCAGGTTATTGAGTTAAAATTCAGAAGCAAATCAAAAAAGGCAAGAAGCAGAGCTTGCAAGRGTGGCAGGTATGGAAACCATACAAAACCTTGCTATAAACCCCATCCTGCCACCTCTGAAGCCAATAAGGGGTCTTGCACCTGCTTTTGTTTCATACCATTCCTTTCTTGGTTTTTTTTCCTTTTTTTTTTCTTTTTTCTTTTTCTTTTCTTTCTGATGTACACTGGCATACCTGAGAGGAGCTCAGTCTCCTGTCTGCAGCTGTGGCCCAGTGTCACCTGCTTCAGCAAGGGCCCTCACATACCGCATGTGTGTCTGGCATGTATATATCCCAGTATAACACACCTAGTTTTTGTTGTTATTGCACAAAAGTGGCAACTCTGTGTTGAAAAGAACTGAGAGGCCCACCATGACCATCCCTCTGTTGATCCTTCAGAGATTTTGGTCTACGATGTATAGCTTTTATTAGATAATACCAATACTTGACAAGTGATGTCTATATTGTCCTTCTTTCATTTAGCAACATAGACATTGCTATAAAAAAAAAAAAGAAGTTGTGCCTACTGAGTTTTTATTTTAAGAAGTTATTATATTATTCTATTATGGCCACCATGCTGGCAGACTTTTGGCAGGTTTCAAACAAACATGCCAGAAGTAATTTTGTTGACAGCATCTTGGATTGGAGCACATCCAGCCTTCATCCATAACATGTCAGTGCCATGATTCCTTCACAGGCAGGAAAATATGTCCTCATGGATCTGTATTTTAAAGTCTTAAAATACTGTGTATGTCTGGATTTATGGCTTCAAAGTCAACTTCACAGGTGGGTGGTGTTATTTTTCAATCATAAATGAAGATGAAGATGATAGCATTTGGGGTTTTGAATACGCAGTATCAGTGAAGTGTGCTTATGTTAAAACCTGTGGTAACATCTGTTTTACTTTCCTAATCCAAAAACAATCAAGGTTTTATGTAAGAGAAAGAAGGGGATGGAAAGCAAACAGCAAAGGAAAAAGGGAGAAAARCCAGGCTGAAGGGCTTTAGTTTGCTTGCAGAGGTCATGCAGGCGTTGTGTTAGTTCTTCATGAGAAGCAGAGAGCAGGTGACTCCTACCGATGAGTGACTTTGTTTTAGTGTTTCCTTTTATGCTGTTTTCAGTCGAAGCATTTTGTCAGTGCAGAAATTGTGCGTGCTTGGTGTATTTCCATTTGTGTGGTATGCTCAGATTTCAGTGGTCTCTTTAGGATTAACAGCCATGGTTCACAAAGGGTGTCTGCTTGCTGGTTGGTTTAGATCTCTGTGCTCTGCAAGCTGGGATCTTTCAGGTATGGGCAAATTATAGCTTTGTGCTGTGCGTTGAAAGAAAACCCTTTGAGGTGCCACTTCAAGAGCATTATTTATGTRCTTGAATCTGTACCTGCCTAGGGCTTAATTAAACACCTTCCTGGCTTCAGTCCCAAGCACAAGCTTTCCCGAGCAATGTGAATAGGCAGCTGATGTCCGCTTGTGGGAGCTCCTGTTGAAGAGGTGGGAGTTTGCTGCCAAGGGCATGGGGTGTCATGGGCCGGTGGTGAGGCTGTAATCTCCTGGAAGTGAAAGCTGGTCACAGTGACACAACAACATCCTTCCGGAATTAACAGAAATAAAGATAGGAGAGATCTAAGACGTTGGTRCTAGCATATATATGGTACGATGTGTGTGGAACAGATTTACTGTAAGTGATTCCATTGAAAGAGACTTCAAATGACTAAGAAGAAAAAAATAGCTGCTTTCCAAACCTTTGCTGAATAAAGCTGTTTACCTTTCTTTGAAATGTCATTTATCTTTTCTTGCTTTTTGTCAGGGGAAATTTCCTGATGGAATTTTGAAAATAAAGTGAAAACATTCCTTTCTGCTTCCTTGCAGTGTATTAAACCCCAAAGATTTGTTTATGAATAGTTTTCCTCCTCTTTATACACTAGAAATTCCCAGTCTTTTTTGTTGTGATTTTGCTCAAATATTGATTGGATGACTGAAGAATTTGTGGGATTACGATGAGGTAATGGATTCAGTGGAAGTATTGACATCCTGAAAGCTTAAGCACGTGTGTGGAGTTCTATCACATTGGGACCCATGGAAGGGGAAACTCCACTTAATGCAAGGTTTTGTTAAGCTKTTGAACTACATCTGGGTTTGTAGATCTAATTCAAGTCTCTGAACTATTTTTTTTCAACTTCAAAACTTCTGACTATTAAGGAGGGGAGAGGGTTGTTAGATTATTTTCAGGAATGTGACTGTTGCCATCAGTCCTGTGGTGCTGCCGGCATCTTACCTCTGTCCTTCAGGTACTGTTAGGGCTTGGCTGGGTGGAAGCACTGTGGTTTCTCAGCTGCTTCTCCCCAGTTCTCCTGTCATCCCTTTAGGTCCCACTGTGCCYTGCTGTGAAGGGAAGAATATTTCTGCCACTTACTAACAAGACCTGGATTCTTTTCCTGGCTTTATTTCTCGATTTATATGCGACCCCAGGAAAGTCACAGACTCTCTTTTAAGCCTATTTGCATCACCTGAAAAATGGGGACCATAATAGTTTCCTAAAAAAGGTATTAGAAGACTAAATTAATTAATATTTGTATTCGTGCTTAGGGTGAAGACCATATAAAAATGCAAGTATTTGTATTCTTTCTGTTTGCTTGTTGGCAAAATTGCATTTCTCAAGGCTCCTGACCTACTTTTCAGATTTTTCTCTAGTAAGAATAATAAACTATAGATTTGTTCCTTCTAATTATTTTTCACTTCAGATAGAAAGCCAAGTGCAAATGAGGGGAAGGCAAGGAGGGGAGGGGTGCTAACCTCTACCTCTCTTTGCCAGAAGGAATAGAACCATCCTGTCTTTTCCAGAACCAGAATAAATAATTAAATACAGATGCTACCTCAAATGTTTAATGCCCCAAACCTGGCTTTCCATTGCAGATTTATAGCCTTTGTAATGGATAGATCCCCAAACATACAGGAAGATAGTCTCAACGTTATCTGTTTCTGTGAAATGGATTCTTGATACGGAAAAAATTGAAAAATATTTTCTGGAGTTTTCTGAAATGAAAACTGTGAGGTTTGCCTGACCTCCCTGTTCAGGTCATGTTGCTGTGTATAAAAAAAAGTGACAGTAAGTAAAACAAACCCTCTGAATTACAGAAGAACTTAGTCTTTTATAAAGCTTTCTGTTTTCCTGAAAAAAAAATTWAAAAAGAAAGAAAGAAAAATCTTTAAAAAAGTACCAGCAGGTCTGTCTTAGACCCACCRTCCCTCATAATGCAGGAAATGAGGCAAAAATTCTAAATTGGTGAGGGGGAGGAGCATCCAGAGTTGTTCTGGTTGTGAGGCCAGGTCCCTTGAGTGAATTCAGCCTTCCAGGAAAGCGGAGGGCACTGATATTTCATACAGTTCCTGGAGATGCTTCAATGCGTGCATGAAATCACATTTAATGCACAGTGCTAAGGGGAATCCAGAAAAAAGCATGGAAGGGATAAAGTGCAATAAATATTTAAGATCTTGTGAATGCAAACACAGCACTTGATAAAAACCTCAGTCTCGAGAGCAGGAGTGTTGAATCCGTCRTAGACAGAACATATGGTACAACCGCAGTGAAGTCGAAGCTAATCAGTGAGTAGTGATGGAGCTTTTATTCTAAAGTTTTAAGGACATGWTTAAATTTAATGTATATGCTAGATGTGAAGCCTATGTTCATGTCCTTAGACCTACCAACCTAGGAATGCATGAAGATGGCCTGAGGAGATGTGATGTTTTCTGGGAAGGCAGAAAAATTCACCATGGGGATATCCTTATTGATTTTTATCTCCATACATGTGAATTATTTATCTTCCTGTGTTCTTCTCTGGCATCTTATTATAAAAGTCTCTTGAAAGTTACTGTAAAGCTCTTTATTCCCAGACTTAATGAGGGTTGGTAGGAAATTGGCTTTTGATAAGTGAGTTTGGATGAGTGCTGGTGTTGGCGGCTGGTGCCCGTTACGCGAGGAGGCGGTGGGAAGTGTGGGGTACACTACTGAGCATCCTATGGGTGCATTGTATTTATTTATTGTATGATCTGACTTGGGATGGATTCAATTAATACCGCAACGTATTATAACGGCATGAATTGTATTTGGCTTACAGGCTTCACCCACCACGGTCGCAGGGTGCATGGTATGGTTCTGCAGACATACATTGCTGTTTGGATTCTGCTGTTTGTTTTCTTATCTAAGTGCCTTTTCTAAATGTTCATTTTCCTTTGATGTTTCTAGGAGCTGGTGGGGAGTAATCCTCCTCAAAGAAACTGGAAAGGAATTGCAATTGCCTTACTTGTTATTCTCGTTATCTGCTCCCTGATTGTCACCTCTGTTATACTCCTGACACCAGGTATTTAAAACCTTTAACTCACTTCCATTCTGTTTTTCTTCTGTAATTTTACATTTCCAAGGGTAATAGGATTGCAAACTGACTGCAAAGTCAACATCAAAGGAATTATCCTTCCTGTTCTTTAGCTTGATGTGAGCCGAGTTCAAGGCCATCCTTAGGTAGATTGTTYTAGAGTTTTACATTTCTATTCAAAGATCAGGGCCACTGAGCTGAAGGTACAAGGGTGAAAGTTTGTTGCCTAAATGTAGATGGGGAGTGTCATTTCAGATGTGCCAGGGTATGACAGACATCTGTCTACATAGTTAGGACACAGGACTTCCTGAAGTTCATGCCCACATGTAGCAGCAGCSACCAGTTGGGTGGCATATCCTAGAGCATCTAAAATGGCATTAGATGCCTATGCTTAGACACCTAAATTCCATCCCATTCAGCTCTATAGATTTTTGAATCAGACCATAGTGTCCCAGCTTTAAAAAGGAATTCCAGATAACTATGTGCCAGATAGCACTTAACCACAGCAAATAATTAGAATCATAGAATCATTAAGGTTGGAAAAGACCTTCAAGATTATCGAGTCCAACCATCAACTCAGCACCCATGCCCACTAAACCATGTCCCGAAGCGCCACATCTACACGTTTTTTGAACACCTCCAGGGATGGTGACTCCACCACTTCCCTGGGCAGCCTGTTCCAATGCCTGACTACCCTTTCAGTGAAAAAATTTTTCCTAATATCCAATCTAAACCTCCCCTGGTGCAACTTGAGGCCATTTCCTCTCATCCTATCACTTGGTACTTGGGAGAAGAGACCAACACCCGCCTCTCTACAGCCTCCTTTCAGGTAGTTGTAGAGAGCGATAAGGTCTCCCCTCAGCCTCCTCTTCTCCAGGCTAACCAACCCCAGCTCCCTCAGCTGCTCCTCATCAGACCTGTTCTCCAGACCCTTCACCAGCTTCATTGCCCTTCTCTGTACACGCTCCAGCACCTCAATGTCCTTCTTGTAGTGAGGGGCCCAAAACTGAACACAGTATTCGAGGTGCGGCCTCACCAGTGCCGAGTACAGGGGRACGATCACCTCCCTTCGCCTAATTAGTAACTTCCCAATACGGGATTTTTAAGTTAATCCCCTTACCAAGTTTCAGCAAAGTTCTGTGCACGTAACCTCTGTAAATTACTTCCCTGCTGAGGTGGTAGGCTTGAATTTTAATATGTATTATTATGATTATTGATTATTACATATTTATACAGCCCTGTAAATTTCCATGACTACTTACGGAGTAGAAATAATGTGCTTTTGCGGCTCTGAGAAGCTTGTGATCTGAATACGAAAAGACAAATGAATGACAGAAATGAGAGACGAGACATAGAAAAGAGAATTCAGTGTCAGAAAGGGTGAGCAGCTACAAAACACAGGAGAAGGCAGAAGGTCCCCTGCAGAGGGACGCAGAGGAATAGGAAAGGGGCTCCTTCCTGGATGAGTACCTGCGAGTGATGCTAGGGGACAGCAGGACAGAGAGCACAGAGCTGAGGGGGGGAACATAGGCGAGGGAGAAATTAAGCCATAGGAAATGGAAGAACACAAGACAGTGAAGTGGAAAAATGAAATGGAAGAAATTTCTAGCTCGTAGCGTGTGAACGGACATGCAGTTCAGCAGATCTGGGCCATCTTCCCTGACACAATTCTTAGCCCACACTCCTGCTGTATGGTAGGCTGGAGACAGTGATAAATCAAGAAATACAGGACTGCACTGAGCTAATTTGAAAATGAGTGAAACAATCACTACCTTATCCTTTTGGTTATTTATCGTCATGCCATGTKCAGTTTATTTCATGCTATCCTGAAGTTTTCAGTCTAAATGCAAGTAGCTAATGGTCATGCCAGAGTAATTAAGTAATTAAATTAATTAAGGTTAAACTTAATTAAAGAACATTTTTTAAATTACTTTTGCTAGGGTTCAGATTTAACACCTTTGGACAGTGCAGTTCATCTCTGAGGTGCTTTGGGGCATGGTCTGTGGACTGTACTCACATCAGGCACCATTTATTTGCAGTGACAAATATCGTCCCTTACCCATTAGRTATGGAAATGCCGCCTTCTATTTTACAGAAGTGCAGTTCCAGACTTTTGAAAAATGCACGCTAAAGCCTAGATTCCTAAACCCATACTTGTGGGCTTCAAGAAGCTGTCAGTGGCTCGCACTGCATAGGTGAGACCATGGGTGCCACTTCCACTGAAGAGCAGGATTCCATATAGATGTATACATGGGGAGAAGCGTAAACATACCTGTACAGTCACAAGTCCTTCCTATTACAAGACCACTTGTAATAATGATTTCTTTATAAGGGTGGTCAGAATGGTATCTGGTGAGGACTTAGCAGCTCTGGTTTCAATTCTGGGCTCTACTATAGACCTGATTTAGGACTTCTCCTGAACCCTACTCCCACTTTTCCGTAAGAAAATCATACATAAAATCACTGATGACTATTACGACTATAGATACTGCAGTGCTGTTGTCCAGGTAAGTGCCTAGACAGAAAAGGTGTACTGAGCATGTATGTATGCGTACACATGTGTGTATAACATAAATCACACAGTTATTATTATGTACTTAGCAGCAACGCCAAATAGCATCTTTGAGAGAGTCTCTGTGCTTAAAACTTAGGAATATGCAAAGTCATTTTCTATGCTAAAATTTCCATTCATGTTTTTTGAGATTTCTAATTACCTGATTTGCTAAAACTGGGTTTGGGTTGTTTTTTTTCCCYGCTGGTGTTTCAGAACTGTGTACTACATGCAAATACAAAAACTCTGAGCTCAGTACTGCTTCTGTTTTTATTATGGATCCAGACTGCTTCATGGTGAGACTCTGCCAAGGGTAAAATAGATAGCTTAGGTTGCTGCTGTGGCTTGGCAGCATCTGAGTTTAGTCTTCTCTTGGGCCACTGGCCTTGAAGCTTGTTACGAGGTTGCGGTATGGTACAGGGTAACAGGAGGCTCATTTCACAGGCGTTTCCCACCAGCCAGTGCTAAGTGAGACATTGAGGCTGGCTTGACAAACATCAAAAGTATTACATTGCTAGTCCTGACTGAGGATAGCATGCCCCAACAAGGTGGGAGTGGGGAAGACAGAGGAGCCTGTCCAGAAGGAGAAGCATCTGCATTTACCTGCCATAAAATAGTTCACTGGAAGAAGAAATGTTTATCCTTTGGTAGTCAAGCTGAAAAATAAGTGATGGATWTTTGAACAAGAGGTGAGGAAGGGACAGGAGGACTGGGAAAGAAGGAGGAGAAGCAGTTTTRTGGATGTTCATGGGATGGGGAGCTGCTACCAAATGTGAGAGTGGCATCATAAAAAAAAAAACAAACAACCTCTTCACTGGAAATGTCTCAAGCGAGGTGATACAGTCTGGCATGGCAGAGCACAGTGCTTGCAAATACATTAAATTTTTTAAGTGTTCTTTCTGATGATAATGTTGGAGTCCAGCCTGACACTGTCCTGCTAGTACAAATATCTTTTTGAATTTTGTCTCTGAATTCCTTACTTGTACCTGTCTAACTTGGCCCTCTCCCTGGCTAGGAAACCATTCTTCTCTAAGTATTTTGGTGTTGGTTTGAAGGCCTGTTTTGCAGTGCAACACCAAGGCGTGCAATGCAGAGGTGCTCTAAACCCAGTGCTGAACATCACGCGATTCGATTCGATTCTGTTCTGTTCTGTTCTGTTCTGTTCCTACAGAGAGTAAGTTGGGGCATGTATGGGATAAAGTGCAGCATCCAGGCTTGTAGTCCAAGTTCAGACAAAGAAAAGTGGTTAACTGGACCCGTAACTTGCATCATGATGGTGGTATTTCCTAATACTGTGAAAGTCGGWGTAGTCTGCACAACCAAGAGTAAGTGGTAGAGTGGAGAATGGGGGAGGTTTGCTTAGCAGAWCAGATGCTGATTAAGGTATTTAATAATTGAGGAAAAAAAGGATTTATATATCTCTTCAAGATTCTTTTGCAAATCAGCCCAAACCTTYAAAGAAGGTTTTAACTCTGGATTCAGCTTCAGAAAGGCTGAAATCCCTGCTGGTTTGGGTTTCTCAGCGGCAGGTCACTCACCCTGCTTTAAGATTAGCTCATAAACTGGGAACAGTGTTCTTTGCCTTCAGCAGACATTGTAATTACAATAGCAGTGCTTTATTGCTAGCTAACACTTAGGTCTTATTTTATAAAATCCTAATAAAATGTCAACATTTCTATGATTTGTATATCCCTTGSTATTCTGGAACAACAGTCTCAAAAGAAGCAGTAACTGGTGAAAGCTTGCATTTCATTACGCTATAGTATACCGCACGCACGCAGTTGCCCACGCTGAAGGACTCTGGTTTCAAGTGTGTGAGAGTCCTGCCATTCCACCCACCTTTGAAAAGTGTGAAACTATTTATACAAATGATAAAAGTGTGGGACTGAGCCTTTCCTAACTGGCAGTTGCTCACTTGTCTCAGCGTAGGGCACCTGTATGGGTCCCGTCCAGCAGTGGTGCCTGTATTTGTGTAAACAYGTGCAAAAGTTTATAGTTATGCATGTGTGCACACACAGGCACATATCAAAGCTGAAAAGAGGACTCAATCCTACAGAAATTTTGATTAAAAAWACCTCCCCAAAATTCCAATAGATATTTTGCTAAGGAAAAGGCTGCTTTCTAGTCCCCTCTGTTTGGAAATGGAAGCAAACAAGGACTTTTTGCACATCTGTTCCTGATATTTAAAGCTGTCTGGAGATATACATCAAGTTTGCTCCTTTCAAATCTGACCTTTAGCTGAACAAAAGAAAGTATACCCAACTCCACATTAAAATTTTTACAAAATTCATAGGAAACATTTTTCAGAGATGGTACTGAGGTAGTCATTGCATAGCATTAATTCACAGCATGCTGTCAGACAACCAAATGYATTGCCTAGTAAGCTTTGTATGACTCTTGCTAGTTGGGAAGAGCGAGGAAATATCCTGTGACCAGCTATGCAGGAGTGCAATTTGTTCATTCACAATTGTTATACATAAATGTATCTTATATGCCATTAAAAAAAAGTGGGATTTTACAGAAGGGAGAGAGGCTGACTGTTTGCCTTGTCTGGCCGCTGCCTTTTGGGTACAGGGAGGTCGTCTGGGGGAAAAGGGGCTCAGGTTTGCCTGGGGATCGAGCAGGTATGCTGAGGTGGGAAGGGAGCTCCTGGTGTGCTGGGTGAGGTCTGCCGAGAGGTGGACATTCATGGATGCACACCCCCCCATGTGCTTGCAATGCACAATAGCCCAGGAGGTGTGTGAGAAAAGCACCTCACACTGACCTGTAGCTGAGCCCCAGGGATGACGGAAAGAAAGGTGGGCACCCAAAGGTGACTGAAACCTTCTGACCCATCAAGCAGCCTCTGAGCATTGCTGGAGCGGAGAGAAACCTCAAAAGAAAGGATTGGTACTGCAGAGGCAAAACAGGCAAGGAGGTCAGCTCATAGCCCTTTTCTGTTTGAATCTTCTGGGTTTCTGGAGGATCTTTGTTCTGCTTGTTTTCTGGAGAGCAAGGTCTTGGCAGTTCAGCCCATGTCCTTTTGGGTTCACTGACTTCAAGGACGAGGTGCAGACAAATGAACCCAAAAGGTCTGACCAATGCAGGGTTCCTGTCGTGCCTTTAACGTTGATTTAAAAATAAAACGGACACGGTTTTCACTTGGTTCTCTCAGCATGTAACYTTGCTGTTTGGATGGTGGGTTTCTGACTTGGCATTCAAATCACAAGTCCTTGTGCCACCTGCACTGCTGCCATGCTGCTGTGCTGTCAGGCCCTTGGTTGGCAGCTGCCATCTGGGTCTGCTGGGGGCAGGGGACATGAGTGCAAAAAAGGTGGTGGCACATGCTTGCTCCTCTCCTTTCATAAACCCAAGGAGGTCTCAAGGTCTCTGCAGTTGGGTGTGGACACAACTTGTGGACAACTTGTGTCCACCAGCTGGCTTAGACACGCTAAGGCATGCTCAGGGACTGCTGCTCAGGAGAGGGTGGGCTACCTGAGGTCCTGCAATTGCATTTCTTCCTCTGTAAATGTCTCCATTAGGGCCAGAGGCATGGAGTAGGCATTCTTAATGAGTGCTCTGACTTGTGTTAGATGAGAGGTCAGTAAATCTGAATTTTTTACTAAAAAAATCATTGATTGATTGATTATTTAGTTATTTGTTTCCTCCCCAGCTCTATGGCTGAGGTTAATGTTGTCCATGGTACATTATAGGACCTATTGCAGCTATTACAGCCCACTGCAGGAGACAGTAGGGGAGTCTCAACAAGAAACATGCCTTATGGAGGCTCCTGGGTGTGCACGCTTCAGTTGCTACCCCTCCCTCTTCCTGCTGTCCCTTAGGAGGAGTTTGAAGTGCTGTGAAGGTATAGAGGTGGTGCAGCTCCCAGACTGGCTGTCTCCATCCTGCACAGAAAGAGGGAATGAGAAGGGATTCCCACTCTTCCCCTTCCCAAATCTCCAGCACAGAGGTTTGCTTGTGCCTGTCCTTATGCCCTCATGGTGGGGAAGAGGGTGTCAGTGTTCCTCGGGATGGCATTTGGGAAGCAGCGCCTGAAACAGCTGTAAGCCCARGGCTGTATGTGGGCTCCGACCTCCRGYTCTGCACCACCTGATCTCCCCGGGTGTCCAGTGCTGGGACCTTGCACCACGGTGAAACAARTTGGAACAGTTTCCTGGAGTTCCTCTGACCCATAATTTCCATTTTAATAAATAAAACTATGCAGAAGAACTTGGCATAATGCTGTCACACAGAGGGATTTGGCTGAGGGCTTGTATTAATGTGTCTTGGTATTTCAAAGCCCCRTTGAGCAGTGTGATTGAAACCTCAATCAGACTTGGAAAAAATATGAAAATTAAAGAACATAATTTGGTAAAAATGATAGTTTCTGTTGAAACACCTTTTAGTGGAACAAAAMAATGTTCATAGGTAGTTTTCAGTGGTCTCACGTAGCTCAGAGGCTTCAATTAAGTGTAGTAAAGAAGACTTTTTCTCTCTAATGGCTTCAGAGAGTGTTTCCTCTGTTTCTAATCACCAGTGTGTTCAGTGTAACAAGTTTAGTACTAAAAAATGTTAAAGATAGCTAAGGTTGCATGATACCAATAGACCTCAGGTATGAGGATGCTGTAGTGAGGAGAGATGCCAAAGCACACATAACTGCTGTGGAAATACTCAGAACGTGGCCTCACACATTCCTTTAAAGAGCAAATGTGTTTAAACTGACCAAAAGGTCTCCGTGAAAATATTTTTTCAGCAAAAAATTGAATGTTGGAAACATATTATTCATAGAAATTGACTGCTTCTCAKAACAAAAAAATTACTGTTGGAAGAAAAAAGAAAAGAAAGAAAATGTTAATCAAAATTGTTTGTTTCRGTTTTTCTCTAAAAATTTCAGCTTTGAGAAATTAAAAATCCATTTTCACATTAACTAAACACGCGGTATAGGGTTCTGTGATATAATATATATACTCTTCATCTGTAAGGCCCCAGAATCCATTGATTCAATATAAACACTTCAGTTACAAGCCCAGGAGCCTCTGTGTTGTGTTTATGAGAATTGTTGCAGAGCGGAGGGGTGGTGATAGAAATGAGAAGGTGTAAGTTTGGCACAGAAGAAGATGCTAACATTTGTGCCTTGGTTTTATTTGGTTTGACTCATGTGTGTTTACTCTTGGTGGCATCCTAGATGAGACAGATTTCCTTCTAACAATAATATATATGCAGACAGAAATCAGTTCTGCATTTTCTTCAGGTTGTGCTTTGCATCAGAAACCTGTTGGCAGTCTCTGACTGAATCACAAGAAATGTGGAGAGGACTGTATGAAGGACAGCGGAGGAAGATGTACAGCGAGTATTTCTTTTTGGGAGAAGCGGAGTGCTACAGAGTGGGAAGAATGAACTAAATGACGRACACTATTACAAGTTGATCTTACAGCATCTTAAACTGGCAGTCTGGTTCTTCAGTTTAAAAGCTGTCCAGATTTCCATGTTTGCAAATGAAACTGTATATCCTTGCACTAAAAATGAAAGTTAGTATGGGCCAGCTATGCAACACCTAAGGATTTAGGGTTGTGTCTTACAGATTTTTCAAAAATATTTCTGCAGTCAAGTGTCTGATTCCCATGGAAAATCTTTTGTGAATTCCTGAAGTAATCTGTCTGAGCCCTTAAATAATTTTCCAACTGTGGTTCTGCGTGACAGTTTTTAAGGAAATAAAAATACAAGCTATAAAAACTTGGCCACTTTTAATTATTTTTTAAAAATTTAATTAAAGATTTCAGAACAGTCTTACTGTTAAGTAGCTTTAATTTTCTTTGGAATAGTCTTCATTACATAGCACTATGACATCTATGGGTGTGTTTTCGTGACTTTCAAAATCTTTTTTGATCAGGTTATGTCCAAAAATGTGTGTTTTGGACCGTATCTTGGTCTTTTTGTAGTTGCTGAGTGCAGGCATGAATAACCAGGAGGTTTCTGTTTATGAACCRCTACGTGGTCCTTTTGTAACACGGACAATGGGAAAGGGCTTATGTGTGACAGAAAGCTTAATGTGGACCGTTTCCGAATGAGATATGACATGACTTTATTCACAGTTGCTGTACTTTCAGATACATTTCAAAGTAGAAGTAATGGCAGGTTTTTTTCAAATGTTTTACAGTTGAAGATAACAGCTTGTCTCAGAAGAAGAAGATAACAGTGGAAGATCTCTTCAGTGATGATTTCAAAGTTCATGACCCAGAGGCTAAATGGATAGCTGGTGAGTGAGGCATGAACGTGTTGCAGTGTCTTTGCTTTGCTTCCTTGCTGTCTGGGTGTCTCTTTTTTATTTACTTCTTTATTCCTTCTGTTCTTTATTTTGCTCCTGAAATTACAGAATCAAGGAGTSGTTGAGGTTGGAAGGGACCTCAAGAGATCATCTTGTCCAMCTCCCTGCTCAAGAAAGGGCAGCTAGAGCTGGTTGCCCAGAACTATGCCCAAAAATTCAAACCTCAAATTCCTATTCCAGCTTTCCTCCTGATAAATATGCAAACACCACTGCTCTGTTATTACAATTTTTTATTTAAGGCTCTCCAGTGGGCTCATAGCTAGGCATTGAAAACTGCTGCCTTTGCCCCAGAGAGCTTCCAGCATTCAGCAGGTGATGTAGCACGTGGTTGGAAGAAGTGGTTGGAGCACTATCACAGCCATTATTTTACCATAAACAAAACTTCAGGATTATATTCCTGGCAGAGAGGTGAAGCATTGCTAAGCAACAGGCAAACAGTGGTCCAGCAGCAGCTGGGCTGGTGCTTGCACACAAGCCATGTGCTCTTTTTATCCTCTGCTGCCTTATGTTTTCTAGTCAGGGGAAGACCAAATAATACTTGAATTAATGCACGTAGTATTTGCTGGAGTAGTGCTGTTTTGGGGGACGTAGATTCCAGCTCTCGGTGGAAATTTCTGCAGTCTAAACAAGCTTTGGCGAGAACAAAATGATTTGTGGTATGCCGTTCATGTAGGTTCCAGTCCAACTTCTATTATCACTGAAGTTATTAGTTTTTCTTTTGAATTTAATGGGGAACTGGATCGAATCCTTCCTTGTGTTTGGCTTTCCTTGTCTGTTAYGCCCATTGGGAACAATTTTAATACCTATAATGAAAAGAGAGAGTGTAAAAGGGTAGTGCTGAATTAATATGTTCCCCAGCCGCCCTCAGCACAGCTGTCTCCAACTTCTCCCACCAATTCCACTACAGGGGAAAGCAATTGCAGACAATATGCACCTTCACAAACACACCTGCCGATGGRCAGGAGCTCTTTTTGACTTGGATGAGTCTTAGAGCAAGTGTTAAAATTAAAAAACAAAACAAAACAAAAAAAAGCAAAAAAACTATTTCTATTCAGGTTGGCACTTAAAAATATTCAGAAAGCTCACTGAAACTGATGGGATGAGCTGATGTTTAAGCATTTTCTTGATTCACAGTGGACAAGTGGAAAAATAATGTATTTCTGATCGATAGCTCTGTCATTCCATTGATTTCAAAGGAGCTAGGAAAAAAAAAAGAAGAGAACGAGTCTCAAAGCTGACATAACTACACTTTCAGTGCAAAGATTACAGGCTTTCTCTAAGCTTTCAGTTGCAACTCGTAGCTGGTTAGTGCATATGTTTGCATCTTTTTTATTGTAATTGCAATAAAATTTACTTGCAGGAAGTGAGAGATGTGTCAAAGATGGAACTTTGAACCTCTTACAATTTCTGTGATGCCACTGTAATTTCAAATTCCAGTTTGCATTTTTATCCAGTGGTTTAGGGAGAGTAAAGAATATTTTGTTTAATTAGCTGCTGTCTTCTACTGCCCTGACCACAGTTGTCATTGACTCAGTTAAGTGCGCTCTGGAGGGAGCCACGCATTCATAAACCAGAACTGACTGCTCCGGAGTTTATTTCTAGTTCCACTTCCAGGGACTGTTGTCGCTTAGATTTGCCCTGTAGTGTATGTAAATGCTGGATTTATTGTGAAGGTTTCACTCTTCAGGACAGCATAGTATATAGTAGTATAATACAGTATCTATGGCATACTGTAGTAGGTATAAAGCAGTGTAGTACAAGAAGTTTGAGATTGTGCTGGTSATCAAATGGCATCCCCCTGCCCTGCAATCCAAGTGCAAAGAAGCCGAGCTGCATCTCTTTTCCAGCCCCATCCATCCCGTGCCTCCTCCTGCGCTCTTCTGCTCATCGCTCGGTGCATCGCACCCCCACGCCGTTCCATTACCATCCTCCATCGTGAACTTCCCCTTACTATACAACTATAATTATGTTGTCCATATGCTAAGCATGCATGCGAGCTCCAGTTAGCAGCTCATTTCATACTGTGGATCTTAAATGTTGCATTTGGACRTTTCCTGATTTACATATCCACCTCCATACACTGTCAGGAGTGTCCTGTGCCGGCTTTTCGTTAGCCGTCTCGCAGATGACAGATGGCCCACTCGTTAGTCTAGTCTCTAACTGCTCAGCAGTTCTGCTCTCAAGCTCCACATTACTTTATAATTAGGCTTCACAATTAGTAGGCTTTTCCTCTAATTCTTCTTATACAGGATTTTAGCTCAGGCTTCTGAAAAGCTCGATGGGATACTGCAATGCTCCTGTAATGGTGGACAAAAACCGGGATAAAGAAAGGTACCTGCACTTTGTGCTGAAGAGCAGCTCAGTCGGCTGATTTGCCCTGAAAACAATAATTCGTAGTCACTACCTGGACCTGTCCTGAGAAGCCGGTCGGGTTGCGAGTGCTGTCTTTGCGGCCCTACAGAGCTGCAGGGATTCCTGCCAGCTGTGCACCTGACCCCCTCTTCCCGGCTCCCTGCCCCTTCGCATCTCAGGAGCGCGCCTCCTTCTTCACGGGGAGGCAGCATCCTGCCCAATGTCCAAGTAAGCAGCAGAGACTGAATCGTATACACCACTTGCGGAGAGTTATGCTTATCTTCTGCTTATCTTCTGTCTTTCTACTTAATGGCAAATACATTTTGCCCACACTGAAAGTACTTGGCTGCTGTTGTAGTTAGGAAAACATAATAGCAGCCTATAAYATACTGCCTGTGGTTATTGCGATTGATGGGATGCAACGTGCCCTCATTCCTTACTTCTTGGAGGATGTTTTCCCAGCCTTGCTGTTGGCATCTCGCAAGACAGAGTGTATGTAGCAGTAGCTGTTGCCAGGATTTTGGGCTGTACGTTAGCGACTGGAGGCTCCAACTAGGAGTACATCTTCTTTGTGCTAGACGCTGGCCAGACGTGGCGAGACAGGCCTTGCAGAGAGGTTGTAGCCACATGAAAAGAGTAAAGGTTGAAATGAAGATCACAATATATTCAAGCAGTGAGGAGCACTGAGGCACAGGACACCAAAGGATGTGTTCGGGGTCATAGGAAGTTGACTAAAAAAAAATCTGAAAATCAAGCTCTGCTCTCCGACGTCCCTGCCCACTTGCTTCACCTGGAACACTGGCAAAATAGTATTTATTCTTATCCAAAGAGRAATAGAGGGTAAATTAGCAAAAGGCTCTGAGTGGCATTTTCAGAAATGGCTYGGTTATTTGGAAACACAGCCAGAACCACCGCGTGCCTAGCTCGCATCTGAGAATGGCAGCTAGGCTTTTCTCTCAAAAGTCCTTCTGAAAAATGCACTAGTATCTAAATATAAGAGAGTAATTCTTTTATCTTCAATACTGAAGCACATATGTTTTCTTGCATGTTTTACTAATAACATCATAGAATCTCTAGGCTCTTTTAAAGTCTAATACTGAATTTAATGACCTGGAACTAATAAGTTTTGTTTACCATGCTGAAAAAAATCATCATATAGTAACTGAGGTAATTTATTTCAGTTTACCTTTAGCAATAATGCTCAGATCAACAATACTTGTATAGCCCAAATGCCCCCAAGTCTATTCTGTGCAGTGTAAATCCATTGCACTGTATTGATAAAAGCATTGATGCATTTCAAATGATGCAGATGTGTATAGAGTAAATGAATTATTTATAGTTCGCTTTGCATAGATATTAAGAACTTTGTAAATGCTAATATTTTTCATTGTGAAAAAGGGTTCGTTAAGGTGCTGCTTTGACAGCCCTTAAGACTAAAATTGCCCTGCTCGAGAGCTATAACCTGGTTAGCTGGAGTGCAGGCTTCTCCGGGCTGCTCGTCCACGGACCAARAGATTGACTGTTTCCAAGCGACCATCCGAATTGTGAGGCAGCAGGAGCCTTTCCCTTGGCGAGGCTGGGTTGTTGGCATGAGAGAAAACCTCATCCTTCTGTTTCTGATCAGAGGAACAAAGTCATCTTCCTCGGGCAGTGCAGTTYGCAGTCTTGTCTTGCGTGTTTGTGGTCTGCGTTAGGAAGCAGCTACACCTCCGTGCAGGCACCCTTGAACGCAGGTGCTGCCACATGAGGGACCCACGCTCGCCCCAGTTCCTCTCTTAGGTTAAATGAATATAAGCTAGAAACTGGTTTTGTTAGTGTAAATCTGGTGAAGGCATARAGAAAATAGGGTTACTCTATTGGGATATTTGCTTCATTGCCCACCTTGCTAAACAGGGATAGTAGTTGACTAGTTTCAATGTGTTTTAAATATGTGAATGGGTTTCCTGGTTTTAATGGTTCAAAGAAAACTTGTCGCACTCCTAATTCTGGTGTGCCAAACCTCATATCCTACCTCATGGAGGCTTGGTTTTGCAGTATTTATGTGAGTGCTCTGGCTTTTCAAACGTTCTTGAAATACTTTCTAAGACACACAGCAAGTTACCTGGAGTGCAGCACATTGGTTTGTGGTGTTTACGATTTCAGTGAACTTCCAGCTCCAATTGCAAAGAGCCCCACAACCCCAAGGAGCCGTAAGGGCGACCTTATGCTRAGATAAAGACACGTCTCTAAAGGAAAATGCTTGTGTGGACCAGAGGAAAATACAGGGGAAGGGCTGCTAGACTCTTCTGGTCTAGCGCTTCATGGAAGTGTGTGGCAGTGCTGCTGGCACACCCCACATAGAGGTTTTGCTGGGGGTGGCCTTCAGAAACCCTCTGTTGTGATTCTTGAAGACATGGATGCCAGTTAAATAAGCACACAGTGAACTTTTAGGTAGTGTTGGTGTCAGTAGAAGTGTCCATGTGCTTTAGAGGCAGTTGGGTACTATTCTTAATCTAAACACCTTCATGAAGTGATATCCTATGTTGCCAAAGCGGAACAGATAAGGGCTCATGCTCTGTCACGACTGCCACAATGAGAAAGAAGAGAGGAACATGTTAAACCATTAGAACCACAATTTTGATTTTAGACCCCATCCTGGATAGTCTTCTTCAGAGATTTCCACGTATCTGTGCTCTGAGAGCACTGAAGAGAAGTTGCCCTGCTCCTGCCTTTCAGCTGCTGGGCAATTGCCTCAGTTCAGTAGTGACAGTAACCTATTCACTAAAGACTGGAAACCTGGGAATTGATGGCTTTTTAACATACTGTAATAGGCCGTGGAGGAGARCATTTCTGCCATGTAGCTGTTTTGTTCATTACTGCTAGAGAGAATGAAATGAGAAATCAATTTGGCTCTTTTGAAAATTAATACAGTCTGCAGGAGCAAGCACAGGAGGAGCTCTGTACCTTGGCTTTAGCAGCGCCTCAGTGCCCAGCTTCTCCCCAGTGTTGGKGTGTTGGTGGGGCACACGAGCTGCTGTTCAACTGAGAAAATCATCCTTTGGCGTGAACAGCAACTTCTGAATTTGGAGGGAGAAATGTACTGGAGAAAGTCCTGTTTGTGAAATATATYGCACCCTAGAAAAGCAGAAGTAACACTGTAATGGTCAGATAAGGGGGTTGGTTTGTGGTTTCTTTGAGTAGTTTGATGTCTTGAGGAGGTCAAGGTTTTCCTGTGTGCCTAACCCCGTATTTAGGAGCCTCCATAGGTAATGTAATTTCTCCAAAGCCTGCTGAATTCTAACCATTCCCCTGTGTGTCACCGACCGTTGTTGAGCCTCTGAGTCAAATATCCTCCTGAGGTACCAAAATAAGTGGCCTCAGCTGTTCAATGTGATAGCTTTGTATTTGTTACCTCCCTGCACCATGTTGAGTGAAGAGTCTGGGTGAGAGACAGGGCTGGTGGCCTGAAGGTCACCTGGGAGAAGTGAGATGAAAGGGAACGAGTGATGGGGAGGGCATTGGCAGCATGATGCTGCACGGGGAGGACAGGCTGCAAAGTCACTCGGGGGAGAAGCCCAGGCAAGCAGGGAGAATCCTGGTGGTGTGCAAGGAGGAGAAGGAACTGGAGTTGTGCAAAGGGTGAAAATGAGCCTGGAAGTCAGTACTGTGACATTGCCTGAGAAATGGCTTAATGACCTAAGATGAAGACCTGGAAAATACATTCAATTGCTAGGGTAATATCAAAGGGAACAATTAGTGAATCAAAGATGGCTGGAAGAGGCAGGAGATGTCCTTGGACTTTGCTTCTGCTTCTTCACTGGGTTCTACTAACACCTACTCCCCATAACTGCCTAATTCTGTTCCAACTGATTTTTTTAAAAAGAACAGGAAAAATAGATTTCCCCGCTGCAGGCAATGTGATGGTCACACTCTCACATGTTGGACCAGGAAGCTGGTTTCCTATACTTTTTATACCGATTAGCAAAAACAGATTCCCCATTTCCCTTTCAAGCCCGGCTCCACTGAAATTAGTCCTTTTCTCTCAAAGTAACTCAGGAGCACGGCAGTGCCTCCTGCCGTGGCCGTGTCTGCTAGCAAGGAGCAGCTTTGCGGAATAATTTGAAGCTGTAAGAAGTATGAAAACTAGGACCACTTGGGCTCCTTTGTGTGTTATATTTGTTTGCAGATTTGAGCTAAAAATCCATGGGAATTAGGTAAAAGCTGCCCTCTTTGCTCCTCCCCAGCATCTTGCTCTTTGTTGCACGGAGGTGCACAGCAGCATTTCCCTGCTCTGTATTGCTGGTGGCTAATGCAAAGCTGCTAAATACAGTGCTGAGTCCTTTTACCCTGCCAGCCAGGCAGACGTCCTGCAACTGCACCCAGTTCACAGCAGGCAGCCTTTTGATTAAAAGAAAAAAAAAGGAGAACAGCAGGAATGGAACCGGGAAGGAAACAGCACACTGCCACGGGGAGCGGCTGCATCCTGGGGGACTTTTGAAGATGTGGCTCACATCAGTGGTGTTTCTGCTGCTGGAAGAAGAGAAACGCACGCGGCAGTTCTGCCTACGTGCTTAACAGTTTGAATCCAGTTAAAAAAGGATCTGGTTTTTTTTCATCTTGTTCAAAGCGGTTTGAAATCAAAACCTCCTGCTCTCCAAGCCACAGGAAAGGCACTGGTTTTCCAGGGGTTTAACTGGGAGACGGATTGGGGTTCTCTCAGTGGGTGTTAGTTAAAAATCGAGGTGAACAACTAGAGGTACAGTGTGACACTGCTAGATGCRCTTCCCTGGCTGACGCCTGCAAAGCGGGTAACCGGGAGCTCCCAGCTGTCCCCAGCCCCTGGGGAAGGGGGAGCTGCTGTGACAGAAATTGTCTTCGATAAGCCTTTACAAGGATGGTTGTAATTGCCGCCTGGCTGGCTGAATTTGTACTAAAATAAAGTTGTTGGATTTTTTTCCTTTGCCTTTTCAGAGGAGTATAGCACAGAAAAGAGGAGGGAGGGAAACAAGGAAAGCCATACCTGGCTCCGGGGTGATGGAGCAAGCCAGATGCAACAGTGGGTGGTGGTCTTCTCCCTTGCCCAGGAGCTTGGCAGCGTCTCACCATGTGGCGGGTTGCTTTAGTAAGAAATATATTTCCTTTAGATCCAGCACTGCTAAGAAAATCTGGGCAGATAGGTGGGGAATTCAGTTTTGAACTGTAGGAAAGGAAGATGAAGAATGAGGGTTTGTGTGAACTTGGTGAAGGTTTTCCTAACAATCAGGCTGATGTAAGGGTGGAAAAGTTTTGGGGAAGRAGTATCTAGGAGATGAGCATCTAGGAAAAATCAGAGGGAAGAAATGAGGTGCATAATCGCRGGATATGCTGGGAAAGAAGCATATTCAAAGGAGGACAGTAAGGGGATGATGGAGAAAGGAGAGCTCTTCAGGGTGTTTGGGCCTCTTGTTAAGCAGGTGATCACGATTATAACATACTACTGATACCTTCAATAGAGATTTCCAGAAAGGTTCATGTCTTTTGACACAGTCCACCTTTAGGTGCCCTTTATTCTGTAGAAGGCAACTTGCTTACTTTTTAAAAAAAAAAAAACAAAACACAAGGCAATTTTACATTTTTCATACWGATCTGCCTGACTTTGATTCCTTGTTGAAGATTTTTACTTGGTGCAAAGCACATTCTCCTACCTCAGTAGCTTTCCCTGAGCTTGCTCCACTGCTCTTGGACACTTGTTGAACATGGAGTGCTTATCAAGGATAATTAGAGCAGTATGTATTCTTCTACTTGTTCCTTTTAATGAACAYTAAATATATGCTGAGATACCATAATTTCATAATTTGGAGACAGGAAATACTGTATTTCTGGTGATTAAACTTTATATCAGATATTTGTAATTGAAAATTTAGCAGGCAAAGATTTACTTATCTAAGAAAGAAAGTCTCTGGTGAGTTTGTATTTCCTGACTGTATTAAGCTGTTGAACATATAAGAAGCAGTACTTTTTTTTTTCTCTTACAATCAGTAGTACCAGACTTATATAATTCATTAAAAGAAATTTAGAATGAGATAATTATCACTGATCAAGGGAATATAATTATACTTTAAAATGTAGATATACRAATCTCACATCAATGAAAATTCAATTAAGAGCAGAAGGGACCAAAGATTTGCCCAACCCAAAATCCTGTTTCCGTGAGAAGCGATATGCGTGTGCACAAGGACGAGTAAAAGTGCAGCGAGCTTCATGGACTTTTTAGGTTAGGGAATTGCCAGATCCTCTTGTAGTTTCTCTATGTAGTAACCCCAAATGTATTTCTCTTCCAGGTCACTTGCCAAGTGTCCTCCAGAGTCTTTTGCATCCACCATGTCCTTCATCTAGTACTTTCACTCACCTAAGACCTGTTGCATGAGGAACTGCTTCCTTTTGCTTACTTGGGAGCTTGCTCCTATTTGCTTTGCTTGATGGCGCTTAGATCAGTACCTTGGATCATCCTTGTCATTTCTTGAATGTTTTCCATCTCTAATATATCATTTTAGAGAGGATGGGAACTACACACAAGGATTACACAGAAGTATCAGGGTTGGCTTCTCAAATGTGTTTAAATTATTTCAGTTTCATGGTACTTTAAGGCAAGTGCACACATGTAATATAATTTGTTTGACCCCAAAGAAAAGCCAAAAGATTTTGCACTCTGTTAGAGTTAAAATCTATAGGTCCCAGTGCCAAGTTATACCACTGAGTGATCACAATGCCATAAAATCATGTGATATAGGTCCCCAGCAGGACTTTCACAGCTTTACATGAAACCAGCACTGAGTCTATACACATGCCCTGAGTTTTAAAACGTGTTACTTTGCTAACATCTCCTCCCATTGCCAGTAAYGAGGAATAATCTCTGATAGAAAATGAGGTGATCCTGTAAGTGATCCCAAGACAGAAGTGGCCATGCATCCTGAGAAACAATCCCTGATTATCAGGGTATAACACCTCTTAAAAGCCACTTCTAGTCTCATGCTTAGCAGGAAAAGAACTCAAGGTGAGACAACAATTGTGAAGAAATGAAAGAAGGAAAACAAAATGYAAGGAATGACATGAGATGCCATCCAGAGGGACCTGGACAARCTCGAGAAGTGGGCCCATGTGAACCTCATGAGGTTCAACAAGGCCAAGTGCAAGGTCCTGCACCTGGGTTGGGGCAACCCCCGGTATCAATAGAGACTGCGGGATGAAGGGATGGAGAGCAGCCCTGCCAAGAAGGACTTGGGGGTACTGGTGGATGAAAAGCTGGACATGAGCCAACAATGTGCGCTTGCAGCCCAGAAGGCCAACCGTATCCTGGGCTGCATCAAAAGCAGCGTGGCCAGCAGGTCGAGGGAGGTGATTCTGCCCCTTTACTCTGCTCTGCTCTGGTGAGACCCCCCCCTGCAGTCCTGCGTCCAGCTCTGGGGTCCTCAGCACAGGAAAGACATGGACCTGTTGGAGCGTGTCCAGAGGAGGGCCACAAAAATGATCAGGGGGATGGAACACCTCTGCTATGAAGAAGGGCTGAGAGASTTGGGGTTGTTCAGCCTGGAGAAGAGAAGGAAGGCTTCAGGGAGACCTCATTGCGGCCTTTCAGTACTTAAAGAGGGCTTATAAGAAAGATRGGGACAAACTTTTTAGCAGGGCCTGTTGTGACAGGACAAGRGGGAATGGTTTTAAACTAAAAGAGGGCAGATTTAGACTAGATATAAGGAAGAAATTTTTTACAATGAGGGTGGTGAAACACTGGMACAGGTTGCCCAGAGAGGTGGTAGATGCCCCATCCCTGGMAACATTCAAGGTCAGGTTGAACGGGGCTCTGAGCAACCTGATCTAGTTGAAGATGTCCCTGCCCATGGCAGGGGAGTTGGACTAGATGACCTTTAAAGGTCCCTTCCAACCCAAACTAGTCTATGATTCTATGAAAAGGAAAGTGGGAAACAACTCCCTAGAACATTTGATTGATGGAGAGAAAGAGCTGAACATGTAACCAGGTTTATGTACGGCTGTGCAGGGAATTTGCCTTCACAGGGAATTTGCCTTCACAACTTTGCCGGCTGGGTATGATGTGAAATTTTCATTTTGCCTCTTGACTGAAAGTCCCAGCTTCTGGGGACAGGTGACTTATAAAAATACTTACTTCAATTCAAAAAGAGAATGAAATAAATCTTAAAATTTTTAGACATWATTAAAATTATATCTAAATGGCCCTTCAAAAGCTAAATATATTTGGAAGGTAAATGAAAAGAATCCAATGTTTAATTTCATTAGAAAAGATATTTTTAAAAATCAGGTTCTTTTGAAGCCATATACCTGATTTGTCAATGCTTAGGATTTGTAATAATTCACAAAATCTGGATAATCAGCTTCAAAACATTTTCACTTTCCAGGGAAGGCAGATTACAATGGCATGGATGGAAAAAAGTAAACAAAGTCTAGTAAAAACGCAGTGGGAAATTTCAAAGCTCAAGCCAAGAAGAGAAAAAGAGTTTCAGCTCAGAAGCAATTTCCCCATAAAGGGCAAAATTTTGGATCTACTAGATAAATGATGGTTATTTTGGCATGCATTGAACCTTGTAAAAAATCAACTGTACATTGCAGGGGTGGTAAATCCAGCAGTTCAAAGTTACTTCGGGCTCATTGCAGTTATGTTCAGTGTGGTCATTTATGCAAAGTCAGTTCAGGTGCTGCTTGGAAGTGTTGGCCTTGTCATGCATGCACTGTAGAAATATCTGAATACCATGGTACCTGCAGGTGGGTTGAGAMGAGCCAGCAAGACTTGGACAAACATATAAACCCCACCAATTCTGCCTGGATAAAGTGTCCAGAAATTTTTCCAATAGTCTAATTTATTATTGSCCTAATAAATGCTTATTCTCTGCTCAACAGTAAATTTTTGCTGTTTTCTAGTGGACAAGAGCCCATACCCAAAACCTGATCCTGCTGCTGGYGCTGGTTACTCACCCACCTGGCAGCATCAGCAGAGCGGAGCCAGCAGGGGCTGAGCTGGCCCATCCGCACCATAATGGGGTTAATGCACTGACCTGGTTTTGGCTGGGATAGAGTTAATTTTCTTCTCAGTAGCTGGTCTAGTACTGTGTTTTGGATTTAGTATGAGAAGAATGTTGATAACACACTGATGTTTTAGTTGTTGCTAAGTAGTGCTTACACTAGTCAAGGACTTTTCAGCTTCCCATGCTCTGCCAGGTACACAAGAAGCTGGGAGGGGGCACAGCCAGGACAGCTGAYCCAACTGGCCAATGGGGTATTCCATACCATATGATGTCATGCTCAGTATATGAACTAGGAGGTGTGGTCCRGGAAGTAGCGATCGCTGCTTGGGGAYRGGCTGGGCATTGGTCGGCAGGTGGTGAGCAATTGMATTGTGCATCACTTATTTTGTATATTCTATCATTATTATTATTATTATCATTATCATTATTTTCCCTTCCTTTTCTGTTCTATTAAACTGTCTTTATCTCAATCCACAGATTTTACTTTTTTTTTTTTTTATTCTCTTCCCCCATCCCACTGCCGGGGGGGAGTGAGTGAGCAGCTGTGTGGTGTTTGGCTGCCTGCTGGGTTAAACCACAATATGCACRTACACTGGGCCATGTGAAGCTGTTTTCACTGCTGTTTATTATTGCTTCGGTTGATAGACTGACTCTTTTTACAAGATATRTTTCTTGGAAGATTTGTGCATAAGCCAGGACCCTTATTAATAATTTGGAGGTATCTTTTACTTCCTTATTATCCTTCCCMGTGGGAGTGAGGGCTGTGAACTGTGGCATAAAAAATGTCTTAAAACCTTTTATTAAAATATCACCAAGAGTGTATGTGTACATATATTTGTTCCATGTGTTCTGTATTTTCCTTTTTCCAGGTTTTAATTTCAGGGGCAGTATTTGTGAGGGTTTACTATTACCCTTTGCCTTGAAGCATTTAGCTAATACCAAACTTGGTAGCATGCGTGAGATATGGCCTTGAAAGAAATTAACCTTTAACATTTATTCTTTATTTCTTTTCTATTTTTAATGCCTCACAAAGGAAGACATTTTTATAAGTGGAATTATATACCAATAATTGCAATATTCCTGATTTTTTTTTCTTAATGGGCACAGAATGGTTAATAAGGCTAAACTATCAAGCCAGAATAATATGAGTATGTAAAACATGAGAGRCTTTATTAGAATTCCATATTTTATATTTGCTTTCCTTTTCTTAGGGCAGGAAACGGAGAACATATAGTCAATTTTCTGTTGCAATCAACTTTTTTAGAGGAAACAATATTGGAAAATATTCAGGAGAGAACAATACTGAAAATAGCATGTTTTTATCCAGTTTGAGGGACATTATCACCTTGATCACTACAGTGAGTTTGGGTTGCTCCATCCAAAAAAGATAGACTGTAGTGGGAATAGATGTGGTCCAGAGAAGGATAAAGACCATGACAGATGCATGGAAATGCATGGTAAAAAGAAGAATTGCCCTGAGTAACAAAGAAATTATGTGAGGGTATAGAAAATAAAGAAAAATATKAATAAGTCAAGTTCTTTTAATTGAAAAAAGGCATTCTTTGGTTTTAATACCATCTGCTGAAAGTTGTTAACCCATTGAGAACCCACTGAGAAGATATTTTTGGACAAAAGGTTAACCAGGATTCAAGAAAGGACCAGTCATTCTTTTGGTGTAACCATTTTTCATCCATTGCACTTAAACCAGGTTTTCATATCGGCTCTTTTGCTTCAKCACCTGCATCAGCATGTTTGCCCTCTTAGCAGCAAATCACTACTGATTCAAGACCAAATCAGGCAAGGCAGTGAATGATGCGCGATGTCGGTTCCTTGGCAGAGAGAGGAATAGGAACAAGAACAGGTGAAATAAGAAATTCAGGAATCATTTCTGGGATTTGGTATGGGGCTCCCTGCAGGAGCTGGCCTAGTCACTGCAGGAAAACCGATTTGAGATGTTAAGGGAAAATGATATACTTAGCTGATGCRAATTTTTTCATTCCCTCATCAGTTAGTTTAAAAACGATGGGACTGTGTGTATAATTGCAAACTGCTCCTCCCGTTAGCGGTTCCCTTGCAGTTGGGTGCGGGAGTCTCTGCTCCCCTCCAGGTGCTGTTCCTTGCCTGGTCCGCTGCCCAGTATCACATTTGATTATTTATTAATGGTTCTTTGCGAGTGTTGAAAGTGTTTCCATTGGCTCTGTAATATGGTGCCCTCTTGTGACCAGTCCAAAACCAGTAATTACACACTGGTAGCCAAAACGTGTAGGGTGTTGGATTTCATCTCTTACCCACCTCGATTTTCAAAAGCCTGAAGTCAGGGTGATGGCCATYGCTCTGCCAGACTCCTTTTACAATTGGACTTCAGCACAGTCACACTTCACCAGACACATCTGAAATGATAGAGTAGCATAAAAGGGATCGTGAAATATTGCACACAAAGATAATTAAAACTTTATCCAGAGCTGTATATGCAGAAAATTTGCTTGTTAATATACAAAGATCTCATTCAATCTGTACTGAAATTTCTGTACTCTGCCCATGATAATAATAATGAAAAGGAAAAACAACCACTTYATATGTTCTTTCTTTCCATCATGGCCACTAACAAGTGTAATTGGGTTGGGGGCAAAGAGAAGGAGGCAAGGAAATGCACAAAGGAATTAAGAAAGCAAGCTGTGGGGTCACATTTTAATGAAAATTTATTCATGGATTCCTCTTTTTCTCAGTGTCAAATGTATTATTACATTTACATGTAACACTCTGGGTTATGCACTCCCCTGTGTGAACCCGAACTAAATGAGGGCAGATAAGACCCGGTGCGTTTGGCAGAGAAGGGTCACCGAGCGATGCTGTGCTGGCCTGGGGGACAACAAGGGAGTGCTCGGAGCAAGTGTACCTGCATGGGGCAGGCAAGGTGGGCATGACCAAGCAGGAACGRTAGATTGGGCTCTCATATGAGCTAGCAACTACTATGGCAAAAGCTCTGGAGGTTTTATGCTCCCAATAAAGGCTGTGCCACTGTGTATTTGGGGCTGCACCACCCACACCAGCCACATTATGGAGCTGGGATGAGCTGATACACGGCACCTGTTGACCGCACTTTGTTTTGCTGTTTAGATGCATGGTGAGACCATGAAAAAATATGTGGGATGTGGATAAAGGCATTGTCCTGGTTTCGGCTGGGATAAAGTTAATTTTCTTCCTAGTAGCTGGGATAATGCTGTGTTTTGGATTTAGTATGAGAAGAATGTTGATAACACACTAATGTTTTAGTTGTTGCTGAGTGGTGCTTACACCAGTCAAGGACTTTTCAGCTTCTCATGCCCTGCCAGTGAGAAGCTGGGAGGGGGCACAGCCAGGACAGCTGACCCCAACTGGCCAAAGGAATATTCCATACCATATGATGCCATGCTTAGTATATAAACTGGGGGGAGTTGGCCAGGGTGGGAGGGCCACCAGTCCTTTTACAGTATGTACGGCAAGTAAGGTGGTACATAACACAACTCTGAGAACAAATACAACAACTTTGAGAGCAAATAARTCAACATTGTGGCCAGCGCCTACTAAGCTAATATAATCAATGCTTACAGCAAATTTGTTTTAACATGCTCTGGTCAGATCTGTTGTTATCTCTACCCTTTGTGCCCCATGTTGGGCACCAAAAAGGACTGTCGTGGTTTAACCTGGCAGGCAGCCAATCACCACACAGCCGCTCACTCACTCCCCCCCCCAGTGGAATGGGGGATCGAATCGGAAAAAGACAAGTAAAACCCATGGGTTGAGATAAAGACAGTTTAATAGGACAGAAAAGGAAGGAAAAATAAAATAATAATAATRATGRTAAAAGAATATACAAAATAAGTGATGCACAATGCAATTGCTCACCACACACCGACCGACAYCCAGCCAGTTCCCGAGCAGCAATCGCCGCCCCCTGGCCAACTCCCCTCAGTTTATATACTGAGCATGCATARACTACCTGCTATAACGTCTAGCATTTGAAAAGCATGTGGCATGAGCACAACTGAACAGCAAAAGCAGATGGCAGAGAATTTTTGAGGAAGATTTCTCAGCTCTGGGATATGCCAAAGTCACCTCAGTGTGCTGCAAAGTCCCCACGCTGCTGTCAGTCGTTACAGAGAGATAAACTGACGGCAGCAAGCGACAAGATGTACATTTTTACTGTTGTTGTTAGGATTTTGCAGTGGTTTTGTAATCGGGATGATCTTCCCTGGATGGAGTCAAAATGGATTTACTCCATAGGATTTCTCATTCATTTTTTTCCTAATTGTAGTGTCTCTCTTTTTTTCCCCCCATGTGTTATAAAAGCAGGTAGAAGCAGGGAAGAGGAGTTATTTGAAGTTGAAACGAGTTCTCTGTTTCTCACATGGACTTCAGCTTTTCATGCCTATGCCACTAAGCCATGATCTGAGCCTACAGAGTTCCCAGACTGGGGCTTTTTGAAGAGGAGTTCAGTCTTGCAAATGAGAGGCAGCAGCAGAATTGTACCTGTTTTCAAATTTGGAACTGAAATTTCAAAGATGTGCCCTGCCTGGATTTCAGGCTTGGTGCTGAGGTCTTCTCTCAATAAGCTTGAATAAGGTTTTTTTTCGGTTTGGATCTTGAAAGATTTGGGATCTCTCAAAAAAGAGAAACAGGCTGGCATTACTGATTTTTATAGTTTTAACTTTTCCCAGGACTCAGCCTTCTTCRAGCTTTTGACAAGTTAATTTACAAGCCTGCTAGAGATGCACATTGATATGGGAATTTTCCTGAGCTATAATTGTGTTTAATTTTACTAGTACTACTGTGAAAGCGCTATATTGGTGCACCAAGTGAAACTGCATTGAGGTGATGAGCAATTAAAACCACTTCTTGCATAATAAAGCACATTCTATCATGTTGCACTTACTTAATGTACCAACGCAATGTGTTATACAGCATTTAGCTAAATTACGGTAAATCACCTATTTAAAGAAGTTTTCCTTTCAGCTTCTCATGTGAAAAAAAAATGCTGGAAACAGTAAAAGGATAATGACCCATAATGCCAGAAAGATAAAAATGGGATTTCAGTTGTCTACCGGAATTAAAGGCTGTAGCGGTGTTGTTAAAGGCAAGCTTTTCTCTGTCCCCTGTTGCTCCCTTGCATCAGCATCACAAAGTATAAAAGTCTCTTACTTCTTTCTGCACTGCAGAGTAGCAAGGCTGAAGAAAAAGGAGTTGCTGGTGGAGGGCAGGTGGATTGAAGACAAAAAGCAGGGGGCTGTGGTGAGTTACAAGTGCCAAGGTCTATGAGGACCTGAGGACCTAAGGACCAACTCTCACTGAGGGTGAGGTGAAGCGGTGGATATGGAAATGGGATTCTGTTGTCCTTCASCACTCGTGCTCCTTCCCTCCCTCTCTCTCTGTTACCCCAGTGCCAGCTTACTGCAGCACCAGGGGACAGGGGATGGGAAGCCTTCCCTGCTTTTTCTCTCTGGGAAGCAGCTCGGTATCAAAACAGGCTTGGCTTCTGCTTTGGGGAAGGAATTTCAGATTCAGTTGTTTATGGGTACATGCTATAAATATCAAATAGATGCACTGCAGCATGTCTTGAAAGAACAACAGATCATAGTATTAAATGCGTCATTACAACGGTCGTCTTTTCCACCTGAATTTGGGATTGCATCTGTCTGGACACCTGAATAGGCTTCCATCAGGGACTGATTGTGCTTTTATTTTGCATTATCTTCTATGTGGTTAAGTTTTACAGCAGTTAGGGAGCTTGCATGGTCCTACCGTTTGTTGAACATCTATTCCCTCTGCKTTTCTGAGGAGTAAACCATACCTGCCCCAGGGAGTGCAGGTCCTGGGGAGATCACTCTCCTTGTCATGCAACGGCATGTGACTCCAGTTAGGCAGATTTTGTCCTAAGTGGGTCAATAATCCTGCAGGCCTACTAAATAAGATACAATTTCCCCTTTCAYGAAAGCAAAGTAAAATAAATATTTCTCTAAGCCTGTCTATGCTCATCCTTCTCCCTGCTTATATCATGCTCAACCTTCTTCCTTTTCTTTGGTGCTGCTTGTTAATGTTTGCTTGGTTTTTTTGACAGTTTTTATTTCCTTTGTGAGTTTACCCTGTTCTGACATTTTCCTCTCTGCTTCCGTTATTTCCCAAAACCTCAGGCGCTCTCTCTCAAACCCAGTCTCTGAAGATAGCAGGCCTGTGCTTCAGCTGCATCTGACAGGATTAAGGGTTTTTTTAAGGTCTTGGCCCCACGCACAGCAGCCTGTTAACCTCAGCTTGTCCTACTCCCTCCCCTGTGTCACTCAGAAAGCACTTTTTTTTTTTTACAGGAAATCCTAAGGCCCCCGCAGTTTACTTTCCATGCGAGATGCTCACGTCAGCTGTGTGGATGACGGTACTTAACGTACACGCCTGGTGCTCTGCCTGGCTCTGCTGGGCTGCTCTCTCCCCGCGGGGCTCTGCTGCGCCCGGGCTCGCTTGCGGGGGGGATGCCGCTAGTCACAGCAGCGGACACCCGCCGCTGCCGAGCCCACAGCCTGCCTGGTACCTGGTTCCGTCAGGATGCCACTCCCAGGGAGACACGCTGTATTTCAGTGTAAASTGGCAGCCTCCCGTGATCGCTATAAACCAGGGTTGTTTTTTTTTATCCCCTGTGTGGCACAGGTCTGCTGTGGATAGTCCGGGGTTGCTTTCTCCAGCCGGACCCTTCTCTTTGGCCCCGGTGTGTGTGTGCTGGGGGTGAGGGCTRTGAGATGCCCAAGCCCACCCGAGGGGCACACCCACTCCTTTCCCCACCTCTGGTCTCCATCCACTGTGCTAGGGTGCAGAAAACTTGTTGGGATGCTAAACCAGTGGAAGATTTTTTTAATTTTAATTCCACTGCCTCGTCCTCATGTATTTTTCCAAATGAATACGATCGCAGTACATGTCATTGCCAGTCTGAAAATACCAACTCTGTCTGAAAAAATGTCTGTCTTACTGTTGCAACCTTCCTGCCCATTATCTTATTAGATGGTAAGTGCTAACCAGTTGTGTCTGATCGATACCTGCCTGGGAGGACTCCAAGAAACCCTYGACTGGCTCAGGCACTGCCATCGTGTCAGCAAAGGGGGGCTCAGCCTGGCTGACCGCTGAGYGATGCCCTGCGCCGCGGTGGGCAGGGCTGTAGGGCTGGCGGAAGGCTCGTCCTTCAGATGTAAGATAAAATTTTGAAGTCCTGACTGCTTTGGGTCATTAAAAATCCCACAACAGCTTTTCTTTTTGGAAGAGAGAGGGTGATAACATCAGGCTCTTGACTCTCCCAGCTGCAGTAATTGGCTTCATCAGTTTGAATAGGATACRGTGTTCTCACTTCTTGCAAAGCTCAGAGGACTCTTTCAGGGTTTTTAACCCCACTGTAAAGCCCATCAGATGCAAACTGCCTGCCAGCTGCCGTGGGTCACACCCCAGGTCAGGTCTAGCAAGGACCTTCCTACAGCAGCAGGGATGAGAAATAGCAGAAGAGTGCCCGTCCTCTCTTGGTGGCCCCATGACATTTGCTGTGCCAGCACAGAGCTCGGTCCCAGCAGCTCACGTGGCCTGGTGCAATGTGACCGCGGTCCCCGGGGAGCGRTGCGGGCTCGCTCCCGTGGGGCGTGCTGCCATCTGCTCTCTTGACACGGCATAATTTGTTTGCCAGCCTTGCTGGTCATGCTGGTGTCTGGAGGCTCATTTATCTGAAATGGTTCAGAACAACTTCAGGACTTAAATTTCCTTTATTCACCAATCTTCCTTAATCTTAGGGATTGAGAATGATAATTCCCTCGACGCTGACTTTCATCAGACTGAGACTCATTCAATTATCTTTCATGTCTGTTGATCTGAAACTACAGGACTTGAGAAGTTGCCTTTTCCTCTAAGTCTGTGGCTCTAAATGACTGGAGCTGTCTTAACAGTCCTGATACTACCTTCTGCCTTTCACTAACTCTTACTGCTGACTTACTGCATGTGAATTTTATAACTTTTTTTCTCTGCTTTTCATTCATCAGTTGCAAAACTGATAGAAAATTACAATTTTATTAAAAATATTTTTTTAGAGCTGGATTTAAATTCTTATTCCTTCTCATATTTTATCACATAGTTCTGCTTTCTGCTTTCCATAATCTCTGACAAATAATGAAARCTCTTCTCAAAAGCATGCGGATCCTGCTATTATCTTATAAACCAGGCTCTCATCTCTGATACTGTGTACTTAGTTTCATCAGAGAAGCTGTACAGCCATAAATTCGTGAGCACTGACRCTAATGCAAATCTGCGTTCCTGTAGCTGGATGTAATTCCTTCAACTTCTTTGCACTGCCAGCACTCAAACTTACACTTTCTAGAAGTAAAACTGTCCCAGACCTTCTTGTCCACTGTGATGAGCTATTTAGTCTGGTGCCCAGTCTGACACATAGCAATGTAAAAAGAAGTGGTGTGGGCTCAGGAGAGTGCTCCTCTAGCCCAGTGTTGGGCCTCTACCCACAGCAATAGCTGATGCTACTGGGACTTGAGCCTGGCACCTTTTAATGGTCCAGAATGAGGCAGTCCTGCATTAGGGATGATAGGTGGTATATCCTGCCTGTTTCCTTTAATATCTGTCAGTTTATCAGTTGTCCCCGAATTTTTGTACTCCCTTGTTTTATATCATGGCAAATGATCCATGCTGTCTTGCTCTTTTGATGGTGTTCAGCATTTTGTTGGCTGTTTAGGCTGCCTCTGCATATTGAGCTGATGATTTGAGGTCCTCAAATGATACCAGTGACAGCCTCGTGGTCTTTCTCCTGAGTTTCAGCTGCCAGTTCCAGGTTCAGCATCACGGCAGCACCCATGGCCAGGTTTCCAGAGACCCCGTGCCTTTTCTGAGGGTAAAACCTTGGGAAGGGTTGGCCAGGTAGCATGCCTGAAAATGCAAAACCTGCACTGGGGCCATAGTGCGTAATGCGTTACTCTCTTAAGAGAAATCCCACTATTTTGTCTTGTTTCACCCTAARCAAGAGGCCAGCGGGCAGAGCTGCYGGGCTGAGCAAACCCACGTGTGTGCCGTTCCTGGGGAGGGCTCAGTGGCTGCAAGGGACATGAGCTCCCCGTCGCTAGGTCTGTTTTCTCTGCGTGCGTATTTCCTGACTGAATTTAAGAAAGATATGTACAAAGAAGCTGGGAAACTCTGACACTGCAAATATATCATTGGTCTTGGGTTTCCTGATTTCACCTGCTTAGCAGGTTTTTCTGCTTAGCAGGTTTTTAAAAATTTCTGCCAAGGCTCCCCCTTTCCTCTGCACTGACTCTGTACAGCACCAAGGCTGCTCCGTTATTTCTAGTTATCGCTGCTTTTTGTAATCAGTCACTTCTGTAAGCGTGACTACATATCTGTGTCTACACTCACAGRCACATAATATATTTTACCAACCAGACAATTTCCTGGAAGTTGAAAGAGGGGGAGGAGTTGGCAAAGTGAACTCTGCTGTTGAAGAAATCCATTATATAATGGAATATATGGCTTTATGCCTGAAAGTTACAATTTTCAGCATCATTTACACTGAACACCAGCCCCAAAGAAAGGCAAGTATAAAAAATGTGATGCAGTGATGACCTTTATCAGCTGTGGTGACAGCTATAAATCAGGCTGCAAATTCTCATCAGCTCGCCGGACAGAATTCATTACAGACAGAGGTTGCTGCATTGTTTTTTGTCTTTGATTGAGGTATGTCCCATTTAAATAAATGCTCTTGCATTGGAACAAATCACACATTTCAAAATAGAAGTCCAAGAATATTATTCATTGATTCTTTTGAGGACTAAGATAATACGACTTACAGACCAGCTAAACCTCACAGTGTTTTGCTTGGAATATAATGCAGATCAATTTGTTCTTCTCTTAAGCAGACCAATTTTCTGTTCATTAATTCAGACGCTGTGTTGATGGCTTGTATTGAATATAATAGCAAGATTTACAGCCCTAACAAATCAGTGCTCCTTCATTTATTCTTCCTTATTCATACCAGAAGTACATGCAGCAGATTAGCACCTGATTTTAGACTTGTTACACTTTAACAAATAATGGGAAAGTCTTTCATCTCCTACTTCCAACCATGGAGCAACTTTTATGTAATCATCGTGAAGTTTCACAGTTTATTGAAGAGTTCTGTTTTTTTGGAGCATAGGGAGCAATAAAAGTTTAGTAGCAATGTCATTATGGGCCATAATGTAACTTCAATCAGTTAATGCATTGCTCAAGAAACAGCTACCAAATACTAACAGCCCCACAGACTCATTAGATCAATGAGCTACTTTACCTGCATACTGAACTTTGAGCTGAGTTTCATCACTATTTTTTTCTGAGAGGCTTACAATTATCCAGATGCTTTGCTGGCCATATTTAAAATGTGATTTTTCTGTCTGGAACTTAGTATGTAATTGGAAAACATTCTGTGCTGTTGACATAGGGTGATTATTAAAGCAGTAATCTTTTTCAAAATGTCTGATAATTAGGTAATATTCTGCCTCTCAGCTTGGTTATTCTTGTTATTTCTGGAATACCTGAAAATAAAAATTTGGACTGTGTACTTTCATCATATAATAAGAGATGCTTCAGCCTTAAGGACCTAAGGATATAAATGGGCAAGATGTGTAGGGAGCATTAACACCTTTTATTGTATCACCTCCTAAATTGTTGACATAAAGGCATTTCTTCAGTATCTGGACACAGAAGCTGGAAGTTGAAGTTGTAAATAAGTCGGTGCTGGATCAGACCCCAGAGATCATCTCCTYTGGTGTCTGGCCCACGACAAGAGCAAAGGCTTAGGGAAGATTTTAAAAGGCAGGTGAATTTCTCAAGGTGATAATTCAGGATATGCTTCGAGTGCCTTGCAATCTCAGGTTCAAGGGCTTTCTGAAAAGCGTCTCCCCTCAAGACCCATAGTCTATGATAGATTTTTCTTCCATTTTTCTAATTCTTGTTTGGACCCAAATGCAATCCTGGCACCCGTTCTTCTCTGGGACTGTGACTTCACAGCTTGTTTACCTTCTGCATGAAGAAATAATCCTTTTTATTTGTGTTGAACCTGTCACTGGCTGGTGTCATTTAGTGCCTCCCAATATTTATTTTGGAAAAGGCAAGAAATGAGCATTTATTATTTATCTGCTCCATGCTGCTTATGACTTTTTTGACTTCTGTCCTAGTTYTGTTCAATCAGTTCTTTTCCAGGTTCAAGAATCTTTGTTTGTTCAGTCATAAATCGTATGAAACAATATTTTAAAGTCCTGAATATAATCAGGCATGCTTATGAAAATGCCATGCCTTTGGACAACACTCCAGAACTAATGACAAAATTTTAATACTGTCAAATCCAAACAGGAACTCTCTTCATTATTCTGGTCTCAAATGCAAATCTTAATCTAATTCAGATCCTGCATTTTTTATTCAGGACTGAAGGTGTTGATAAAATTTATTCCATAATTAAAAGAAAGAAATGCTTTGAGAACTTTGCCTATGAGGCTGGAGGGCTGCTGCTGTGATTTGGACACTGAGAATCTTAAGTCTCTAAAATCTTGTTGTTTGGAGAAGATCATCTGTATTTCAGCAACAGTTTGGCCTCTCAGAATCTGATTCATCCCAATCTCAGAAAAGATTTTTTCTTCCTACGCTTACATGTAAAACTGTGATATGTAGGRGATGACTGTTTTTATTGACAAGAAGTAGAGTGTAGAAGTTTTYCGTCTGCACTTTCAGAGCATTTTACAAAGATGGTTAATGACTGTGATGAGGATTGTCATCACCAGTTTAGAATTTAAAAAAGAGTGAAACATCGATAAGGAGGGAGTACGCTAGGTCTGTACACCAAARTTTTGGAAGAACTGGCTCTCTGGATCCAGCGTTGTCTTCAGCAGGTTGCCCCGAGCTGGGAAGTGTGCGTCTGTTTGTGGTTACAATGAGTTGGGTCTGTGCTTTTGTGAATCCGGTAGGATTTAAAYTCACCTTTGAGTCATCCCAGGACAACCCATGGGTACTGTTTAACCAGTCACGTGTCACTAATGCTTGTGGGATGCACCATGATAGCCACCCTGGGGCAGCCACAGTGAGGGGAGGCTGAAACTGGAGGCAGAGKTTTGGTAGGATCCCTCAGTTCTCAATCTTAGTTTAACCAGGTTGCAAAAAAMCAGTAACTCTTCTCCTGTGTCAAGAGGAGCTCCTGAAGCTTTTAATGGCAATGTGCTTGGGACTTATGTTTTATCTGTGGGGCAGTGCATGTAAGCACTGATCAGACTCGAACTTCAGTTTATAACATCTGACAAGATCTCAACCCTTTATTGTTGTAATGTTTTTTCATCCTGAACCTTTGACCTGCCACCCAACCTTCATTTGGAGTCTCTTTCATACGTCTACCCCAGCCTTTCTGTCAAGTAGGTTTTGAGCCTTGAGCTAGAGACTATCTCCTGCCTGTGCAGCAGCTACGGCAGGGGATTCTTGTCCTTGTCCAGATGCCCTGAGTGCTGGGGTAATCCCAAAGTGCAGTAGGAACAAGGTGATTTGTCTTGTTCCATGTGAAAATGACAGTTTCTTTGCATGCATCTCCTTTTGGTATTAATTTGCAGGACAAATGCAGAGCTGGAAGATCTGCACAATATTAGGTTCAAGTACCTGCTTTCTTACAAGGTGATTTGCCTTTGCCTTTAGGAGACTTTCTAGGCATCTGGCTTATTAAACTCCTACAGAGACTGAGGATCTTGGAAACCTTTAAGCATAAGGAATGTTTTCTGACCTTGTTTTTTTCTACACTAGCAACATAGCAAGCTGTGTATGTACATTCAGAACAGGTCACCCTCTTGCACTCAGCTCTGGGAAAATGTGGCAAAATAAACATGTGGCAGAATAAACATGTGAGAAACACTAACCATGTTGTTTAATGACTAACCAGAAGCCACTTTAACATCACAGCAATGGCTGTGTTAAAAAAAAATAATCTGTGTTCTTTACAGGGAAGTTCCTAGCAGTACTTTTGGTTCAAGCCCATAATTAGGTTCTACACAAACAGACAATTTCAGATTTTCTTAATGTTCTTTTCTTTTCCTCCTTGCAGATAATGAATTCATTTATAGAAGCCGGAATGGCACAGTGATTCTGAGGAATGTCAAAACTAGCAATTCAACAATATTAATAGAAAACAAAAAAATTGTAAGTATTTTCTCTAACGAGTAGCAGAATTTCACAGTTCTCTTGCAGTTGGATCAGTAAAGCAGAAAATGACTTGGGTTTCAACTTCGTGTATTGTCAAGGAGAAGAAATACACCRGTAATACTATGGGCTACGCAATGACTGATAATGTGAAATTGAACTCCAGCTTTTGTTATTATTCTGCAAGCTCAGTTTCTTTCATAGTACAGGAAAGTATCATATAGATATTTGAARCTAGTCTTGCATATCATATATAATTGAAAGATGCATAATTCTCRTCTTTGCATGCTTAATAGAAAAGACAATTGGTACAATTTACTGTCCGTTGGTAGAATTCTCCACATTCCTCAATGCAAATACTTATTTTTTAATTTGTGGATTTGCTGATTTTTCTTGCCTAATGGTTGAAATGTAATTTCAATGTTGTTAATGAATAGTGTTGATGAATGGAAGTGGAGTTGCACATGAGAGAAACCCTAAGAAATTATTGGGGAAAGAAGTTAGTAGGTGGCTATTCAAATGAATGAAAAGAAAATAAGTTCACGGCTGATACAGAGTATTATTTATAATAWCAAAAGTGTTTTGTAGCATTGTTTTTTGTAGTAGATGAAGCCAGCATTGTGGCAGAAGTTAGTACATTAAATGTCAGAGTGTTTTCAGTATTTCCTGTAGAAGTTAATTTCTGAAGTAAAATACACTTATGTTTCCTCCAACAATGAGATATGAATCGCGTTGTCCTGGTAAAATTGTCACTTATGCAGTACCTGCCTAAGGTTTTGATTAACTTGAGGTGTTTTTGTTGTACTGTATTGTTGCAAAACTACAAAAGCAGAGGATAGCTAACAGAGACTTATCTTAATGACCCAAGATCTGCAGGAAACAGCTTTAGAAACTCAAAAGCTCAAAGTAAATCTACAAGAAAACTATGAAACCACATTCCAGGTTGGTTTTATTTTGCAGTATGAGTATATGACTCATACAAAGCTCAATGAGAACTCAATGAGACAAAGAATTTATCACTRAATTATTATTGCAGGACCCAACCTTAAACTTCACATGCTGCCATTTAACCTTCAATCTTTGCTACATCACATAAACAACCTTCTTTTACCAGAGCGTAGCCCCTTTCTTTACAATTCTGCTAAGGGTAAAGGAATGAGCTGGCTTCCTTTAATGTCAAGGTCTGTTGAAGTCAAACTGCTTCCATTTGGCCTCTGTTTATTCCCCTGGTTTTTAATTTTTGCCATTTGTAAGAAAAGCACAATGTTCCAAGATAATTCTACTTTTTCATGCCGTGGCCTCCCTACTGCCTGTTCTACTGCTCCTCTGCCCTCTTGGTAGATAAATCTGCCGAATATCACCTCCACATTAATCCAAAAAGTCACGATACAAGAGCCGCCATTACACCTCACCCAGGAACGTTGTATTTGTCCTCTTCCTTCCCAGCCCTGAGTCAGAAAATCTTTTGCTACCTTGGCATGTTTTCCTTTCTCCATGTTATTAATATAACGGTAAACAAAATCTGTCTTCATGCTGACACTGTTGGCTCTCACGCTCCCCTGATACCCTCCATCCTGATTCACACTGACCTGTCAACCATTAGRTTGCCCAGAGAGGTGGTAGATGCCCCATCCCTGGAAACATTCAAGGTCAGGCTGGACGGGGCTCTGGGCAACCTGATCTAGTTGAAGATGTCCCTGCTCATGGCAGGGGGGTTGGACTAAAGGTCCCTTCCAACACGAGCCATTCTATGATTCTATGATCAGTCCCCTCTGCCTTTGGCTGTCCCCTGGGCTCCCCACGCTCCGCCTCCAGCCTCGCTGGCCTTGGGGAGGACAATCCCAATGGGATGCTGTGCATTTCCCTGAAGCCCAAATTCCCCCTTCCAGTTTGGTCCTCAGGAATCTCTCAAGGACTTGCATCTAATTTGTTAGGTGAGAGGATGAGATTTAAAAGGCAGTGGAAGAGCGGTGTGTTAGTGGCACCTCTCTCTGACCTTGATGCGCCAGCAATGTATTATATTGAAACACACTGGGAAAAAGAAGGGATGTCTGCACTATACAAATGATAAATGGAGCTGGGAAAAGGTAATTCCTGACAAGCCTGAGATATTTTGGCATCTCTTCTTGTTAGTAAGACTTACAGTGCAGCTTTTTGCAGAACCCAGGTCAGGGTGCAGCTGGAAAGCTGTATCAGCACAGCATCCCAAAGGCTTCTTTGACTGGGGAAAAGGGGATAGGATTCCTCAGTGTTGTCTTAATTGGGACAGGTCGTGTTGTCTCTTTATAATAATTTGCTCCAGCAAGTATTTACTGTTTGTTATCTCCAGCACTTTGGCCAGTGACTGCAGGGAATGAGAGGGAATTAATAAATTGTCATTTGTCAGTGTTTTCTACTACCTGCTGCCCACAGCTGCCCCACCAGCCATTGTACAGTAGGTTTGTAAGGAAAAGTCTGATTATTTGAGATAGCTGCCTGGTCTGAGTCACAATGCAGTTATGCTTTCTCCATATATGCGCCCACATAACATTTCTAGGTTTTGAAAAGAGATGTGATGTATTATTTTTCAAGACACTTAATCTGGCAGTATTCTTCATCCTTAGAAAGATGGTCATAACAATTAGTTCTAGACATCATTGGCTTGAAAACTGAAAAATATTTATTTCAATGTTTGATTTATTTTCTAGGTCTCCTTAAAGGCTATTCGATATGAAGTGTCACCTGACCGGGAATATGCACTTTTTGCTTTTAATGTTGAACCAGTAAGTAAATAGATTCGATTTCAAAATACACAGACAGTGGCTGGCTTCCCCCCCTCCCCCCACTTCTATGCCAATAAGATGATATTTTAAATTAATTGCTTCCTACGAAACAAAGAAAGAAAACCCCTCACTTAGATATTCTGAGAGCATGTCACACTGCCATCTAGTAGAGGAGAAAGGTATAGATTACACCGTAGAGGAAACACTGTCATTGCCAGGATTTTATAGTCTTGGGAGGGGGATTATAAGGACATGTCTTTG
This sequence comes from Oceanodroma leucorhoa, assembly GCA_030449065.1. NCBI lineage: Eukaryota > Metazoa > Chordata > Aves > Procellariiformes > Oceanodroma > Oceanodroma leucorhoa. The sequence goes on along the minus strand of JASVER010000021.1, from coordinate 4,690,269 downwards.
CTACAAGGATTTCTATTCCTCTTCTGTGTAATTTTTTTTCCACGGTGCCTTTTTCAGTCACACTATAAATTTCTTCCCAAGAACAAAAAGCAACTGTCAGTGTCTCCCACAACTGAAATAATACATTAATTATGGTGTCACCGTTCCCAGTGCTGCAGTTAGGGTTGAGCTATCACTTTCATTATAAATCCTTTTCTTCAGAGGGTTAGGTATAAATCATTCATAAGAAATCACTCTTGGGTTACTACTAAGTTTTAGATTAGGGTGAATTTTCTACCAAACTTCAAAAGAGAAAAGTGTAATGAGTCATTTTTAAATGATGACTAGAGAATCAGACACATGGGAAGCAGTTCTTGGGCATGAATAATATTTATTTTCTTTTTAAATTCTGCTGGTAGAAGACCTGAAATGTTTGAATGATAGCTATGCTGTACTACTTGGATAAACTATAAGCCCCATACATTTTGTTTCCATAATCTACAATTGCACCAATTCCTCAAAATGAAAATAATTCATTTACCAGCAACTGTAATTCTTCTTCCATAAAATAAATCTAGTTTCAGCTGCTAACCAAAGGAAATTTGTTGGTCCTTTAGATAGTAGAGGTTGTGGCTCTGTTGCTCATCTGATTTCTCTGCTGTCGTCTTTGGAGTTATTCCTGACTCACAGTAGTATAAAAGTCAGGAGAACCATGCCTGATGCTAGAAAAAGTTCTAATAAAACTGTATCAGAAACTTTAGGGGTAATTCATAAAGACTTTTTGCTGGGAAACCATTGTTGGTGCAACTTCACTTACCCGAAGCTTAGCAGAGTTCTRGGCAGAGATGGGTGTGGAAGTGTTAAGTTAAATCTAAATATGGGGCAGACAGCCTAATGGCCACGGAGCAGGCAAAGCCTTTGCCTGAAAGCCCCCCTGCCTTGTGTGCCACCGGCGTTTTGTAAAATTCAGTTCTTTTAGTGGAGATTGGCCTTTGGCTGCGGAAGCCCTGYGCTGACACTGCTCAGATGCATTGTGCAAGCTGAAAGAGCCCCGAGGAGAGAGGGCTTCCTCAGTTCCTCTGAGAACAAGAGAAAAATTCCTATACTGAAAAATTATAATGAGAGAAAAAATTTCATTCCTAAAAAGCAATAGTAAGAAATTCCCTTTTTATTCTCAACCTTTACCTATGAAAAGGGCTGCACATTCAGAATATCTGCAAGAAGCAAAGTTACAGAGGCTTTTGCAGCCCAGACTTGGCGATCCGCCTGCAGAGGAACACTTGATGCTGGCAATGGAGGAAGAGGAGGATGGGGACGGAAAGGGATGGGCTGGGTGCATTTCCTCCACATCCTCCTCTCTACATTTAAGTGCTTGCAGATCTGTGGTTTTGGGGTGCAGGCAAAACACTGGGGTTTTGGTGCTTTAGATGCCTGGCTGGAGAAGAGAGAGCAGCACACAGCCAGTGCTGCCTTCCTCGCACCGTGTCTTCTTCCAGAAAGGAAAACCCGAGGTGGCAAGCTGGAAACATGACTTTTGGGAAGATTTCAGGATGTAACTAGACATATATTTGGTGTAAGAGAGCATTGCAAATTGTTCAAGTATTCATATAGGAGATTATGATAGCAAGAGTTCCTGAAATAGTCTTCTGTAACAAAACAAAACAAAACTAAAACCCCTCCTTTTTCCATTAAGATCCATGCTTGTAAAGGATACAAAGTTTTTTTTTTTGAAGAAGCATACTAATAGGGGGGTAGTAAGATTCAGTCCTGAATATTGCATCCTTAAGCCATGATGGGTGGCTTTTTATATATTAAAGTTGCAATAACTGTTAAATTACTTATTCAGCTTTGTTCTCACTTGGTATACAGACTATGGCTACAAATAATTGCATGTTAGTTAGCTTTTCACATTTTCTGATTTTCAAACTGTATTCTTGGACAAAATTCAAATTACGCTGTTTTCTGCAACACAAAAACCTGATTAGCAAAGCCTTGGGCAGTTGTCCTTGTTGCAAAGTCAGAAGGAAATTTCAGGAAATTTATTGGCAAAGGACATTTGTTTCAAGTTTAATTCTACAAATACTTTCAAAAAATAAACTTCTTCAAACTATTGTGTACTTATTTTATAGGTGTCAGGAAGTGTTGCTTTCTTTTTTGCCATTTAAAAGTGTGATGTGCTGCCTTTTAATTGTTTGTGAGTATAGATGTTTTCATCATTTTTTTACACAATACATTTGTGCTGCATTTACATATGTGTATAATATCTTAATATACATCGTATGAATTAATCATTTGTCTGAATTCTAATATGAATGGGATTCAGCCTCTATTTTCAGTACTGCCTAGCAATAAACATCAAAATAGAAAAGCATAGCGTGTCACTCCAATGAAGTGAAATATTTTAAGAAAAATGCTACAAAGTCATTTCCTGCCAGTAATAGCTTCCTTYGAAGGTTTTTCTATTTATTTGCACAGAAGCATCTCTGCTCAGTGTTGGGTCTGGGTAACGGCACTGACACCCACATTGGAATAACACAGCCCTGAACTGGCAGACACCTATTTGGCAAAGATACTGAGGCAACTCGTGTGTGTTTTCCTGTTGTATCACTTCATCATCTTAGAGGATGATGAATTAAAGCGTGTTCCTTAAAATATATTTCACCCAGGAAGCTTGGCAGGCGGTTGTGAGACTGGCRTGGGTACATTGTGGCTAGTCGGGCTGTCAGGTTTCATTCTAAATGCTTTTTTGCAGTGCTTATATTTACAGAAGTTTAATCTTTCAGGCAGCAATATTCTGGGTAAGCCTTGTGCTAATAGGGAGCTTTTCTAACCTTGGACACAGAAGATCTGTTCTTTTTCTGGAAAGGTCATAGGGAAGGCGCCAGGCTTCTTTGTCTTTAAAATACTCGTGCAATTTTTCTGTTGTTTGTTTTTTGTTTCTTTACACTTGAGCAAGGTCCAGCCTCGGGCTGAAACCACAAGGTGAAGTTTGGGGAAAGCACTGGGGAATAAATATACCCTTAAAGAAACTTTGATTTCAAATCATCCTTCCCCAAAACAAGTGTGTGGGGCTCTGGCTGCGGAGTTCAGTAACCCCAAAACACATAGGCAAGTCGGGGTTTCGCCACAGCATCGCAGCGGAAAGGGTGCAGGGGGTCGAGGCTGTCCCTGCTGTGGGGGGTCTTGCCCAACGCGTGGCTCCAGCAGCGTTGCTGGATGAGCTCCGTGCTCCCTGCACGCCTCCCCGGGAGACACAGAGGTCTCTGGTGTTTGGGCTGGAATCGTATTTGTGGGTCTCTGTGGTCTCCAAAAGGGATTTCCTAAATAGCCAAGTGACAGACCACCTCTTAAATTCAGTAGTGTTGCGACTGGGAGAGTGATGGGGTAAGAATAATGACGAGTAACCAAACCCCGCGGGCTTGTGGGGCTTTCTGTGGTCGTCAGAGTTAACCAGTGGCGTTTGTGTAACGGTGATAAAAGAAATAGAGGAAAGTAAATGAGAAGAAAAGCTATTTTCTTAAGTGACATGGTGACACATTAAATAGAGAATATTTAATTGCCTTTATTATGAATAGCTGTTGTTGTAATGCAAGAGAAGAAATAAAGTGGCCGGGATTCTTCTTAAAGCTATTTGTTCTTCATTTCCAATTTACCAGTCCATTACTGTGTTTGAGCTAGTTAAGAGCAATTACACACAGGAAATCCTGGCTGATTAATACGGACCAAACTGCTAAGTCTTCTGAACAACAATTAGGGCTTAGAGACTTTTATGGCTGCTACAACAGCCGCTATCACCTATTTTGCAGTTAAAGGAATGCATTTTTATAATGCTGAAAGCTGCAATAAATTAATCATCATTGTAATTAGAGCAGGCCCAACTATTTTTTTTTTGCAGTAGTTTATGTGGTGAGTTTAGTATTTCTTTTTACCCTACCTGTTGCCATAGATCTCACAGGAGTGGTGGGATCAAAGAGGCCTCAGAAAGACCCAGTCCAAACCCTGGACATTATGTTTAGAGCATGAATGAAGTAAAAAAGTGTTATTTATAGAAAGCAGCATATTATTATTATTGTTGTTGTTACTGTTTTTTACTATTTGTCCAAGTCTGGTTGTTATGTGAACAGGTTTTGTGCTTATGGCTCCAATTCTAACCTCATACTGCTTTAATTAGTCGTGTAAAAATTAAAAAAAATAATATAATGTTTGTTATTGCCAAAACACTAATGGGTATAAATATTAATGAATCCTCACAACATCCTTTTGAGTTAGGTGAGCACTATTATTATGATAAATATGCCTCTGAAAATCAGACACTGTCATAACTATCATCAGTAATATGGCYAATATTGTAGTTATGATATTTATTACTTAACTGAAATGGATTTACCAGTGCTAGAAACAGGTTTGCATAAACCTGTTTTCTTTCTGTAACAATAAATATATTTCAAATTTACTTTTTTCATTCCCACCCAATGTTGTTTTCAGGAATAATGAAAATTTATAGTGATTACRCTATGTAAAGTGAGCACAGTTAGAACATTTGTACCATAAAATAATGCTGCCTGGTTTAGTGATTTGTTTAATTTTTGGTGGTTGTTGTAAACCAGTAGAATGTTTGAGTGGAGCATTTTTAAGGGAAAGGCTATATTTATAGTTTTAATATTCTTTTTTTTTGTATGAATACAGTTTTGAATCTTTGTTCATAAACCAGAAGGACTCCTTCTCTATTGTAAAGCTGCACAATATAAGGGCAGTGTTGACTATTATCAAAGGCTAGTGGCTAAAACTGTTTTCCCAACATTTTCAAGCCTAAAGCACTGTAACTTTGTTTACTTATGAGAATTAGTTACTTGTTATTAGGATAAATAACTGTAGTTTTACTTTCCACATTAAAAGAAGAAAAAAAAATCAGTCCTAATAATGTAAAGTTTATATTAGTTAAAATGTTTTTCTGTTATTACATCTGTGCGTGTCTGTATCTTCAAGCAAAATATCTTCTCTTTTCACAATTCACCAGAGGACTGTAGTTGTTCAGTGCTTCTGTAATGAGCAGAAGTCAAGCCATTAGTGAATTAGTGGAACTACATAGACCAGCCACTCATCAAATCTATTATGATTTGCTAAATCTTGGGTCTTTTTCATGAAAACAACAACTTCAGATGCTTCCCATAGAATAAATATTACTAATACTATTCAGCTAATATTTAATATTTCAGTGAAATGCTCACAACTTCTGAAAATTTTTAGGAGCATGCCTGTGTGGGGTTTTAGCTAGGTGATTCTGGGGYGCCTAGAGTGGGGGCTGCCTTTTTTCTCCTTCCTCTTACATATTCTTACATCCTGTTTTGAGTCATATTATTTCAACAGCCAAGATCAGTAGAGTAAATATCCTCGTTTAATAATGTGCTTTTTATCCTGTTTGTAGTGATAAGGAGACCAGAAGTTCTCCAGCTGCATTTACATAACAAAAGCTAAGGCTTGTGTGTCCAGAAGTACTGTATTAACAAGAAAGTACTGAGAACATAGGGGAGGTTAATTTTCTGGCTGATAGTTTACTTTGGATTTGAAGCTGAAGCAGCAGCTATTATTTGACAAAATTTAGAGGCAATAATTTATTTTAAAAGCAGAGTGTTGTGGGGTTTTTTTAATTATGAGTCTGGTCTACTTAAAATACCCTTTGTGAAAGRCTGCCTATCTTTTCTAATCTCAAAACCACCATGAATAAATTCCCTAATCTGCTGTTTTCAATGCGGGCTGAACAGCAACAAGATAAACAAAAGAGGATTTTCAAAGGCATCAGAGAAGGTTGATTCAAAAACATTTCTACACTTCCATTTGCTTTCCTGTCAGACCTGGAGGTGGGCAGCTCACCCAGGACACCAGCACTTCGCGGTCACCTTGCATTAAATAAACCAAAGCTGCTAATAAAGAAAGTCTGAACAACTGGGAGATTTTCCTACCGATGAATCTCAGTGCAGGCAGAAGTAGCAATATCTCTGTCAGACATACCGACATACCGAGTTTTTCTGTCGCGTGTTGGTATCGGTAATTGGTTCAGCCTAATTAATATTTGATATCTGCAGTGGCACAGAGAGAGAGGGAAGTTTGCCACACAGCTCTAGAGGGATTTATGGGTTTTCAAAACTCTGTTAGAGCGTTGTGCAAACACCGCCTTCTCAGGTGTCCTCAGTTGTGCCTTTGRCAGCAGAGCCCTTTTGATCACAATTTTTTTTTCTGCTGCACATGCTTACAAAATTAAAAAATCTTGCTATGGGAGGGTGGATACCCATTTTCATTGAGTAAAGATGTTATCAGGTGGTGGGAATATTTGTTCTTACTGCTCAGCAGTCACCGCTCTGTCCAATTTCTGTCACATTGTGTGTTTAGAATAGAAATTTTTGGATGCAGGCACAGGATGGTGGAGCAATAATTGGTGACATGTTCAATCCGAGAGCTCTCTTTCGAAGGAGAAACTACAGAAACTAATTTCATGCTGGTAACTTTCAGGACCAATTTTGGACTAGCACAGGGGAAGAAAAGAGGTCAAACCTATTCTTTATTTTATTTGTTTTGGCAGAGCCTCATGGTTCATTTCAAATCCCTACAAAGCTCTAGCAGAAAATATGTTCCTTTATGTAGCCTTATTCTTTGCTCATAGCAGCAATCCTTCTGCTTTGGCACATCCCAGTTTAATTACAGAAAAAATTCCAGCTTAAACAAGAAGGTAGAGTGGGGTTAGGCACTCAAATACATGAACTCCAGGGACATTTTAGCAGTTAAGTTCCTTGGGCTGTGGAGCAATGGGTTCCTAGTTAAAATTAAGGGTCTGTCATTGTAACTCTGGGTAGAAGCAGCAACAAAAAATATGGAGTGAAATGTCATAATCCCAAATCTGCATACTTTTTCTTTATTTTCTGTTCTTAATAAAGGGGAAATGATAGGCACTGAATCTCAGCAAAGAGGAGTGGGTGGGTGGAACCTTCCTGTGTTTATTGTCCATGGAAAAAGGTGTTTGCACCCCTTAAATGCAAGGAATGAGTGCTCACCCCAGCATCACATCCTCAGCAGATACCCTAGCAGTGGGATCATCTCAGTGTTGAAGGAACCGGTGGGGACCCTGCGTTTATCATGGGRAGCCACCATGGTTACTTGTGGCCTCCAGCTCTGTCCTGGAGCAAACAATAAAACCACATTGGGATCCCAGTTTTTTAGCTCTATTGCTCTTCATTATTGGGGGATGTTTTCAGCAGGAAGTTGGTGCTTATGAAATGAYGATCTAGATGCATTCTTAAAACACGATACGATGTGTTTGCCTGAGCTGAGAGGCAAAGCTCTGCCCAGCAGGTCTTCCCGCAGTCCTCAGTCCCCACATTCCAGTTTTGCTAATGCTCCCTCTATAGCAATGGTTTCAGTAAAACTGCACCAAATCTCAATTTCTTATTGAGTCTCCATTCCAGGGAGTGTTGTTTAGTGTGATTATTGCAACAAAATACTAACTGYGTGAAATGGAGCGCATCAAAAACTGAGTACGTTGACTTCCGCTGCTGTGCCACCTCTGAGCTTTAACTATTTTCTATTAAAAACAAAGGATTAAACTCTTGCTGTGCTTCTAATAATGTAGATAAATCGAGTTGGGACTCAACTTTAAGCCTCCTGATTTGAGCTGGGAGACTTCAACACAAATTGCACAGACATGACTGAGTGCAAAATGATATTTCAGACTAAGTTGGACAGCCTTGCTCATGTAGCAGAGGCCAACAAACTGTAGCCTACATTTATTCACAGATACAGATATACATCAGTAAACTGAAAAGCAAATCCACAGTTCCAGGGAAGACTAGAGTAATATCAAAAGTCAGAAATAATTAGCCTGTCATGCAAGAATACTTAGRTATATTATGTATTGATATCAGCTATCAGCAATCTTCCTCTGTAAATATTTTCTTTAGCAAATGAGATTTTCATCAAACAGAGAAGGTAAAATAAAAAGACTCAAGGCAAAACACTATGATACAAAAATAACCAATTTTTCTTTGCTTGGATAATATTAGATTTTTCATTCTGCTTCCTTTTCTGAGTGTATAAATGATCTAACTTGAACAGACAGACTGGTAGAGATTAATTTTCTAGCAAAATTCACAAAACATCTTAAAAATAACCTGCGATTTATTTTTGAATAAAACATAGCTGAGGTAATTGTACAAAGTCTCCTAGATAGTCAAAATCAGATAGACAGCAGTAAAATCATTGCAGTTTTCTTTCTTGCACTCCCATGGGAATCCATTTAGTGAAACACAGGGGAACGTTCTGTGCTTTAAGAGGAATGAAACAAATGCAGCTATATAAAAATTATGGAAAAAAAAAAAGAACTTAATAAAGAACTAGGTTCCTTGCAACATACAGAAGCTTCAAAATTACATTAGAGGTGAGTTCCTGGTTTTAGCATAATTTTGCTTCCTAAGTTTTTAGGGACAATAAAAATCCCATTTTGTGCTGGATTGTGATAAGTATAGATTGTTGTTTTAAAATGTTAAGGAAAGAAATATATTAAGAATAAGATGCAAAATGGGAAAACAACAGTGATTTAAAAGGCATTAGAAGGTAAAATGAGAAAGAATTTAATTCTGGTGTCTATGCAGAAACATAGGAAGCAGTCCCAGCCTGCAGGAGTTTTTAATCTAATTCTTCTGATTTCCAGTATCTTTTATTTATTTATTTATTTATTTATTTATTTATTTTTATTCTCTGGAATAGGAAAAAAATATATTTAGTGCCTTCTTATGGAAAATCAGGTCTTACTATGCAGAGCACCCCAATGAAATTCCTGTACTCAGAAATGCAAATCTTCTGATGCAAATGTTCTCCTCTTTAGCTGACTTACGTGCCTAAATCCAAGGAGTGTGCGGCTCTGTGTTTACCCTGAACAAGTGCCTTTTATCTCTTTAACTGCCTGCAGAACTCTGGTTTTATCAGGGCTATGTTAAAACCAATAATTTACGTTCCTCCTTGGGCAGCTAACGACCCAGATTTGAAAATGGAATCTTCTATTCTCCTTTCTTTTATTCTCTGCTCAAAAAAAAGCTCTTTCTTGAAAAGGGAAATGAATTCTTGAAGGGAAATGAGCCCTTTCTTGAAAAGGGCTTTAGTCAGGTCTTTAAAAGCGTGAGACCTCAGATTTTTATGTGCAAGAGTGGAAGAGCACCCGTACAGCAATGCTGTTGGTGGTGCTGTGAGGGGTTGTGCAGCAGGCAAGGAGCAGGGGATGCTCTGTGCTTCTTCCTGTCCTGCCTGCCCTTCCCCCGCTGGGGGTGGCCCGTCACCACCACACTCCATTAGCCCCTTGGAAGATGTCCACAGCATCACAAGGATGTGGTGTCTCCTATGTGATTTCAATTTATTTTTCCTTATGTCAGAAAATAGAAATGCCGTCTCCAGTGAATTAGACCCACGTGTACATCGAGATACAGCTCAGAGTCTTTTGGTCTCATATGGAACTAAAAAAATGAATCTTTCACTGAACAGAGCGAGCATTTTTGGACCAAGGTCCCTGGCATATATCTGAATACTTTCATTCTCCTTTCACATCCACTTTGGTGCTCTTAAAATTCTGCCCTCTAATGCTTTTTGAAGGTCTCATCTTTCTTGTCTTGGATTCCTTTCTTTTAGTCTTCTAGAGTGCCCTGAGCCTATGACCACCATTTCAATGACAGTGCTAACTGCTTTGTGTTACTCACCCTCTCAACTGCTATAGTAGGAAAAGCAATTTTGATACGCTAAGAGTAAATTTTAATAGAAAGAACATATGCTGTGGTTTTGTAGTTGCTAATTTCTGCCACTAAAGTGAATTATTTAAAAGTGAATAAATTAATTAGATATACTAAGCATTCAGCCCATTTTCATGGCTCGGATCTCACATAATTGCTACAAAGCTGCACCATTTGGATTGTAAACTTCACGAAAAAGAGTTTTTTAGAATCTTTCCACATCCAGTCTGCCCAGCTCAAGAAATGTTTCATTTAAAGAAGGCATTATCTAATGTTTCATTAAAAGCATTGATCATTAAGCATTGATTTCTCATGCTGTCCTTCAGCCCTCAGACTTGTAACTCCAAAGTCAATGAAGGTGAGCATCAGTCAAGTGAATGTAGATGTGAACAATGTAAACTCCCCATCTGCGTCAGCTACCCTGGGCTGCGTTTATAATCAGTGTACTCCGGGGTGTAAATCTGAGGCTAAAATAGACACCAAAGACTGGTCAGAGGAATCATACCCCAAACAGGCTTTTGGCACCGTTGTCTGGGAAAGAGGGTGTTGCTACATGAGGTTGTAGGTGCAAAAAGGGTAAATGCTTGTAAAGAATGACTGGAGAGGTCAATGGCAGGGACATCCCTCAAGGCAGACAGCTGCAAAGAGGGTGGCTCCGAGCTGCAAACTGCAAAAGCCTGGGGAAGTATTTTGGGGATGACTATAAATAAGCTAACTCTGGTTTTCTTTCTGAATCAGCTTTGGGCTACTGTCCGAGCCAGGATGGTGCACTGGATGGACTTTGGGTCTGACCCAATACAGATATTAATATGGCCATAGATATTACAGGAGAATCACAGTTGTATGTTTTGTGTGTGTTTGTATGGATTTGAAGGTTTTCTATGTTTCCTAGGTTTGGGATAATTATTGTCTCCTTCTAAAAGTTTTATTTGGCCCTAGGCTACTTTTGTTCTCTTATCCTTATTACAAAATAATGCAAAGTTTTTTGTTTATGTTTTACTTCTTTTCCTTAGATATATTGTATGGTATGTTAGAATCGCAACATTAACTTTGTACTAGATAATTTAATTCTCATTTCCAACTTTCTGAACAAGACTATAAAACAAGTGCAGTGCTTGGAGAATTTCCATCCAGTTTTACACTATGCCTGCTGCTTAGTGCGGGGGGAACCTGGGAGTTTATACCATGTGATGTGAATACCGATAAAAGTTTAAAAACAAGATCAACAACAAATCGAGCTCATTATTCATAACCCTCACTCATAATTCTTAATAACTGGATTGCAGATGCTTCCCAATAACCTGAGCAACAACAAGCGCGCAAAGGCTGGTGCAAAAATCCCACCGAGTGTTTTATAGCTGCCATTTTATTTACCAGTTAAAAATGGAGCCGTCGTCCTTTAAGGCAGTGACTGCAAGTGCTTGCTGGTGCTGCCGGTGCCAGTGGAGCGCGGTGAGGGACAGGTGGCTCGGGAGCAAAAGGAGGCTTTTGTAATTGCTTGGCAGGGCAGAGCCGTATTAGAGTGCAGCAGCAGTTGGCAGATTGGATTAACGCTCTCCTAGGGGTGAGATCTGGCACACGAGCTGTATGTTAATACCTGTAGCCTAAGTTGGTTCTGGAGCTGCGTTTGTAGCAAAAAGAGCATCCACTTTACCTCCACCATGTCACAAAGTCATAAATCCTAAAGCCGGCCTTGAAATTCCCTTTCGGCATTGTCAGCAGTAYAAGGCTCTCAAAAGTGTAATTTGGAAACAAATCTTTTAATAAAGAATTATTATCATGAAACAACTGAGATATAGATAATCAGTTTGTGGAACATGAAGTAACAGCATTAGCTTACAACACCGCAGTCCATCTATTACTGTAGTGGATGTTGCCATCACACTTTATTTATGGTTATTTTGCAAACTAGAGATGACACTATTTGCGAAGGAGTAACTCCTTGGCTTTGCTGGTTCAGAGACCTTTGGTTTGGTGGCTGGAAAATCAGCTKCTAATCCCAGCACTCCCCCTGTATGTTTGTGGGAAAGATTTACATATTAACGTGCGTGTTGCCTGCAGCGCATGACCCTGTTACAATCAGCTTGAGCTTGAGTTACAAAGGCTTCTAAAATTCAAGTCCCCATGGCATGAATGTGTGGTCTCTTCCTGATGTCACCGTGATGTGAGATTGTTGCTGCTCTCAGGAAGCCTCCCCGGTGGGGTGGCAGGGCATTCACAGCACTGCGTGACTGGAGAGCTGTTCTGGTTGTCCTCTACCACCAAGGACAAGCTCATAGAGAAAGGCTCCTTCAGGCTCATATCGCAATGATTTAATTTTAAGTCTTAGAGATTAAATTGTTAAAAGATTTGAAAAACAGRGCCATGCAAAGACTTTTCCTGATGATCCACTGCCTCTTGTGTTCTTCCACTCTCCATCCCTTGTGCAGAGCATTTTATTCCCTTCTTCCAAATCAATTTGCTAAAATTTCTTCCTGGTTCTGGAGATACCCAGTCGCTGATCCTTGATTTCCTATGACATCGGATAGCGATGGAGCAGGTCCTTATTCACACTGGTGTGGCTGAGATAAGGCACTGACCCATTGAGTCTCTCTGAGACACTGACCGCTCAGTGTTGGCTGTTTTATTTCACCCAGGCACAGTTACACTGCTGGGTCGGGATCCTTCCTTCCCCTTTCCACGAAAAATTATTTCCTCCTGTAACTAGCTGTAATATGTGCATTCCCCAGGTATATATCTTGCTYCTTTTGCCCAAACATTAGTTCCTCTGGAATACAGAGACAAGATAGCCAGTTGACAAATGCTCTGTATGTTGATTGATCCAGAGACCCCTTCTTCTTATCACCTTTCCTGCTCAAACCTGTTTCCCCCATCTYTGCCCTTTCCTGAGGTCCCCAGACCATCCTGGAGTGGCACAGCCCTCTCAGTGTGCACTTTCTGTGGCTCTGACCACRTTACACATGTGGCTGATCAGCCAAATAGGGTGCGGTGGGTAAGAGAATCCCAAATCAGGTGTTTGATAACAGCTGTGGGTTATTTGGCTGCCAGCTGAACCAGTGCACAGGAAATGCTCGTTGATAGCATTTCATTATGGTTTTCCTAATTTATTAGAGGCACAAAGARAAAAGGGCAGTGTTCCTTGGAGGGCTGTAGAAACAGGTTGGTGAGACTRTATTAGAGGTACATTACTTGGGAAGTGATAAAGTATAAAGGGGTAATTCAATGTAAAGACAAAAGAGAATTTGCTGTCTCAGAAGTAAAACAAAATAGGTCAGTATCACAATGAATTTGAAAGGTGAGAATGTTGAAAAGACCTCAAATTATATGGCTTTATTGATTTGTTTGGTTCTTGCAAGCAATTGAGCTTCACTGAGTGTAGGGTACAAAATACCGGTATGGATTTTGATGTGGTTTTTTTTATTACAGTGACACAAAAGGAATAGATAGCATGTGGTTTTTCAGAGAATCTAATTCCAGGCTGGTTACTGTGGAGTGCCTATTAGCAATAAAATGGTGGTAATACTTTGCTGAAATAGTTGGGCTGGGGAGAATACTGCTGACCGGTCTGTCTCTGCTGATAGAAAAAATGAAAAGACCATAACCTAACTGCCCACAAACCATGCCTCAGCCAGAGGTAACCCCTTGTGCTCTAAACYGCAAATACATGGGAGAATGAAAGATCAGAAATTGAACAAAACATTACCAAGAAGTTGATGGTCAGTTACAGGAATGGATTTTTCATCCCTTTGGGGGGCCAGTTCMACATGTAAGGGGAAAAGAAGGATTYCTKCTCAACGGAACAGAAGGGTTCAAGTTATTMATCAGTTTTCAGGTTGTACAGCTCCAACAAAACCAATGGTATCATAAAGAATTTTGATCAAAGCAAATGATGTTGACTCATTAAGTGAAAATGTAGTCTTTGATGTTKCCTTTCATCAAAAATACAGAAAATTCTGCAAACAGGTACAGTGACCTGCTTTAATTCTCCACAGAATACCATACAGAAGTATGGCAGTCAGGTATTTTTAGTCAGACAATTATCCTTTTCTCTACTGGAAGATTTGTACGAGTGTCATAGTTACTCTGTAAAGATAAYACAATATTTGCTTGTTGGTGACTGACCAATAGAAGAATCAACGTGACAGTGTGGTAGTGACTTGGGTCATCCTTTACTGTGCATGGTATGTGCATGTAGTAGAAGGAAACACAACCTCTGGCTAACGTTTGCTTGTGATTTTCCTTCTGAACTTGTTTTTCCCTCCCTTTCATGCCATCATTAGGTAACAGGGTACCAAATACGTGAGCTGTTTGCCAAGGCAGAGCAGCAGCCTTCCTGCATTCTACTTTATTCTCTTTTCCCTCTTAATTTGTCAACTTCAGAGCCTGGTTAAATATCAYAGATATTAAAGGCCAAATGGCAAATCATCTTCTACCTGCATATTTTGCATTACAGCATGAGTTACCGTTTAAGAGTGCCAGGACCRTTTTGAAAGGTGGAGTATGTGATTATGTCAAATGTTTGGGATTATTCAATCAGTTTGACATTCATATGTGCATTTAGGGATTTGTCTGCTTATAGTAMAAGTAGGAAAATGGGCTATATAATCTACTTCCAGCAAATGTCTTTTTAGAGACTCTTTGTSGGAAACCCTTTTAATGGATCTGGCAGTTCCTGTTCCACCGGCCACTTGTGCTGTATTTTTACTGTCTTACTATAGAGTATAAAAGGGAATAGATTATAAAGACAATTTGGGTCTGTTAAGAATCCTAAGGGGATCTATTATTTGGAGATATACTTTATTGTTACAGAATAAAAAGTGATTCCTTTTACCCAGAAAACTACTGAGTGCTTTATGATTAATTATATTAAAATATATTCTTGCTATTCTCAGAYGTTAGCCAACCGTTATACAGTTTTATTTCCCATGGCTATTTAGAGTGTTAATTTTTATTTGAGGGTACTGGGATGACTTTTTGGTTGAAAGGTGTGATTCCTCAAAAAAGAAGACAGACACTAAATACAAGAAATTTTTTATTAAGCGTTGCAAACTGCTTTATAACACAGCTTGCACTTCTACACTGCCCTGCCCTACACTGTTCCCTTTCAAACTCTAAGTTTTATGGGATTTTTTGTGAGTTTTCTAGATAATTCTTTAATGTAAATAACACTACTGCATGAAGGACCAGGTGGCTCTATGGAGTCATTTAGAAAATAGATGCAAAGGATGTTTTATTCCTGTACTGATCAAGTAAGTAATAATGGTGAGATCATGGCAGCCAGTCCACCTGGGTTTAATCTCAGATCCATGAACTGTTTAATATGCTGAGTGGTAAGACCCTAAATTAGCTGTTTTGATAGAACAGCCTGTTGGAAAGTGAGAGGATTGGGCTGATTTGGGAAGTCTTTTTCTAAGGGCTTTTTCCCTTCCTCCTTTGCTTGTAAACTTCCTTGAAAGAAAGTCTGCATGTGCCYCTTGTTTGTATTGATTCAGCACCTTGTCATACGAACGTAAAAGCAARCCGTTCGATAAATGCTGATTACTGCTGGTGCTAGCATGGTATCAGCCCACAAAGTGTGACAGAAACCAGCACAGAAGATGGAAGTGTAAACTAAACTCTTCCTTTTTTTCTGATTCTAGTGATAAAACCTCAGCAGGTAGTGTAATCTTTCATACCAGCCAAAATATGCTGAAAAYACATTTCACAATCTCCTTCTAAAAATTCCCTAATTTCCATCTAAAACATTTTCCTAATCCTTTCTGAGTTGCACAGGCAGTGCCAAATTGAAAATAATGGTGACAATTTCAAACTTTTARCAGGAATAATGAAGGTGAAGGCTCTGTGTGTCCAGATTGTGTCTGTGTGACAAACCAGGTGAGATGTAGGGAGGTAACCAGGATCCTGCCTGTCTTTTTGGACTTATGTCAAGTATTTGTGCAGTTGCTTTGGGGCAAGAACAAGAGCTATGGATTCTAATTTAAAGTATATGAATAATCACAATGAATAAATGAGTCCAAATCCATTCTATTCTTAAATAACATATATTTTCTATTTAAGTAAGCCCTGTTGGGCGAGGACCYGTATCCTTGGAGATGAAGCAAATGCTTCATCTTCAGCAAGTAATGACTCTACCATTCACGCCATACKTTGCTCTGCAGTGATGTGGCACAGAAATGGCTTCTTCCATTTTGTTTCTGTAGCTTGTCGGAACAACAATTTACTTGTGATTTTGGAATTTGGTGGCAGGGGAGAGGCGGATGCTCTTCTCTGCTGCTGTATGTGCTGCAGTGTTTGCATTTCTGCTGTCATCTGGTCATGTCCAGGTTTCTTTTGTTGATTACATAAAATGAGGTCAGTGGCTTCACAGCAAAGTGTTGTCATATATAATTAGTCCTGTATTTTTCTGAATTTTAGAGAGATAATTGCCTTTCCAAGACTTAAGTAGAAACAGATAGATCCATCTCTTAGACCCTTTATGATTTCAGTGTAAACATGCACATGTTGCAGAGCATAATGTAGATTGAAAGTAAGCAAGATCTGTGCTGTGACCTGGGATGGGAAGCCCAGTGGGAGAGTGTTTCTGGCACACTGATTTTAGTGTAATGACTTTTACAGCACTCATTGGTCACAGCTGGCATGGAGGTTTTGTGACCCGATTTTGGTAATACCTAGAACCCTTCAGAGCAGTCTCAAACCTGTTCTAACTTGTGTTGGCGGGATGAGTTGGCACACAGGATCTACAGAGCAAARCAGTTGTCAAAAACTCTGCTACCTTCAAATATGCCTCTCTACTGAGAGGAGCTGTGTGCTTCTGGGATCCAGCCAAAAATCAGGGCTAAGAGCATTAAATCAGTGCAATGGCTTTTACCACATCTCTTGGATAGAGAAGGGGGACACAGAGAGTTAATTCAGTTATTTTTGTTGGCTAARCCTCAGAAACAGAGAGGTTAAATGAAATGAATACTAACTTTTAAGCACTGTCCAGTCTCTGARCTTAGCTTTGGATTTCAGAAGAATGCTCATCTCTYTCCTGCATTTTTCCCTGGTGTGGGRTTTTCCTACTGGTAAGTGAATAGCCTAATTGAGCTTGACCCCCGCAGAAATTTTAGTTGAGATGTTAAGCAGAYGTAGTCATCCTTYCGAAAAGTTAAAATAACTTCATTTGGTTTGCATATCCAAGAGGAAAGCTGCCATTTCATTTCTCAGAAAGACATTAAGTGATGTTTCTCTTGGATTCCTGTCTGCTTRGGAGAGTTGCTCGCAGTGTGTCTTCCAAACAGGTTTGAAATAGTAGGAATGAGAAGGACTTTTGAGCTGCATGCGCTCTTGTCCTTAAGAACTATAATAATAATAAATGTCTGATCCTGAAACCTTTGCTCATACAAGTAGTTGTTGTTTACATGAGCAAACCTACTGATTTTAAGGATTTATTTGAGAAAGGATTGCTCCTGTGAATGAACTCTGCCAGCTGCAAGCCTTTGAAGACTACATGCTACAGRCACAGCCAATGTGAGATATTTTAGAACCTGGCCAAAGACCCAAGACGATAACAAATAAYGTTCAGAAAATAAAGGAGTTCTTTGAGAGTCCCACAGCTTTTGTTTTCCCCACTCCTAAACTCTCTCGRCAAAGAAAATGTTTTACCTCAGCCTCCATTAATGGCCTTAAGACAGCTCTAAACTCTCTTGCATGGCTGTGGGGACTCTACTGCAAGCAGGGACATCAGCAGATGTCCTGCTCAAACTTCCCTCGCTGTTTCTTTCCCCTCCAGCCTGCCACATTTCTCTATTTTACCCCAAAGGCGTCTGTTCATACTCATTTTGGGGGCTGGCTTCTGCCTCTGATAGCTGACAACACAGCATGGCTTGTTACCTTGAACATCAGTCCTTGCCTCAGATGACAATTTATATAACTACATTGTTTTCTGCATCATCCTGCCAGGGTATTTGAAGACAAAAGTTGCTCAGTATTTAATGACAATGTATTATTAGGTTTTTCAGCTCTGTAGACAAATTTAGTCTTCCAGTGCATTTTCTTTAAGGAATTTTAGAAGTTTTAGAACTTCACCGAAGCTGGAATAAAACCTAAGGCCACATGCATCAGCCAGGTCTCCAATATCAGCATTATAAGACTGAAGAGCTCTTCGATATGATTGGATGTAGATGAGATACTGGTAATTTATTCAACACCATCTGAAACAGGTGGATCTAAAAAGGACACCTGTACTAAAATAAATGCTAGCTTGCATGAATTCACTTGTGTTCCTAGACCTTCCCAGGTATCAATACACCAGAGACTCACCTTGCTGGAGGAGTCTTTATGTATCTGAATGCCTAAAAGGATATATGATTTAGGGATGTAACCTGATGATGCCCTTGTAATGAAGGGAGTCAATTGCACAGGGGAAGAAGGGAATCACATCAATCTGCATCAGTCTCTGCATTTCATAGGTAGAAAACCAGTGCTTTCACCTCTATACTCTGGTGGTAGCTTTTTTTCAAGGGGTTCATGTAGTAGTGTGAGGATTTAGCGTTCGGATTCGAATTGTAACAGAGAAGTTTGTTTTAAGATCTACAGGATGATGTGCCTTGTGTTTATCTGCCTCTCTGCTGAGCCCCCAAAAGATGTAAGCCTGTTACAGACGCCACTATGCAGGCTTCCCCTCGAGAGTGACGGGTAGTAAGTCATGCTTACTTGTCTGTGATGCTAGCGATGTGCTTGGGATGGCCATTGCTGAGGCTGGCAGCATCATCCAGGACATCTCATGGTTTCTAAGCATAAGTGAAAAAAAAAAATAGTTGTGCAAAAACAGAGATACCTAGGAAAAATAATTTTGATCAAACAAACTTGATTGGTGAAGCAAGTATTCAAGAAGTTCCTTCTTTGTCCTCTTGGACAGGAAGCTTTATGAGAGCTACTGGAGAGCAAGTGGCTTAAAGATTTAAGTAGAAGTCAAACAAAGTTATTGTTAGGAGACTTATTTATTTATTTATTTMGTAGCATACAGTAACAGGACAGAATTGCAAAAGTGAGAGCCTGTATAAATGTGTATAAAGTCATTCATATTTAGACCTTTCACCCTASTGCCSTGACYCTTGTGTTGCTCAGCGTTGCTCACCTTGGGCAACCACAGACCACTGTTAAGGATTGCGGAAAATCACCAACTCTTAAATCGCTGACCTTGACTCTGGTATTATTATTTACTACTTGGAAAATAAGTAATAAACTCTCCCTTCTGAGATGACCTGCCATGCAAGCTGACAAGCTCCTCCCCAAGGCCCAAAGAGTGCAAATTGCTATGAAGATGCAACTTAGCAGGTCAAACAAACATGAAGTCAGCTTTACGCCCTAAGTCAATAAGGTTTTATTTGCTGACTGACAGGGCTCTTACAACCCATTCTGAGACCACTCAGCATCACTCCCTGCTTTATTTATGTGGGAATAAACCAAAAAAATATGCATYATATCCCTGTTGTGGCTAGTTATAGTGAGGGAGAATGTCTCCAGCTGACCAAGGTGTCCTCATTAATGATTGTTCTATATTTAGCCCTTGCAGAGACCATGTGCCCCCAGTTTAATCAAAGACCTGGTAGTCATGGTAACGACACAGAGCATCTGGATGTATACGATTTGCCAAACACTGTAATAAAGTGCAAGATGAAAAGAACACACAACAGCRTTAGGTGAATTAATGTATTGTTCTTTTCTACCACAGATTTTGAAGTGTTTATAAGAGCTCCCTAGCCATAAATTCTAGATTGTTTTTGCAGAAAATCTATTAACACAGGTGACAATTACTAATCTCTTTTTTTGTTTTGTTTTGTTTTGTTTTTAATTTCGTTTTGCAGGTGTATCAGCATTCATATACAGCATATTATGTCCTCAGCAAAATACCTCATGGGTAAGCAATTTTTCAATGTCTTCATTTTAAAACTCAGCCATTAAGAATTCTGTAAAATAATGTGTATCATGACAAATGGTTTCCTGTGACAGCCCTTTGCAATGGTCTGGCATTCAGCTGCAGCATCCACTGAGCTGTGTGTTGTACAAAAGATGACATAGTCTGGAAACAGAAGCTTCCCTGGAGAGTCAGACTACATGAATTTCATATTTCAGTTTTCAAGTTTTTGGCTAGAATATAGCTGTGTTGGCGTCTGGCTGAGAGCCGCGGTTGGCCACTCACCAGAGCACTGTCAGAGGATCTATCCAGGGGTGTTTAGTCCCTTAAATTTGGTCAGAATTGAGGCATCGCCCTTCAGTTTTGGGTCTCTTGGCAGATTCCCTTGATACAAATGCTCTCTCTAGCATCCCACCTGAAGGCAGATAGACCAGTAGTCTGTTCCCAGGATCCTGATGCTGTTTAGATACAAGCACTCACAATTATACTGAAGTTACGAGCCTTCGGGTTTATAGTTTATTTTTTCAGAGAATGTGAGGTAAGTGCAGACAAACAAGAATGCCACATAGGCTTTACACAGCATTTCTAAACTTAATGAAAGCACGTTGCTTTACCTAAAGCACGAAGCATGAAAGGTTATGTATCATTACAAGTAATAAACTTCCATCATAAAATGCCTCTTCATTTAGGTCCCCTATCCACTGGAGGTCCTGAGATAGGCTCGGTGTTTAACATAGGCATCAGTTAACTTAAGGGGATCCTTCTTTAGCTTTGATTAGTTACAGTATTTTAGATCCCTCTTTCTCAGCTTTGTCTTTGTGGCACTGCATGTTACCTGTGTCTCCAACTCCATCACCCTGCAGCTCATCCTGCTTGGCTTTTCTCTCTAGAGTTTAGCCCATAGTTTCTACCTGCTTTTCCCTTAAAAGATACCTTTTTTTTATATACTGTAAGGACTGGCCCAGCTGGTCAGGAACAGGATGCCACCATACCAATAAAATACATGGAGGTATATGATGATACATGGTGTTTCAGAGTGACGTTTCCATAGCACCAATGCAAATGCGTAAGTTGCACAGCAAAATTCCTCAAACCACTGTCAGTAAATACAAAGCTAAAAGCCGGGAAGCTGATGCCAGGTTATGTGTTTTAAGTATCATGTGGTGATAACTGTGTGGGAACGGTAAAAAGGGACAATTTCTGTAGAACATTGCACRTGACTCTGGTTATAAAACATATAATTTCAGTATTTTCTATGCTTCTTCACTAAGTTGTCATTTCTATACATTATGGCTAAACAGGTAGTAGATGTTTTGGATCCTTGCAATAGCTGGCAAAACCTGCAAAGTTTAAAAAATCTGCCTGGTTTATACACAGGGTGATCATAAGATCACCAGATAACTCAGGTTGGAAAGGCTTTTCCAAGCTCCATCCTCCTGCTCAAAGCAGGTTACTCAGAGCTTTATCCAGCTGGGTTGTGAAAACCTGCAGGGATGGGGACTGCGCAGCCTYGCTGGGCAACCTGTCCCACCRCCGGACTGTCCTCAYRGGGAGAAAGTTTCTCCTTATATCCAGTCTGAACCTCCGCTTTCAGTTGATATCCACTCTCTCCCACCAACACCACCGTATTAAATGGATTATTGTGTCCCTGACTTAGGAAAACACTGGGGCAGGTCCTAAAGTCCTGTTGATTTCTGCATCCATGGGCCAGGTGCYTGCCCCTGGGAGAAGGCAGGATCCTGGCCGTGCCTGCGTGCTCCRTGTTTCCTACTGCTTTTTGTAGGCAGCTCCCACTGTACCTGTGTACAGCGGCTCGGCAGCCTTCCCGCGGGGCAGTCCTGAGGGGACCTCCCTGTTTAACACAGGAATGATGTTTTAAGGGCAAAAGTCCTGGAAGTCAGACATTGCAACACCTACATTTTGAGGCCCATGCCCTCTTTCCAATCCAGTTTCTTTGGTACAGTAACCACTAGGTTTAAYGATAGAGAAGTACAGATTCAATGGCAAGATATAAACGCATCTCTCAGCATTTTTTCCCCATAAAAATACTAGTTACATTCAGGTGTTCCTCAAGGTTTTGTCTCAGCACACTTGTCCACACACACACAAAAAAAAAAACCAACACAAAAAAACAACCAAAAAATCCCTCAAACAACAACAAAAAAAAGCTGAAATAACTGGTTTTGGCTTCTATCTAGCAACATTACTTTGTACAAAAAAATCTGTACTAGAGACATACATGTTTTAAAATCTGTGAGCCCTGGAGCTTGCGAAGCCTGCTTCCCTACAGCTTGTATCTTGTGATTGACTCACCACAAAAAATCATGAGCTCGAGGTTAAGTTGTTTCCATGTACAGTTGGAACATGGGAATTAGAAGATTTCTTACCATCCATGCCAAAGCTCTGGTGTCCCAGTGTGACACGCTCCAGACTTCTTCAGTCTCTTTCCTTCCCTGCCTCAATCTGGTCTTCATTTTTGCTTTTGTGGGGGTTTTTTTTGGTTTTTTTTTTCTTCTCCGCCAGGAACTTACTGGACTTATTTAATTTTTGAAAACTCCATCTTTCTGGCAATATATCTGAAATTAGCTTGTGGGCTGAAAGGATGTTGAACAACAGGATGAACACACAGCATGAGYGCATAAGCTTTGTATCTGCAGTAAACCTGGCTAAGAGCAAAAGCATTTGACTGACAGCACAGTTCTATTACGGACAAAACAAAGGTGGAAAAAATAGAAGTATCACGCAGAGTATGTATTAGAAATGCTGAAAATTAACAATACCATGGTCCAGGCCGTTTGCTACTACTGCATGATCTTTCTTTGTCCCTGACAACTAACTTCTTGTTCCCCCAGCTTCAACTATATTGCACACTCAGCTGTGTTTCGCCTTGCTCTCCGTGTTTGGCTGAGCTGCGGTGYGGGCAGTTGGAGGGTTGGATGTGTCAGAGGAGAAGTACCCAGTATAAGGGGAAGATTTGGAAAGTGAGAGGGTGCCAGAAGGCACGCAGGTGTGTCGGGCATTGGTGTCCCTGCAGCATGATGTAGTGATGGATCAGGCGACCACTGGCAGGAGGAGGGTTGGAAGGATTGTTGCATTTCGTGTTGGTACAGGTATGGTTYACAAAGTGGTTTAAGCTGTAGGTACATATACAGGCATTGCAAACCATATTGTACAGTGACAATTGCATTGATCTTTCAGGTGATCATAGCGCATGTGAGTGGTGGAAAGGGTGGCACATTACCGTTTCCCTGGAACACGGGCATTTATGGTTCCCTTGGAGTTCTGCRTATATTTTAGGGTGGTGCATGAAGAGAGAGGACAGGTGTAGSAGGTGAACATGATGTAACAGGTGATGAAAGTAGAGCCCCTGTTGGATGAAGGRGTAAAAATCTCTTCATCACGTATTTCATATTTAACACAGGAATATTGCTCTGATGGATGTGTGTGGATGAAGATTGTTGAGGGCAGGACCAAGCACACTGACACAGCACAAGGTTCAGTTCAGTTTGACATTCCAGGTCCTTTGATGATGACAAAATTTGCAACCCACAGGCAGCATCCTTGCCCTCCACCTGATGATAACATGAGTGACGAAAGCTTTTGGCACTGAGCAACRACCCCTTTGCCATTTCTACAAACTCTTTTCATGCATTAGTCCTCTTCTGCAAGTAGGCACCAGCTTTACACCCCGTCGGTGTGTGCCGGTGGCGCCTCGGCATACCTCGAAATCAGCAGCTGAGGCAGTGACTGCTGGGGAACAAACTCACTCCCCTCCGCAGCATCCCTCCTGCTCATTAGACACTCACTCCTGGAAACAGGCTGTGACAGCGTGACTTTCCCTGTGCTCTCTCTACCCTGTGTCTCATCCTCAGCCATGATCTGCCTCATCAGGAAGGCCAGGCAGTTTAGGCTTTCTACCCACTCAYGCCCTTGCTATACTCCTGCTGAGGCTAACTAATAAGGAAGCCAATTAATCTAATCTGTGGCATCACTTTTTAAATAATGTGACATTAATCTGCCAGCATAAATTGCTTTTTAAAGGTAAATTTCTCGTTATTTTTGCCATGCAGACTCTCCAGATTCAGGCTGTGTCTGAAGTAAAAAGGAGCTCATACCAGCATTTCCAGATTTCATTCCAAGCTCTCCATAAGTTTGACAAGCCAATTTGGGCATGTCCTTAGCGCATACATTCACAAATGGTATWTTATACAGGGTGCAGGACTGCAACATTTTTCCATGAGAGCTGTTGTGGAAGTAAACTCCCCACATACGGAGTAGCAGCACAATTTGGCTCTCTATGGGACAACTAATATATGCCAATGACATAGACTCAAAGGATCTTATTTAAAAATGAAAATAAGCCGGAGGTAGAAGAAAGAGTAAATATCCCTGCAGGGATATTTACTGCACAGATTTAATTTCTCCTTTTTTGTTATTTCAGCCTTCTCACAGCCTCTTGGTAAACTCGGGGTAGAAACCCCTACCGTTTTTACCACATTTGCCTTTTGTTTTCAATGGTCTGCAGTTTTCAGTTTTCACAGGGGGAGCCGGCTAAGATCCGCAGTTCTCATTTTCCTGGGCTGAGGTGTGTAGGGAGGTTACGTTCAGTTCAGCTTTCCTGCGTGTCACCCATGTTTCTCCTGCTGCTCACCCARAAGTGAGGTGCTGGCGCCGGCTGCCATCTAGTGGAACAAGCCCCTGCGCTTGCTGCTCACGGTCCTTGGTACGAGCATCTCCCTCCCGTCCCATCTGCTTTCCTCTGAACGGTGCTGCTTTTCAGATGTATCTGCCGATAACTGCTTACAGCTGTCTGCATTACAAATATTTTTGCAAAGCTCCTCTCATAACCCCACAGTTGCGCTTGCTGCATTGTAATTGCCAGCTAGTTGTAATTTATAGGTACTGCGATAGCATCTGCAGCTCTCGATGTGGAACAGGGAGCTCTCGTGCAAGGTGCTGGGAAAAAGTGGAACACAAATACCATATACGGTTATTTCCTAATATTATTTTTCCTAACTTTGGAAAATAAAAATTTAGCAGTACAATGTAGGCAACAACCTACTTATGAAATCCAGCCACCGAAAATTTTTTTATTCTTTTGTGGGTTTTAATAATGTTGCTCCTACTGAGTCCAGTATGGATGATCTTAGTCATTCACATCCTTCACTGAAATAAGGGAAAAAGCTTAGTTTGTTCAGGGTTTTCATGGTCAGGCCATGACTGACCAGAGCGTTCCTCTAACCTTGTTGCAGGATTTCCCTCACCGGTGTTAAGGTCAATTCACACCAGTGTGTGCTGCTGGACCACTGGTTTGATCTGGCACTGCAGGTCCGAAGCAGGACCTAATTTTGGATTGATATCGAAGGGGGTACCTTTATCTTTAACTTTGTGCTGTGGCCAGAAGAAATGTTACACTTTTTTACAGTTCTGTGTTGTGTTTTCATTCTCCAAAATAAAGCTCAGCATAAAACATACATTTCCTCAGACCTCCTAGTGCTCATCCAGTTCTGCAGGAACCGTTCCCCTCTGAGCACAGCTAAGTGGCTGGGATTAGTGCTGACCCCCTTGTACGAGCTCTCAGCACGGTGTTAGCACGTCCAATTGGGGCACGTCAATGGGAGCTTCCAAATATGCTTATAGAGATCAGTGAGAAAATTAGCAGTTATTCCCACTCCTCATTGATTTTGTGTATGGGAAGGAGGGAGTTGTACACAGTTACCTAAGCAGAATCCATATTTCTTCCCAAATTTCTATGGTGTAGTCAGAGGAACATGGTCAGTAGATCACAGGAGCAATTGCGGAGCTGACTTCAGCTCCTCCTGCCTATGCTGCCGAGGGTCTGTAAAATATTGCACGCATCCCCCACACTGAACTCCCAGTAACTTCAAGAGAAGTCCCATGAGTGGAGTGAGTGCAAAATATGCCTTGGAGATCCACAGAAGCGATAACAGGAGGAGGAACTGAGCCCGTGCTTCACTGTGAGTAAATTTTCAAAGTGATGTCTGTAGATCTCTCTGCAGAGCTCTCACTGATGTTCCTGTCTCCTCCTTTTAAACCAACTACTGGCAGGAAAGAGGTTAAAGTTAATTAAAGAAAACATAATGAGATTTGTACATACCCTATTGTATAATATTTTGAAAGACAACAAGGTTTTCCTTGCATATGCTCGCATTTCCATGTTCACAATAAAAGGAAAATGTGTTTCATTATTTAAAATCATGGTTAAAAAAACATCAGGGAACTGGCTCTGCTGCAAACATCTGTCTGTTTGACCAGGACTGTTCTATTTTAGTTTGTTCTGGCCTGTTATGTCCCTTCTCTGTAGCATTAAACTTCCCATGCCTCAGTGTCCCCATCTGCAAAGCAAGGAGAGAAATACTGCTTACCTGACAGGGACGATATGTGATAATTACTATAGAGAGT
Source organism: Oceanodroma leucorhoa (assembly GCA_030449065.1). Lineage (NCBI taxonomy): Eukaryota > Metazoa > Chordata > Aves > Procellariiformes > Oceanodroma > Oceanodroma leucorhoa. The sequence goes on along the minus strand of JASVER010000021.1, from coordinate 4,664,205 downwards.
GCTGCACGATTCCACTCTTTATCATTTATAAACTTGTACTAGAACCCACATTTTATTTTAAGAGGAAAAAATACTGTAATTAATAGAGTCTGTTTTCAGCTAATTAAATTCTACTTAGAGGAGCTGAATATTTTCACCCAACAATGATATATAAAGGTTGAAATAAACCCTTATAAAAAGGTATGTAAAACCAAATAACAACATGAAATTTGTTAAATAAGTAGAAAAATGTACTCTGCAGTTCGTGAAGAATCTGCTATTGCTACTTCCTCTCTCTCCTCCCTTTTTATCAATTATCATTCCATAGTTTTTATCTTTTTGAGATAGTTTATATAGTTAATTAGGCACTTCTGCTGCATAGTGTGGTGGCTTTTATGCCACACTATAAATAACAACAACCTCATGATGTGATATGCTTTTTCAGTTGTATTTTGACAACAGAAGACCGGCCCTTGGAATAGTTAAACTTGATAGCTTGATTGTGGAGCCTGACCTTAAATCCTCTGAAGTGGATAGCAATCTTTCAGTTAAGTTTACCGGCATTTGGCTCAAGCCCTGATGGAGCTGTTGGGCTTCATGCTTTTTATAATCATCTGAATTAAACACTCTGTAAATCGCTGGAATAGTGGTTAAATCACATACCGGCTTATTGCTTGCGGAGACATTTTGTACCTCTTTAAAAAGAAAGAGCCAGCATTTTATTAAACAAAGCTGTTATTTGAGCATCACTCACTTCCAAGCAGTGGCAGGTTGAAAGCAGCTCAGCCTCGGAAGGCAGATCAGGCAGGACTCTTGGCTGCGCCAAGTGGGAGGAAATCCACTTCAGCAGGTCAACACCATATCATTTCCCCAGAGGATTTGCCATTTGCTCGCCCATGTCGGTCGCTGCACAGCATTTTTTATGTAAAATGTTCCTTTCCTGTGTAGGCAAAGCAATTCTTACCACATGCTTCTCTCTTCCAGAATCAGTTGTGATGTGGGTGGACACCTTAGAAACCATGTATAGCGATAATAATAATGAATAGTCCCCTGATGGGAGGATTTGATATTAAGAATTAGAGTAATGACTGCTGAGACAAAAAAAAAAAAAGATCTTGGAGAATTAATAGTTAGATGCAGATGTTAGTAGTTTAGCAGAGAAAAGCCCAGCAACCAAGCTCCTTATGCTACAGAAAAGGTCAATAGCTTATGGCTCATCAGGAAAAAAAAAAGGAAAGAAGAAAGCTTTGAAGCAAACTCTCCCAGAGTGTTTGTCTGAGGCAGCAGCCGCTGAAATGGAGGCAGGGCTGCTATTAAATTCTATTCTTAAACAAAATGTGCTTTGCTGGTAAGAAACTCATCTGGATTTGGAAATGTTCACGTGTCTCTGTGCGAGTGAACCTCCTCCGGTCAGGCTGTGGTCAGCCTCCAAACCGTAGACACTGCTGCAGGGTACACGCACATCCCAACGCCGACCACCACCAAACCTTGGCACGTTGGCATGGGTTTCCCTCCTTATTCATACTCAACCAGGTTGAGTTAGTTCGTAAAGTTTTGACAGAAAAGGGAAATAAAGGTGGGTGACAGAGAATGTATAAAATGATGGTGCATAGCACCAAATAGGCGACTAACCACCGCCTGTACAATTGCTGTTTCCGTGCATCACCTTCCCAGAAATAAAATTGTTCTGTAGGTGGATTTTCATAGTGGGGACTGGGATTTTTTTGTTTGTATTTTTGTCCTAATGTTCAAGGTTCTGGGGGGTTTTCCACTAAAATAGGAACAAGAAACATGCATTTCCCCAGGGGGCTGTTTTTGCTCCGCTGCTGTCGGGCTGTGGAGACACCCTGCAGCCTGGCCCTTGATTATTTGTTGCTGTGGTTGGGTGATAAACTCTTTCAGCCTACTTAAACTCTCAGTGTGTTGTTGTTCGATTACACAGCACAAAGAATGTGCACTGCATGTTACAAAACACAGACTTATTTTTTTTTGTGGGCACCTGAAAAAAAGCCAGTTTTGAGGACCGAAGCCTGCAAGATTATGGACGTTTCCTCGCTGTCGTGGGGTTTAATGGGGCCTGGGCTCAGGTTATATAGTGAGGGCAATATAGGGACCTCTGCCCAGTCACTGAGGACTATGTAGTGATCTGTGCCCCACCTCTGAGGAATACATAGCAGTCTGTGCCATAGCACTTGTGCACCTCAGCGGTGTCCTGGGGCTCCCTTTCGTCCTTGCGCTCCCTTTCGTCCTTGCTGCCTGGTTCTGTGACCACTTCACAGGTAGGCACTAACCAAATTTAACAGGCTGAAAAATCCCTTGTTATCCCAGAATAGGCATCCTGGCCCCTTGGGGAGCCCAGAACATATGGGGAAAAAGGGAATGGGGAAATTTAGGAAATGCAAGAAAGGACTTTTGTGTGGATAAAGGATGCTACAGCCAGGGCTTGCCTTGATACAGTAACCACTGAGAAAGTCTCTTTACGGCAAAGGTGATATAATCCCAGGCTGATAGCCCAGACTGTGTCACACCAGACCTGATGTCTCTTCACCCCTTACCCTAACCCTCCATTTAATGAATGTTCCACTACGAATTTGAAGAGATAAGACAGGAATAGAAAAGGTTGCTTTCCCATGTCACACATGAGAAGGAGCTAGAGGAATGAAAGGACCTTCCATATGCAGAGTTGTGAAGGCAAAAGTTACACCCCATTTCAAACGCGAGCATTTCCTCTTGCATGTGTACTTGAGGTTTTTACATCTCTGTAGGGCTATACAGAACTGTAGGGCTAGAGTGGTATTTTAGTCCTTTAAATAAGGAGAGTACTTTACGATCCACTTTTAAACTGTATCTGAAATCAGGCTAATTGTGGTATTGCTTAAAAGTGATCATATTGCTGTTGATAAGAAATGGAAATAATGGCTCTACTACGTGTATGCCTTGTTTATTTTAACTGATGAGGACATGGGCTATGTGGGGAGAAGCTGTTTAAAAGAGTATTGTGTTTCAATATTCCTGAGAACCTATGCACAAACCTCCAAGATCTCCTTATACTGTTGACGTGAGAAGAAGAAAGAATTGCTCAAAGACTCTTAGTTTTCAAAAAGATACAGAGAATACCGAGTCATTCTGGTTTTGCCTGAAACCCAGTAACACAAACTGTTAGATCAGTTTAGAGCACAAGCCCAAGAATCAATATCTCTTGCCCCAATTAAAGGTGTGACCTAGCATCCAGTGAAGTCATATTGTAACGAGGCACTTATGCTGGCTCTGGTACTAGGAGATCACAGCTGTATTTCATTTTATGTACTAATAATCCCATATTGCTCTCTGCAGGCATCACATCATAGTGCTATATTTTTATTAGGTTTGGAAGTCAGACAAGGTCAGCTGGATAGAAAATGCTAAGGTTTCATCACAAACATCCTTTCCCAGAGACTGGCAGAGTCGCTTTGAAGAACCATTTACATTCATCCCAGACTCATTATTGTTGAGATCTTCCTAGTTCATTCTTAAACATCTCAGTGCTTACTGGGTCGTTTCTCTTCAGCCTGTATTTTTTTGCCTGTATTTTGGATAGCTGGTCTCTGGACAGCTGTAATTCTTATTAGCCTTCTTGATAGCATTCTAATATTTAGATTTTTGTTTTTCCCTGTCTCTGTTGTAGATAAATAGACTTGAAATCCTGATAAATTCAGTGCTTCACTTTGTGCCTTGAGTAGCTCTGAGATCAGAGCTGGTTGAGAAACCTCTATAGAGTAAGAGAAAATTACATGAGTAAGAGAAAATTGCTTTTAAGTGGTTGTGTTTATCATCTGAATGCTATCACCTCTCATTGTCTCTTTAGGGGACAAAATATGACTTGAGGAACAAAAGTTCTTTAAAAAAATGCAGTAAAAATTCACTCTGTCATCTGTGATTTAGAGGGGTCACAGGAGAAACATGATAATGTCATCATTTTAAAACTAATGTTACCAGTATCTAAGGACCATTTCCACTGTTTGCTTACTCAGGGAAACCTAGAGATTTTGATCAACGACTTGCAGTCCTCCAGCCTGCATTACCGTGACTCCTAGCCGTGTACCAGTCTCCGATGCATTTTTAAATCCGTTTTTGTAGACCTTCACTAGAAAGACAAGCCTGTGCCATCATTTTACATAATTCCCAATGGAAGTTGGTGGCCCTTTTCTGACAAGTGATTGATTTTAAAAGTATATTAATATTGTGCAAGATTTTGAAGGCCCAGTACCAAATATTACATTGATGGATGCATTACAGACACAGGCAGACTATAATCAAAAAGACCTCTGAGCTCATATTGTTGGGTTGAATCTGACTGGATTGCCAAATTAGGGACAAATGTTATAGATTCCCTTGCTTTTTGTCTTTTATGCTCTAAATCCATAGAATTCATTCATCTTGGACAAAATGGTTGGTCAGCTCAGTTGTTTTTAAGAACAACTGAACGATCTGATGTGTATCTGTAGTGGAAATTAATAAGTTCAAATTGCTTTCATTACTTCCTCCTACTTTTGTTCACTGAAAAGTGCCGTAAGGAAAATATGTGTGTGTGTGCGTATGTGCATTAAATATTTAATAGCGGACAAGCCTAGATGAATGGAAGAGCCTTCCCTATCTATTTAAGCACTTTTATTAGAATTTCAGGAGGATTCTTTTAGTTGCATCTTCTGACAGTCTGATTTCTTGATTATCTGTTCTGGCAAGCCTTTGATTCCCATTTGTATTATATTTTATTCTATCTCACTGTGAGTCTCTGCCAGGCTGCGTGTCTCCTGGGAAGCAATTTTCTTAATGGCACCTGTCTCCTCTTCTCCTTGGTGAATACTGAAGTAAACAAGTCATTTAATTGTTTAAGAATGCATTTTTGCTTCTCAAGAAATGGCATTCCTGCTTCCTGGAAATCTTTCCCTCTTTCTCCAAGTCCTTATCTATGGTTCTCTCAACATTTATGAACACATATGTTTTACATGCTTTTATTTCTTTTTGCAAATTTTCTCCAGTGCACTTTTTTCTCATCATGCATCAAAAATTCTTAAATATTATGAAGTTTCCAGTTCTTTATAACGCTTCCAGGTCTCTTCTCTACATGGTGATTTATATCTCTTTTTTCTTTCTTTCTTTCTAAGGAAGAAGAAATCTGTCTAAGGTGCTGTCTGATTTTATGCTATTAGAAGTAGACATGAAGACACCACGTTCTGGTTCTGAGACAGATAGTTTAGATAGATAGATAGTTTTTTATAGTTAACCATGAAAAAGTCTTAAAGTACTGTGAGCTGATGTGCTTAGGGCTGTTGTCTTTCAAAATATTCAGTGCTGGCTTGATGCAAGTAACAGGAGGGGAAATTTCTGCCTTCCCCACACTTTTTTTTAAGTATCTTTATTTCTTCAACTTCTTTGCATATACTACTGAAATCTTCATATACTTTCTATATTTTCCAAAATTATGGCATAGTTAAGCAAGGGGGTTCAAAGTTTTTCTTGAGAACTCACTCCAGCTCATATACATAGTTTTGGTTATTTGTTTAGAGGATGGACACATCAGAGCAGCCTTTGGTGCAAATTGTTGCATTTTTGCTCACATTGGCAGCATGTGAAAATAATTTCCATACAAATCCTATTGTTCTGTATTTAAAATTAAAATTAAAAGTTATTAAAACAGACCCTAGAAGAACAGCTTATACCATACCCCAGACTTTGACTGCTTTTTTCAGTTTCAGACCTTTTCAGTCTGGCTTTGTAAAATATTTTTCTTGAAGTAAAAGGAGCCTCTCCCTCAATTACAGTGGAAAATTTCTATTGTTTTTTAAGTTGCTTTTGAAGAACTTAATATAGAACAGTTTGTCATGTTTGTGCTCAGGGGGAGACTCAGTGCCATGAAGTCTCTGAGGAAAATTGGTTGTCTTTAGAATAGGAGAAAATGTCAGAAGAGGGAACACATAGATGGAAAAATTTCAGCAAAAACAATACAATCTCTTTAAAACTAGTTCCTCATTAATCACGTTTTTTTTTTAAGGTCAAAATCAGGCAACCTGATATGAGTAATTAGTTTGTTTTATTCTACATATATGTTCTGAGCTAAATTACAAGCAAAAATGGTTTGGCAGACAGCACACTAATTGCACTCAGGAATTTTCCTTATTCAGAAATTTTGAGGGGAGACTTTTTGGCAGAAATCCTCATCTAAGTGAGCAAATTTCACAATTTACAACCTCCATAATGTTTCGTGAACATTGTGCTGAAATCATGCCTGTGTCTGGAGCAATTTAACAACCTCAGCTGCAGACAATGACGTCTTAACGTGGAAGAGTTTATACAGCACCTGCTCCATCTTCTGTCTGGCCTAAAACAACATTATTATTCCTTCTTTCCTAGGCTTTAAAATCAATCATTTTAAGAGGTGAAAGAAAGAATGGCAACCCTTTAATAAGGCCTTGCTATTTCTTTGGCTGGAAATTAAGATTAAGGTTCTTTTCCGCAAGGAAATAGTGAAAACGGTGTGAGGATGCAGTGAACCTGTTTCTCCATGCAAACCAGTAACAGGAGATACTCCGGCTGCCTCCAGAATAGCCCGTTTCCAAGCCAGCATCCTGCACAAATGAGCTCACAAGGAGAAGGCTCAGATCCAACAAAGGCCTAATTATGAGGGTGTATGAGGAGCACTGGCTCTTCGGAGAGGCTGAGATGACCCATAATATTGATTGATTCACAAAAAAATACAGAAGAATTTTAAGCAGACCTTTGGAGGAGAAGCAAGGGTGTAGCTATGGAGGACTATAGCTTACCAGCAATAACATACCTCCCAGAAGGAGTTGACCAGTGTGAGATCCCATTTATGCAACACTTGGAAAATGGACAAGTGCTCCTGGGATATCGGCGTGCATTTGGTCTGACTCCCTTAAGGGATTTTTGCCAAGGGTCCAGAATAGTATGAGGTGATCGGAAATGTGTTTGATATCTGTTCTCCAAACGGGTTTATCAGTTTGAGGATCACTAAGAGCTTTCCTGGGGAGAGTGATAGAGGGTTGTGGCCATCCCACCTGGAGCAGCTGTGCAGACAACTCCTCCTCCTCCTTCTGTAGGTGAGATAATGAGTTTGTAACGGGGTTGCTTGTGGCTGTCAGGGAGAGGGTGTCCACGCGTATTCCACCGCAGACCATGCACCCAACATAGCCTGAGTAAGCATGTGGGAATCTGGTCCTTCATGTTAGGGTTCACAAGTAGGTGAACTCCATTTTCATGCCACCTTCACGTTCACTGACAGCCCTGTCTCCCTTGGCCACTGCTATATAGCCTAACTCACAGTTTCTCTGAAGTCTGCTAGATCAGGCTTGGCAAGGAGGGATGTCCTCTCAATCCCCTTGCATGTGACACTGAAGTTTCCTGCAGGTGAATGAATTAATGTTGCTACGCTAGGGAAGAGGATTCCCTTCAGAAGAGATGAGGAACAAACCAAAATCTACTAAAAGGAAAATGTCCATCTCTCAGGAGTGTTTGTGGGGGGAAACTAGGATCTTAGACTGCTTTCATAGCCCGTGGTAGAAAAGAATAACTCAGAGCATGAGGATGGATGGATGGCTACCGCCTACCTTCAGAGGTTTACCTCACAACCTGGACGTGTGTGCTGTTACATGCTGAATATAGAGGCAGTTTATGGTTCCAAGGTTTGTAAATGAGGTGCCTCCAGACAATACGCAATTCCATCAGTCAGCCTTTCTATCCGCGTATTTATCAAAAGGTTTGAAGGCAAACAAACAAGATTTTGCTACAAAAGAAATTTCCCAGGCACTCTGAACAACTTAAGAAGGAACTCAGGAGATGCAATTCTATTGTTCCTCAGCCATAGCAGAGGAAGGGAAGATGACTTTGCTTTTTTGTCTGCAGCAGAGCTCTTTCCTGGTAGACCAAATGGAGGACTTTTCCTTCTGCCTTATCAGGTACCAAAGCTGATTTATGCAGCATTTCTCGTTGCGTTAGAGTTTTCCTCTTCTAAAAGATGATGCAGTGAGCAGAACTGACAGGACTTGTCTGGACTCTGGTCTGAATTATTGGCTGTAATTGGTATGTCTGTCCCTTAGCTCCACCTGTGTTATCTGAAGCATTACAGGTTTGAATTCTTACAATTGTATAAACTGTTTATTTGGGGATGATATTTCACCCTCTATTTATAGTATCTTGCTCATCTTCTCACATGAGTAAAAAACCCCAAGAACTAGATAATTCATTTGACAAAAAATGAAGTACTTTTTTTTTTCCTCCGGTAAAAGGTTTTGGTTTGATTCACTAGTTTTCTCTCTTCCTCCTGCACTCAGAGGTTACTCTCTGTTGAGATAATCAAGATAGCTAACCAAAGAGATTGGGTCTTAGCAGGAATAGCTGACTGGAAACTTAAGTAACTAATGCATACAAGCTTGAAAAGATCCAGAAGAGGTTGTAGGGCTATTCTTTCTGAAATGGGAATTTTGTGGCTGCTGTTAGTAGGAGTTCAGTATGACACTTACCTCTTCTCTTATCCATACCTTACAAAAATGACTTTAGGCTACACATAAAGACACCTTCTGGTTAAAAACCATGAGAAGAAAAGACATGATTTTACTCCACCAGCAGCAGTTGTGGGTGACACTTTGCCTATAGAGCCAAAAGCTATCTGGGTACCCTTCAGACTTGAAGGGTCAGTGCTTAACAAACCCCTCTTGCCCCTCCACATTCCTAGTGGGTCTCGTCTGCATCAAACCTATCATCTTGGGCACTTTAATGCTTAATCAGCTCCATGGACCTCTTCAGAGAGGCCTTGCAGACATTATGGTTTATGGTTTATAACCGCTGATACATACCTTCTGGCAGGAGAGCAGTTGCTGTTCCAACTGCAGGAGTTATGGAAGGGGGGAACCTGTAGGCATCGGTGTCCTCATCTAGGGTCTGCCCTGATTCTAGCTGGTCTTTGAACAGGAGTTCACAGGAAAAGCTAGTTTTTTCACATTGGAAAGACTGCACAAAATCAATTTCTAAACACTCCTCTTGCTGCTCTTTGGACTTGCTACAACAGCCCCAGCACAGCGGGAATGTGCAGCCAAGGGTGTTCTTGCCTGAAAGGGCAGAGCTGGGGTGTAACTGTGGTACAGCACCAGGTCACAGAACAGGCAATAAAGAGAATTCAGTTAGTGTCTAATTATTGCATTCAGTCTTGTTCTGTTTTGTTCTGGAAAACATTGCCTTTAATGAAGAAATAAACTCCATACACGTAGAGAAGGCCTTTTGCTTAAAGGCTAGGCAGGCTTTGGCTCTTTCCTCTGGTTTTGGGTGATGCTGGCGTCAAATTGCCTTGTTATTCCTATCTGTAGACCAGCGATGATAATGCCCTTACTTTTTAAAGCAGCTTGAGATCTGCTAATGAGGTATACTGTATACAAGCTTTATTAGTGTTCTTGTTTGTAGAATATTACTATACACGGAGTTGTAGCAATGTGACTTCAGAATATGTAATGTAATTATTTATGCTGAGTATAAATACTGTCAAGGCAATGCTGTCTGTGCTGTGATAAAATGACATTATGCTGCTCTGACATTTACCAAAAAAGTCTCCTTTTTCTACATTGCATTTGCTATGTCTCACTGATGTTCTGCTATGAAATGAAGGTAATGGATGAAAGAACAAGAAAAGCATTTTGATTGTATTTTCTTAAAAAATTAGATACTTGGTATTAATAGGAGCTTTTCCCTTCAAAGCCAGGCTGCTTATCAGTTGTTATAGAGTTGCTGAACTTTCCTGCAGTCGTGTTCAAAGGAAAATTATTAGGCAGAAAAGCCATAGGGTTAAGAAGATGAAATTATATATTTCTTGTGGCAGTATGATTCAAAAATATAATTATTGTTTATCCTTTGTGGACATCATCAGTGTTGATAAATACAATTACTTGTTTGCCATCCCTTGACTAACTCTTAAGGCTTAGACAGCAGTGGAACCAATGTGTTTAACTTTAATAAGAAACAGAAATTGTCAATTAAATATTTGATCTTATCAACGCTTGCTAGTGGTATAGTGCTTACCTTACAGTAAATCAATCTACTGAAATCTGTCACTAAATATTAGATGATTCCAGCTGAAAGATGCCTTACAAGGTCATGGTGGATTTCCAAAACAGGTGTGCACCAGCTTAAATAAGGACATTCCTGAAGCTGAAATTTTATTTTTCTCTTTTTGCAGGGATCCCCAGAATTTGTATCCCCCTGAGGTCAGCAATGCAAAGCTTCAGTATGCTGGTTGGGGTCCAAAAGGGCAACAGCTGGTAAGAGAAAGAACAAGTGTGCAAATGAATTTAGAGACCATGCTGCTATTGTTTGGAAGTAAAGAAAGAATAATTCTTTATTGACAAGTTTCTTGAAACCTRTGTGGTAGCTTCTAGCATCTTTATTGGGATTCTTTTCTCATGTAATTTATTTATAAAATTCCCAAGTATATAAGTTTACTGCAAAGTAATTGTGTCTAAAAATGCAGAGAAAGAACACTTTATAAAAGCTCTTTGAGAGGATGCACCTGCTTCTCCCAGCGTTGGACACAGGACAGATTATAGACATAATAGACAGTATGATTTAGTTAGCATATCATTGCTTCACAAGGGTGTCTTCAGACTTGCAAACTTGACACTAAGGATATTTTAATATTAGCAGCCCTGTTTGGAGAATGCAGCTCTCTAGAACAGAGTTGCCTGAATTTGCCCTGTAGTCATTTCCGAAATGGACAAAAGTAGAAGTGTATTCTAGAAGGTTTTCTGAGCAGGCTTTAAAAAACCCCACTTGTCAGGGATTCATTGTGTTTCATGGAGCCTTTCATACTGCAACAATCCTGAAATCTCCAGTGTTTTGTCCCTCGGCCACTGCCATCTTGGATTTGCCCATTTTTTAGAGCATGTATTTCCTGGCCAGATCCCCTGGCTTCGTTTCCTGGTGCAAATCCAATATTAAGATTTTGCATATGCCAAACACTCTCTTTCCACTGTAACAAGAAAAGAAAACATGGCAACTTCTTTTTTTTATATGGAATTTTTATACCAAAAAAATGAGCTTTAAAAGCTCATTATCTGAGAAAATCTGGCATATGTCTCATGTCCCCAGTGCTCTCTTGGGGATTTTTTGTCTGTGTCCGTAACTAGATTGTTTTCAAATTTTATGATTTAAAAAACAGCAGTAGAAGACATTATCATTGCCAGTCTGCAAATCAAGTTGGAGGAAACAGATACAGGAGCAGGAAACTCTCTCCTCTGCTCCATCAGGAAAATTGGGTTTGAGAGAATCATCAACCTCAAATCTGATAGGAGTGGAGATGCAGCAGCCTTTGCCTCTATGCAAAATGACTTCTGAGGCGCTCAATTTTTCTCATTGCACACATTTACATGCCCCACTTTCATCCTCTGACATGTGCCATTTCGAATTCCTTAGTCTGCTGCCCAAGAGACCACTGCTGAGCAGTTTGTACTGATCCACAAGAGATTGGGGTCTGATGCTGACCAAACTCTTTCTTTTATATTCATTTGTGAAGAGTGATGTGTTCTCATCATTGGGCTTCTGATCAGCTGAAAATGTACAATCAGTTGATAACACATTATGTTTAACAACTAGAGACTGCCTTTAGGACATGGCAAAGAAAGCAAAAATAGACCAGCACTTTTTTCCTTCACCATTCGCTGGCTTTTTCTATTTTAAGTCTAACAGACTGAGCTTCACAATGTATAGCGAAAGCTACATYTGCTAATTGAAAGCTAATATCTAGTTGTGTTAGTGATTTTCACCATTTTGCAAGTGAACCTTCCTTTATTTAATACAGTTTTGCTGTGAACTTGTTTACCTTGAATCACAGCATGGTCCTGATTCACATTCATGTTAGTTTTACCAAGCTGAATGGGTGTACTTAACTTTCATCTCAGAAGGAAGTTTTACCTTCTTTCTTACCAAAGTCAAGACGACCAATTTACTTCCTCCATTGCCTTTTCTACCAAAGTAAATTAAATATACAAAAATGAAAAATACTTATATCAAAATGGACAAATTATATATACGACAGGACGGTATATACAGTCCAGGAGAAGAAAAGTCTTCTTTACACCCAGCTTTATCTTTAATGMTGAAATAATTGATACCACTTTCTACCAATTTTTATGAAGAAATACAGTGAAAACTTAATTCCCTAAGAATTCCCTAAGACATCAAGTTTAGTATATGTCCCTTCTGTGGGACGCATGACAGTTTTTTTTTTTAAATAACTTCAAATATTCCTGTCACTATTGAATTCCATATGAATCTTGGAAATATCTTGCAACAGTGGATTTGTTCTGTATGTTTCTTTTTTCTTCCAAATAAGTAAATCTGTTGGCCTGTAATTCAGCTGTATTCCCTGTTCCTGCATTTGGAATCAGGGTAGGTGAGGAGAACCTGACTGGTAGTTTTAAGCGTTATCTTGCATACCTCTAACACATGTGCCTTTTTGCTCTTTTCCTTGCCAGTCATTTACCTTAAAATGAAATTATGGCTGTAAGCAGGCTTACAAAAAAAAAACAGACTGTATAAGCAGGCTTTTACATACATCAATATAATCTATTTATAGATCAGCAGAGAATTGCCAGAGAAAAAAGAAGCTTTTTTGAAAAAAATCTACAAGCATTATAAATGAGATAGATAGAGAAAATATACAATGCTCACTGTTCTGTATTTCAGGACTAATTGAGTTACTCAGAATATAATTGCCGGTGAAGTTCATGTCTCCTTCTGTGGGGACAACACGGAGTTTAAAGGCAAAGAAAAATCAAAGTCTATTTAAACTTGAGGGTGTGAATGTGTTTGCTAGATGTAGACTGGGTTGTATTGTAGGAGAGGGAGGAAAAAGATGTCAAGGGGGATGGAGAGGAGTAATGTGCTGGGAACTACCTATCAGCTCCTTGGGTTCCAGGTGGTTACAGGGCCAAACACTTTTTAGAGTATTTTAGRGTGGTCCTAAACTGCACTAATGTAGTGAGCATGTGCCAGCTCCGGTGCTGCCCACAGCAGCCCCCTCTGTGCACAGTCTGCAACAAACCTCGTGCTGCATCTCCCAGGAAAGGTGGGAGCGAAGGGTGGGTGGGTTTTGCATCACCTTGAAGATACCCCAACTTTCAGGAAATAAAAAGCTTTCCCCTTGAAATCTCCTGGTTTGTTCTTCTTTGGCAACACAAAGGAGAGGCAGGGCAGGTGTTTGGTTCAGAACCCTCAGTAAGAGGGTTTGGTTCAGGAATTTTTTATTCCCTTTGTAGCTTCTATTTYATCCTTCCTAGGGGAACTTTTGGTCGCTGTGTCTGACCTCTTTCTCTCTTACATGTTTAATCATTCAAAAACAAAACAAATCTGAAACAGAAGCAGCCTGAATGATCTGCATTCTTTGCGATTAAAAATAAACAGTGGAACTTTCCCAGGAGCAATTTTCTATTTATCTTGTTTTCTTTTGTCCTTACTCATTAAATTATATGCCAATTTTTAGATGATTAACTCCTCAGAGCATGGTTCTTGACTTCTTACTAGCCTGCAGARTGCCACACATGCCAACAGAGCTGTGTAAATAACAACAGATATTGGATCTGAGAAAATCTATGTCAGAAGATCAGAATGCAAAGAAGTCCTCACTTCTGGCACCTCGGAAAAATGCTTCATCCTTTCTCAGATGTCAGCCAAAGTCTTAACAAATTAAGTCTTCCAAAGCTGTTGGAAGAATTGGGCCCTTATGAGTATGAGCTCCTGAGTCAATAGGAAGAGAGCCACTAACTTCAGTGCAAGTGGGAACACATTTCCTAAATGTGGCTCTTATTAAAGGGCTTATTCCTCTCATCTGTCCTATGACATGAGCAATCATTTATGCCCTTGTAGAATGAGTGAAAAACGGTTAAATTGGAATAGCGGTGTGATATATTCACTTTTTGTGGGCGTCACTATGCAAAGTGTCTGTGAAAAAATTCCATCCTTTCCATGGTGCACCCAACAGCCCAAAGTTCCCCTTAGTATTTGATGGCATCAGCTCACTGGCCTTCGGCATGGTGCTTGGTGGTTTTCAGTGAATAGGCTGTATTATCCTCAAACAGTTTGTGTGATACTTTCTAGCAATATGGGGATGTTGGTGGCATGATAGGACTGCAAAAAAGCGTTAGGCTGTACCTTTGCCCTGTTCTGTGTATGCTTATCTTTGTAAAAATCTTCACTCGTTAGATTTCCTCTCTTTTTCTGATCTTGCCATTTATGACTCAACAGCTACCCACTTTTGGAGTTTCAATTCTGCCACAAAAAAGCTTCTGTTAATTGACCTTATTGGGATATTTTACCAGTTTCATCACATTACATCTTTTAGAGCGAGGCTCTGCCCACGTGCAGAGGGCTCACGTGAGGTTTCCGTGGTACATTTGCCCCAATAGTATCTATGCAAAGGTTAATAGTTACTATGACCCTGAACCCAGTTTTCATAAAACTTGTGTGGCTGACAGATTTGGACCCCTCTATTTATAAAAAAAAAAAAAAAAAAAAAAAAGTACAGTGAGAAGAGGTTTCCTTTGCTGGTTTGCTTGGCAGCATGGCTGATGTCAGGGGGTGCTTTATCTAAGTTATCCCAAAATGAGCACATCCAGGTTGAAAATATTTGCTTTAAGGACAAGCCAGGTATATACGTGGGTCCTATTGTCAAAAGGAAGGAGCAAGCAGTAGGACTGCTCTAATAATGTGCAGTGAATATTTGCCTGCATTGACAGCACTAAAGTACAGTTCACAGGAGTCATTAAACTCCCATTTCAAAAGCAGAAGAACTTCTGCCATGCTGCTATTTTCTTTTTTTTTTTAAATCAGAATCTGTAACAGCCCTGACAGATACTAATGATAACGGTGACACATCAGATACTGGGGGAAGCAGTTCCGTGCAACTTCAAAGGCAGCAGTTATAATTCAAAAAAATCTCTCTCATAGATCATAGTATTTATTCTTCAGCAAAGAGAAACATTTTTTTGAGGTTTTCCTGGCCAGTCAGTCTTTTACTGTTTCCACTGTTCCTTTAAAGTATCAAAAACATACAGGGAGAGAATTATAGTTGCTGGAAGTTTTGTATGCCCTTGCACTTACTGCAACCCCACAGAATGGTCAAAATGGGTTTCTGTTCCACTCGTAGTCAATAAACCTTTCCCAGTGTCAACTCTTCTGGAGCAGGAACTACCTTTTATTCTTGTAGATTATGCAGCAATCAAGTGTATAATTGGTTCTAAAGTAATAGAAGTTATGTTTCACAGCAGGTGCAGAAGTTGCATTAAGAAATCTCTATTTCAGTGAAATGCAAATGCCAGGAAAAAAAGGAGGAGTAAGTCTTTCAGCCCCTACAATGTTAAAGGTTTGCAGGTGCCCTGAAAGAACGAATGCTAATGCTGGTAAACAGCTTATTGTCATAGATATTACTGTCTAAAAAGTGCAATACAATTTCGAGAAATATTGGAATTCATTCATGTATAAAATGTTTGAATGATAGATCCTGCTGCACAGGGCCAGAACCTATCCATCTCATTTGTTGTTATCAATTTTTTTTGAACACTGTAGCACAATGTCTTGCTAACTAGGATGTCTAGATGCAAAAAGCTGGTAATGTGACGACACCTGGAACTAAACTGGAGTGACTCCTCTAATTAGCAGGTTTTTCCTTTCCTAAATTTGTGCCTGTCATGCCAGCTTAGTTCCAGGCAGAAGGCTACATAGATTATCAAGTGAGGAGGACCATTTTCACAGGAGGTACTGAATCATCTGCTGTTGTTCCTAATCCAGCCCGGCTTTTGAACTGCTGTGTGTATAATTGCTGTAGGTTTATTTGTCTCCACTGTTATTTCATAGATTTTTACATCATTATTTTCAAGCTACTGTTCTCTCACCTCTTCTTTTTGCAATGACATCTGAATCAATATTTAGCTGTGGTGTGCTGTATGTAATTATTCTGGCTTGGTTATCTCGCTAGATGCAAGGAAGAAAAGCATCCCCCCTCCTAACGTCTATATAAGCCCTATTTAAGCATGGTGGGGGATATGCAGACAGCTTTTTACATGGTTCCTGCATTCTGGGAAAAGCAAGAGTTTCAGAATAATGATGTGCTGTCTCCCCCTCATCCCCTTTTCCAGTGTCAGCGTATGAATTCTTCAAGAAAACCCCAGTAAGACATATTACACGTACACTGAATACCTGGACAGGTTACTCTGGTTGGGGATTCCCCCTTCCCTCTCCCCTCCATTTTATTCAAAGAATTCCACTGGAAAAGGTTTGTGTTTGTTTTTTCTTTTGATGCCCTGCTCTTTGGTTACAGTGGCCATAGTGTCCTATTTTTATTTTTGCACATCCTTGTCATTTCCTTTGGCATCAGTGGGCTTGACAAGTTCGGTCCTCGTTCACCAAGTGGAAGCTTTAGCACAGTCAGTGTTACGAGCTGTGCTGAGAACGGTCGTGTCCCTTCCCATCTCAGCATTCTTGGTACTGCATTTTCATCAGTGGCAAAAGAGCAAGATATTTAAGATAATTGAAGATGCTACAATAAATGTTACTGAAAGAAGATAGAGGTGATTTTATTGTAAATAAGATGTTGCTCTTTTTGTGGGCATGAAAGATTTCAGAGGAAAAAATGAAATTGATTATTTGCCATAGAAGTTTTACCCATAAATCAGAAAAAAAGTTACTGCTCTTACATCCAAATATGAGAGACACAGGTTGATGTAGTGTTTAAGGCATCACCGCTGGAGGTGAGACACTGCCATAGGCTTCCTCTGTGACTTCATATGTCACTTTGTTTTGTGGTTAAGTTACAACCTGAAGATGGCAATATATTCTTACCTTACAGTGGACTTACAGAATTAATAAATGTTGCAGACATTCACACTCTGCATTAAGGAAACTGAGTATGTATCTACAAGAAAGGCATGTGTTGATGGACTTGCTAGCTTCGAGCGATTCACATCTATACTTGCGCTATAGGGCAAGTACTGAATTCTCTTCCTTTATATGTTACCACATTATGTTATACGCTATTGCAGTCTCACAAAGTGCAAAATTCCTACCAGTGCAACACACTAGGGTAGGGTCAGTTCCACTGAAAAGAATTCCCTCCTATTACAGAGATCTAAAATGTTGATATTCCTTTAATTTCAGTTGTGCTTTGTGGATATTGAACATGCATCCTTTGTTAAGGGCATTTTTCATTTCAGACATCTAACAGCTAGAACTATCTACTTCAGGTCTGTGCATAAGGGTTTCTGGCATCTTACAAAACCATGGTTGGTAGATGATGTCCATTGAAATAAATGCTTATGAAGAGTGTTGCTCTTGGAAAGCTGCTATTTTGTGCCATGAAAATAGTTACCTTTTACTTTAGATAGCACCAGTCATTGGTGGGTGTATCTTTAGGTGACACATGTTAGGATGCCACAAGCAGGTGCCATCTAAGGGACTGTGGAGTAGCTCACCTTCATTTGTGGTGGTGGTCTCACCTTCCCCAGAAACTGCCATTTGTCAGAGCCATAAGGAAGCTTCAGGAACAATTCTGTTAGCTCTACTGTTCAGCTGCTGGAATAGATGTTGATAGTTTCTGTTACTAAACATTGTATTAACGAGGAATATTACACTGACTAGCTCACTGTCCAAGGTCAGATGTGTACCTCGAGGAACCCTGAATCCCAGTTGCCAGTTTCTTCATGCTGACAAGTAATCTCTGTGCTCTCCTTAGGCAGATATTCATTCTACAACACAATAAAATATTTAAAATGAAACACTGTATCATCTCACATTAAATAATCTAATTTATAGTGACGCCCTACATAACCATCAGTGATATTAGGTTACAGAATACAAGATAATCCATCAAGCAGAACTTAAAAGCAGAATCAGAGTTCCATACTAACTGGTACATTTACTGATACATTCTTTAATATAACAAGGCAGTTATAAATTAAAATAACCCCATTAGAATCCAGGGCAAGGAAATCCAAGCAGACATGGTTCTCTTTGTTGAGGTGAAATAAATTCTCTTTTCTTCCCTGAAGAACAGAAAATAGGACAGCGTATTTTTCTTGAAACATATATTTTTAAATCCCCAGAATCACGATAATTGCTTATTTGGCTGGACTCTGGCAGATTCTAGGTGTGATTAGAATCTGTACGTGTTGTGGACTAGCCTGCTCACAGAATACAAATGGAAATGCACTGCGTTTGTAATGATGCAGTGTCAAAAATATAAAGAAGCTTGTAGAAACCTAGGAAAAATATTAATGCACTTAAGGACTTAAGCTGGCAGAAGCAAAACAAAAAATCTCTTCTGTGCTCAACTGAAAAGGAAAAAGATTTGGGAATGTGTCTCCAGATCGTAGAATTCAGACATTACTCCTATAGCCCATTGTATGGGACTTTATCTCGAGTATCGGTTTTGCCAATTTTGGATTGTCTCTAAAGACCTTAAAAACCACAGGATCTTACAAACTCTTCTGCTTTCCAAAGGGAGCCTTAACATTTCTTGGAGAAAAGGTCTCCAGACTTTACTGAGTACTGTAGACACACCACAAATGTGATTTAGTAAGAATGATAATCTTAGAAAAACCTTAACTGTTCCTAACAAGGAATTGCAATATATAGGCTTTACAGTACATGCTTAATAGCTAAATAATATTATTTGCAGCAGATTGTATCTTCCCTGACTTTCTTTTACTGCTGATGTACCTATAGAAGCTATTCTTATTGCCCTTCATGGCCCTCACTGAATTCAGCTCCAGACGAGCTTTGGTTTTCCTAACCCCATCCATGCACAATCAGACAATGTCTCTATATTCCTCCCAGGTCACCTGTCCCTGCCTCTATCTCTTGTATACTCCCTTGTAATGTTTGAGTTGTGTCAGGAGCAACGTGCTCATCCATGCAGGTCTCCTGCCTCCTTTGCTTGGTTTCATACACATCAGAATGGACCTTTCTTAAGCCTGGAGAAGGTGATACTTGAAAATCCAACAACTTTCCTGGACCTCTTTTCTCTCCAGGGCTGTATCCCATCGGATTCTTCCAAGCAAGTCCCTGAACAGGCCAAAGTCTGCTCTCCTAAAGTCCAGGGCTTAACGCCTTTTGCCGTGATCTTTGCTCTCATGATCCTGAACTTCGCCACCTCATGGTGTGTGCAGCCAAGGCTGCCCCCAGCTTTCACCTTCCCCTGCAGTTTCTCCTTGTTTGAAAGTGTGAGGTCCAGCAGAGCATCTCCCTTCATCAGCTCCTTGATCACCTGTGTCAGGACATTGTCATCAATGCCTTCCACAGACCTCCTGGGTTGCTTGTGCCCAGGTGGTTGTCCCTCCAGCAAATAATGGTGAAGGTCCCCCATGAGGACCAGGGCATTTGAATATGAGGTTTCTTCCAGCTGTATGAAGAAGGCCTCATCTACTTCTTCCTGACCGGTCAGGCAGTAGCAGACACTCACCACACCACCTCCCACATTGGTCTGCCCGCTAATCCTGACCTATAAGGTCTCATCTGGCTCTTCATGCGTCACCGAGCTCCATGCGTCTCTGCTGCTCTCTCACGTAAAGGGAAGCTCCCACTCCTCAGCATCCCAGCCTGTCCTTCCTAACGAGCCTGTATCCATCCATCACAGCACTACAGTCGTATGAGCTGTCCCACCACATCTCTGTGATCCTTTTGAGATTGTAGCTCTACAACTGCACACAAACCTTAATTCCTTCTGTTTATTGCCCATGCTAGTGTTAGTGTACAGGCACAGACAGAGAGGCACCCAGCTGTGATGGTTTCCCAGGAAAAGTATGAAAGCTTTCCCCATGGAGTTGTGTGCTCAGCTTCTCCTTATTTTTGTGCATTGTTTGAGGTGGGTGTCCTTCAGCCCTGTTCACCAGAGTCTCTCTTGTCCACATCTCCCTTTTCTTGCCAGCCTGGTCTACCACTTCCTTGCCTAACTGTGGGCCATTGTCTCCCTCCCCCGTTGTTCTGGGTTTAAAGCTCTCCTCCCCAGGCAGGACAGAGCTCCCAGCCCCAGAACCAGGGCACTGAACCTGGTCTGTAGCTGCAGATCTGTCAGCAGAGCAGGACCCTTCCTCAAGGTGCCTGAAGTCACCAGCTTCCAGCCTTCACCTTCACAGGAGTCTCCATTTACCAGCCCAATCAGCTTAGACTCTGCCTGCCCCGCTTTTCGTGCAGGGTCTCAGAGAAGATCCTTCAACATCCTTTTTGATACTTCTAATGTTGCAGAGTCTTTTGACCTTCTCCCATGGCTCCTTTACTTACTCCACCCATGCCCACCTCCTGCAGGCAAGGTGAGCCCCAGAGAGAAGTCACCCTCAGACCTGGAGAGCCACATCCTCGCTTGGAAGTTCTTGAATGGGGCCTAGACACTGTTCATAGAAATAGAAAATATTTCTTTATTTGAAGACATGAAGGAGTGCTTTTCCATTCTCTTTGAGTTCTTAATCTCTTTGTTGATCACGTGCAATGAAAGCAAAATTAAGTTATTAATGTTTATTTTACGAGGGATATTAGCAATTCCCAAGATATATGGCTAAAATCAGGAGATTTGCACAATTTACAAGTGGTGACTCTTCTGCACTTCCTTTCCTAGATATATAATCAAGGCCACTGAAGGCAGCAGATATTTCATTTGTCTTTTACAGTAACTCTGACGGTTTTCTTTTGCAGAATCAATTAGATTTCCTTTCATAGCATTGATTTCCATGCAGTTTATCTCTCACACTACTGATATGAGATGTGTACAATCTTTCAATCTCCAGTGAGAAGTCATGAATACTGGTTTTGGTATGTTTATGGATCCGCACGATTCTTATGTGCATCAAGCTGTACTACTGAATTCTCTGGTTTTAGTGGTCCCCTGGGGTGGTTTCAGTCTCTCTGTTCTGAAAGCCTTCCTGCAGAATCATTGTAGTCCTCACTTTGGTCTAAACGCCACCTTTGCCCATCTCTGGGCAGGGTAAAGTTGAATTAAAGTAAGCCTTATCTATTTGTTGCTTACCTTCAGAAACTGCTATGTCTTCTAAATCCTTGGCTTGGTGAGGAGTTATCTTCTTACTTTGAATTAAAGCAAAGATAAACCCTGGTATGAAAAACTGAAATTGTAGCCTTTTCTGTCAATAATTTATCAAGATGTGATTCTCTGCAATGTATTGGTCGTGTGGAAAAGTTTCATTGGTTCATCACCTGTTTTAATAATGACATTTTGGTTTGGAAAGAAAAAAAGTTTATTTAAAAACTCTTTATCTCACTCCTCCATCATAATTGTTATCTGTCTCTTTCCTAAATTGCGAACATGAACCATTTGATGGAGAGAATGAAAATATTTTGAAGTTTTTTGTCTTACTTCTTTGTTCCCACCTGCTATCAAGCTATATTTAAATTGCAACAAGAAAAGCCTAATTAAAATACTAGCTCTTATTATGTAAGCTCACTGGTGAGGAGCAGTTTATGGGTTTATTACCCTTTTTGAAAAACTGATAAGAGTTGGCGTAATCGTGTCATATGCATTAAGAACAACACTCATGACAGAATGCATTAATGGAAGCTATTTGAACATCAAAGTTTGCATTTTATGAGGTTCAAAAGAAGAAATTGGCAGAGTATTCATTAAATAATGCATAGTCAATCAGCAACAAGCTTTAGAACTGATTTTTAATTGATCACATATTTTTCTGCTGCAGTTGATGTAAGAATGATAAATGCAAAATGCCAAGACCTTTCTGGTACAGTGCTTGTCATATTTCCTTGATATCCCAAAGTGAAACCACAATTATCATATCTGCTTCAAGATGCTGCATGGACAAGGATGGGCATGCTAATTCTGCGAAGTAAGGACAAGCTTTAATTTGGACAAAACAGCAGGGAATCTTTCTCTCTTTGCAGTTTTTCATTTTCACAGTCCTCAGCTTCCAGGTTTCATATGGCAGTGGAAAAACAAAACTGGCTTGAGAAGGGCTACCTCCAAAATATTTGGATGGAATTAGAGAACAGTAGAAATGGAGGGGAGAAGGGAGAGGTCTTTCTGTGTGTGCATTTCCAGGAGGAGCTTGATCATGCTCAGAGCTATTTGTGTTCATGATCTGACATTTTCACACCCCATTTACATGCTATGACTCTGTTACAGACCTCAATGGGTTATTTTTAGCGTATAAATAAAGAGGTAGTACTTTTCTACTTCCTGGACATATTGGGAAGCTAAATCGGTGTATTTTTCTGAGGCTTTCAGACCAATGTGATGTGTAACACCATATAAATACATATATAGTTAATATACAGTTCAGCACAAAACTTTCCTATCACTGACACCCAAAAAAAATCAATAGAAGTTAAAAAAATTTAAGGAAGTATCTTACACTGAAAAGTAAAAAAATGATGTCCTTGATTAAACTGTGAGACTGTTGTGGTCGGTTGACCTTGGCTGGCTACCAGATGCCCACCAAACCGCTCTATCACTCCCCCTCCTCAATGGGACTATGTGAGAAAATGCTATGAAAAGCTCATGGGTCAAGATAAGGACAGGGAGATCACTTAGCAATTACCATCACGGGCAAAACAGACTCAACTTGGGGAAATTAATTTAATTTCTTGCCAGTTAATTGTAACAGACTGGGCATAGTGAGAAATAAAGCAAAACTAAAACCACCTTCCCTTCCCCGCACCCCTCCCTTCTTCCCAGGCTCAACTTCACTCCCGATTTCTCTACCTCCTCCCGCCGAGCAGCGCAGGGGGATGGGGAATGGGGATTGCGGTCAGTTCACAACGCTTCATCTCTGCCTCTCCTTCCTTCTCACACTCTTCCCCTGCTCCATCGTGGGGTCCCTCCCACAGGAGACAGTCCTTCACAAACTTCTTCAACATGGGTCCTTCCCATGGGGTGCAGTCCTTCAGGAACAGACTGCTCCAGCGTGGGTCCCCCACGGGGTCACAAGTCCTGCCAGCAAACCTGCTCCAGCGTGGGCTCCTCTCTCCACGCGTCCACAGGTCCTGCCAGGAGCTTGCTCCAGCGCGGGCTTCCCACGGGGTCACAGCCTCCTTCGGGCATCCACCTGCGCCGGCGTGGGGTCCTCGACGGGCTGCAGGTGGATATCTGCTCCAGCATGGACCTCCATGGGCTGCAGGGGGACAGCCTGCCTCACCATGGTGATCTCTGCTCCAGTGCCTGGAGCACCTCCTCCCCCTCCTTCTTCACTGACCTTGGTGTCTGCAGGGTTGTTTTTCTCATGTTTTCTCACTCCTCTCTCACATCTGTTTCACAGCGTTTTTACCCTTTTAGAAATATATTGTTGCAGAGGCACTACCAATGTCGCTGATGGGCTCAGCTTTGACCATCAGTGGGTCTGTCTTGGAGCTGTCTGGAACTGGCTCTGTCTGACATGGGGGCAGCTCCTGGTGTCTCCTCACAGAAGCCACCCCTGCAGCCCTCTTTCCCCCGCTGCTACCAAAACCTTGCCAAGTAAACACAATACAAATGTTCTCATGCACTCTTGATTGAAGAGATAATTGACAGAAAGTAGGTAGGAACTTCAAATTGCATGTAGACTGATTTCAGGCAGTTGAATCCCCATTTATGTAGCAGAGTGATGCAGTCCTGCACCATTCAAGGACTTCCTAACCTTACAGAAGTCTGAATTTACCTCAAATTATTAACTTATTTTGCCCACATATATTCTCATAGGGCTTGTGTGGTGAAATGGGTGGCTGTTGCTTAAGAAATTTAATGTGATTGGGGTTTAGGTAGAAGAGCCCAAGGACTTGGATGTGGTTAGGACTATGAGCAACAACATTGAGGCAATAGTCATTGAACGTATGCTACAGTCCTTCTTTTGGGGCTGTGCCACCCTGCAGCAGGAGGAGAGGGCTTTGGGAGACTTTGAAGGATGTGCACGAGGAAGCCAGAGTCTGGCTTATCAGTAGAGCTGGCAGGGAGGATGGTCTCTTCTCCAAAATTGTTTTCACCATGCCTTTTATTTTTTTATTCCCATATTAATCTACTGATGGTCTAATTTGAATGCATGCTTCTGCTGCCATTACCCTCAACAAGCTAATGGACCAGATCTTGAGTGGATGAAGGCATCTGACATTGGCTGTTTGTTGGCTGTTTGTACTCAGTTGAAGTGGTAGATACCTAACTTATATGGACTGCATTGATTGACTTTGGACTTGGGAGCACCCAGCACACCATAAAAGCTGCTGGAGAATAATCCCCCGAAGTTAAGCAGATTTTATCTTCCTTTATGTCTTCATTGGTACCTGCATCTCTCTGCTGAGTCTACTGGGCATCTGCCTAAGGCAGACTAGACCATGCCATCTACAAAAGGCCACAGAAAGTCCTGCACAAGATGAGGCAGTATTGAATCCTACCAATGTACATTGGCAATGTACAATGGCAGATGTACAGAGCAGGATACATACAAGAACTATTTTTCTTTACTATTCAGCAAAAGGGATTTTACAGTAGCCGTAGGTCTGCCTTTGCAGGAGGAAGTATGAGTTCAAGTATCATGTTGAAGCTCACCGTGACTCTGCCAATAAACAGATCAGTTAGACGTGCAGTTCATGGCAGGACAATGCACATTTTGAATCTCTACTCTCCCACTCTTCACAAGCTTATAATAGTCTACCTGATGTGAAATAATTACAGCAAGGATGATTTTATGGTTAAGGCATTGGAATAGAGCTCAAGCTACCCAAATTTAACTCATGGTTTTGCCAGTCTTCCTGTGTGACATTTAAAATAGGATTTGCCTGCTTAAACATAGATTCCTAGAGCACCTCAGCTGAAGAGTGTTAAATGTATGTGGTCTCTGGATGCTACTCTGTGAGGGCAGAGGTTTCCCATATGTCCTGTATCATATCTGCCAGATGTTTTGGATGCATGAAGGGGCTTAAAATGGCTCTAGGTGCCTATGTTTGGGCAACTGAGTCTTGTCCCCATCGCTCATTTTTTTGCATGTTGAATGGGGACAATAGTACTTCTCTGTCTACTAAAATGATGTGCTGTTGGGGTAGGGACTGTCTTTTCTGTGCATTTGTTCAGCAGCTACAACAGTGAAGTCCATGGATAAT
Source organism: Oceanodroma leucorhoa (assembly GCA_030449065.1). Taxonomy (NCBI): domain Eukaryota; kingdom Metazoa; phylum Chordata; class Aves; order Procellariiformes; genus Oceanodroma; species Oceanodroma leucorhoa. The sequence continues at coordinate 4,639,113 of JASVER010000021.1, read as the reverse complement.
TACCTTTACACAGATTTTTTTTTACTGATTCTGCAAAATAAATACAAGCATTTCTGAGAGATGCACAGAATTATAAAATTAATCTGTTATTTTATTTATTCTGCAGAATACACCCTCAGGTCAAGTGGTTTGCCAGCAAAAGAGCAGACTTCTACACGGGGAGAAAAAAATAAAAGAAGGCTTTAACATTAAAAACGGAAAACAGTGAAGTACATGATGTTGGATGAGGAGAAAGTAGCATGTTGATTTGTAGTTGTCTTTCCCCACTCAGAGTCTTCCATTTTGTGACTGTTTTTTTCAGCCTCCAAGGAACTTTGGACTGATTTGGAATTTAAAACAGTGTCAAGGCAAGACTTTGTGCCTGTCTGTACATGAAGGCCAGTTCTTGTTGACCAAACTTTCCAGGTTAAATGGTCAACCTCTCCATGTTAACTACTCTCTCATGGTTAAATCGTGTGGGCGGGCCTTGCAGTGGGGAAGGCTGCCTTCGAATGTGTAGGAAACATTCACACTTCTACAGTGTACTAATAATTTAAAGTAATAGGCATCCAGGTATTAACTTTATGCTTGGAGATGCTAAATTTGAGTGATGTCGCTCATTCAGTTGACAAGTTATACATGTTAGAAATGATGGGGTAAAGAGAACATAAACTTAGAATGCCACCCTACAGTTGGAAAATAAATAGAAGCAGTAAAAATGCAGATTAGTGCATATAAATTTATTTTCTCTTGGTCTATGAAGAAATAGGAACTTCATTCACTTCTTTGGCTGGAAGGAAGGTGGGTTGAACAACCGTAAAAGGAGGTGTAGTATTCATCTGCTCAAAACAGTTGGTCACTGTGACTTTTGCAATGGTCTTAAAGAGATTGTTTTCATTAGATTCCTGAAAAGATCCATAAATTAATCCATCTAAAAGTACCAGTATTTTAATTACTGCAGCATAATTAATTAATACCAGTCTGGGTCAGTTTGGTAGAGAACATTACTTCAGAAGCCCTTAAGCAGTTGCAAAAACATTTTAAACAAATCCTCTTTAAGTCAATCAGTGTTGTTAAGGCTCTTGTATGTTTTAAGTGAGTTAAGTTTATTTTGTCGTTAGTTTAAACATTTACCTTACTGTATAAATTTATTTTACTGGATAAATAGTTACTTTTTAATGTAAAGTTCTTCTGTCTCAGGCTTGTGGTCCAACCAGTCTAGTTTTTTTTTCTCCAATGTTACTTGTGTCACACAAAGATGTCAAGTGGTTTGAAGTAATCGGTTCTAACACAAGTTGCAAACAGGCAGAGATTTCTTCCCAACCCACGTGAGTTAGTGGTGTGTTGATACCTGAGGCTAAAGGGGTTATATCTTATGCTGAAAGTTTCAGGTGACATCCTGAGACACATAAAGCCAACAGCAAAATCCCCATTGATTTTTATTACCCTGAGATTAAGTGAATGCATTTAAAAAAAAAAAAAACAACAACTTTATCTTAGTCCCCTTGGACATTCCAGTTATCTCTGTTAAGTATTTCATCTTTTAAGCATCTATTATAACATCCAGCAGGAAGAGAATGAAGTTCTTGTCTTCTGTTACATCCAGCAGCAAGGAGTTCCATGCATTAATTCTGATTTCATTAGGAAAAATATTTTTATCCACTTTTAAACAGCCTTCTTCTAGGTCTCATTGGTTTACCTCTGTGCTGCCAGCTGTTCTGCTTCCATTGCTGCAACCACCCCCACAGGGCATTTGCCACCATCCATGAGTCAGTATAAAGATAAAATACTGGCCATTTTTCTCATTCAACAATATCTAAAGCCAGCTGGATGGCTTTCACCTCTGCAGACTGACTCAATTCACCTTCTCCTTCAGCAGTTTCTGCGAGTTGTCGTATAGGGATCCATACAGCAGCCTTCCACCTCCGATGCTTTCCCACAAGACAGCAGGACCCATCAGGGAACAGGGCATATTCCCTTGGTCCCTTTGGGCCAGATTATAGGGTTTAACATTGCAATGAACTCCTCCCCTTGCTCCTTGCCAGGCTACCAACAAAGGGTTCCTGCTATAGCAATTCCCATAACATGCAACTCAAATCCCAGGTTACAACAATTTAAAGGTATTTCCATTACAATCTCCACCCCTGGTCCCTTTAGGCCAGACCATCGGGTTTAACATTGCAATGAACTCCTCCACTTGCCCCTGCTCCRGCTTCAACTGTCGTGGTTTAACCCCAGCCGGCAACTCAGCCCCACACAGCCGCTCGCTCACTCCCCCCTGGTGGGATGAGGGAGAGAATCAGAAGAGTAAAAGTGAGAAAACTCTTGGGTGGAGGWAAAGACAGTTTAATAGGTAAAGCAAAAGCTGCGCAAGCAAGCTAAACAAAACAAGGAATTCATTCACTCCTTCCCCTTGGCAGGCAGGTGTTCAGCCATCTCCAGGAAAGCAGGGCTCCATCACGCGTAACGGTGACTTGGGAAGACAAACGCCATCACTCCAAACGTCCCTCCCTTCCTTCTTCTTCCCCGACTTTACATGCTGAGCATGACGCCATATGGTGTGGGATATCCCTTTGGTCAGTTGGGGTCAGCTGTCCCAGCTGTGTCCCCTCCCAACTCCTTGTGCCCCCCCAGCCTGCTCGCGGGTGGGGTGGGGTGAGGAGCAGAAAAGGCCTTGGCTCTGTGTGAGCACTGCTCAGCAGTAACGAAAACATCCCTGTGTTATCAACAGTTTTCAGCACAAATCCAAAACATAGCCCCATACTATCCCAGATCAAACCAGCACAGGGTGAAAACATCCTTTTCCTTTTTTCTGTTTCCTCTCCATTATCTTGTAGAGCTTATGTCTTCCTTTTTTATTCTATAGAGTTAGCAATTTCAATTTCTTCAATCTATGTATGGATGTTTCCATTCTCCTAACTTCTTTCAGAATATCTTCTCTTTCCTCTGCATTGAATGTGTCATGATGAAAGCGGACATGGTATTCAACATGGGGATATCTTCCTGACATAGCACAGGTTTATTTTCCATGCTATTAATTGTGGTCAGTGTTGGACTTTATGTGCTGCCCAAACATTGACTAGACCCCAAGTTTCTTTTGTCTTCTCTTTCGGTGTGCACGTTTGAGCAAGACAAAAGAAACTTGGGGTCTAGTCTTTGTCTCCTGTACAGAGAAGCATAAAACTGAGCTTGACCTCTTCTGTTGTCATTTTACATTAGTCTAGAACCGCTGTGTAAAGCAAGCATAAAATAATGTGAAAGTGATGTCCATACATTTTTTAATTATTTTTCTTTAGTAAAATTTCTAATCTAATTCTAATCTAATTAGCTGAAAGGATTGTGATCATTTGATAGAAAGCACTGCTTTGATGTCATAAAACCAAAACAGTAAAAAATATATAGGTATTTCATAATATCATCTAATATCTTTCTAACCCAGAATGTGAAGTAATCCGAAGACATTTCTTTTTGATGAATAACGGAAGTTCAAAAGCTTTTTCTTAATTTATAAGATACATTACACAGAAATCTTCCTTGTGCTGCTTCAGTTATCTTTTATCTTGATTATGGTTGACATTTTTAGGGTACAAGGCACTGTAGTTAGGAGGATAATTTTAAATTCTCTATGAGGTGCTGCAGTTTGGCTCTGAATTATATGGGAGACAGTCTGAAGTCAGAGCACTATATTATTTTTTCCATTGCAGCTACCAGATACCTCATGCAGCCTGATTAGTGCAATGAAGCTTTGAAAGACAAAAGTGAAGACAGAAAACATTGCAATGCTTTACAAAGCGAAGAGTAGGAACAGGTTGTCAATCCACCTTCTTTGTTTTTCCTGTAGATTCATTTAAAATCTAATACAGTACAAAATATTGCAAAACCTTCATTTCCTGGGAGAATCTGGGCAAGGGAAGGGTTACATCACTTGAATAACTCCACTTGACTGTGTGCCTCTCGCAGAAGAGCCCCCACCCAAGCACCCCCAGCACGTTTAGCACTTGGACATAGGGATTTGCATTTGTTTGGGCCCCAACTATCTTATTCTGCTTAGTCTTCCTGGTTTTTATCTATGTTTAAACTTCAACAACCCTCCCATATGCAGACTAGCTAACACATAAAATTCTTTACTTGGCATCCCTCTTCCAGCTCCTCTGCTTACTGAAAATCAAGGTAGGAAAGAGAATGTAGTATCTTCCACAGCATATTTTTTACTTTCAAAAAATATTAATTGGATGCAGCTTTTCTTAGTTTAAAAGGAATAAAAGCAAGCTACAGTTTCAGTCATACTTTTTACCTTAGGCAAACTCGCTATAACTGCTGCCAAAATTAAATTAGGATCTATACTTTCTTCTGGAATCTTTCCAGCTCATCTTTAGGTGAAACACATACTGTAATAGGATGTGAAACAGAAGCTGAAAGCAAATATTTTTCCCAATTCTGTCTTTTCATGAGTGTAACATGAGAAATTGCGTTCTAGTGTTGTGGTAAAGATACCTAACATTTATTCCAATATCTTCAAGTGTATGAAAACCCATCTGTAAATGTCTATTAAATTATGTTAACAGTTTGTCTTTCAGTCTAAATGGCTTTCTCATACCCTGTTCAGTACATCTTCGCAGTCTGAATGGAGTTTAAAAATATTTTGAAAATAAGAGTGCTACTTTGAGCAGGATGCAGTTCACAGATCCTGTGGGGTGAGGAGGGGACAGGATCTGTGTCATCGATCACAGCAAAACACAGAACAAAGTGTTTAACCAGATGATAAAGACTGATGCCATGAAACAATATTTTTTTAAATGGCTGGCTAAAGTTGTGCTCGCTGATCAGCACTTAAACACCTAAATAAAAGAGGCTGATTCCCAAAAGCCTTCTCATAGCAGTAGATCTAACGACTCACATGAAATTAGCTTTAAAAAAACCCAGGAGACTTATTTGCGAGTCTTATGTTAGGCTCTTTTCCTGACAACCTTAAATTGAAATTTTTATGATTGATCAGAATTTTATATTTATAAATTATTCTCCAAGATGGAGTTGCTTTCCCACGGACAGCACCAGCTGTGTGAGCAGGCGTTTGCAGAGGCAGGCTTAGGTACCCAACGGCCATCCTTGGTGTGGGGCTGCCCTTGCCCTCCCAGGGAGCTGCGAGGTCCCATGACATTTTGATCATGTAATCTTTTAGCAACTTGAATCCACTAGATTTTTGCAACAGGAGGGGAGAGGTTTCCGAAGATGGGCTGGGGGTTATGGCAGCTGCATCCATGCTGGCAGGGAGGTGAGACCCCATGGGTGTCTTTGTCCCATCCACCCTCGTTCCTGCAGGAAGGTGACCTGGGGACCGGGGCAAGGCGGGAGGTCTAGCACACCCCTTTGGGTCCTTGGAGCATGTGCAGCTGCTCCCCAGCCGAAACACCAACCTCCTCGTCCTTTGTTGGCCAACGTGCTGCAGTCACATAGACTGCCCCCTCTTCAATAGCACATGTTGTCTTGTTGGATCTGCATTAAAAACTGGATTCAGATTTATTTAATAGGTTACCAGCTGTGTTTTAAGGAAGCAGGAGCAGCTGGAAACAAGCAAGAAGCCATTTCCAGTAGCCAGTTCAGTCACCACATAGTATCAACATCAGCTCTGCAAACTGCTACTGTGTCCGGACCACTTTTTCAAAATCCTGAGTGATGGCATTCTTCACTTCATGTCCTCTAACTGCACTGTTCAGTTTCTGAAATGAAGACAGGAGCAAGAAAAATAAAGCTTGTATCAAGGGACCAAGGCTTCAGTTTGTTGTAAATTAGCATCTTTCTATTAGTTGATGGCATTGGAAGCAAGCTGTGGAAATCCTTTTTTGACAAAAGATGCTATAAAAATGTGATATGTGATTTTGTACTGCCAATTATTGTAAAAGCAAAATGCAACATTTTATAATGGAGCCACTGCTTAATGCTGTTCTCTTTTTTCTTTTTCCCTTCAAATCAGATATTTATCTTTGAGAATAACATCTATTACTGTGCCCATGTGGGGAAACAAGCCATCCGAGTGGTCTCCACAGGAAAGGAAGGTGTTATTTTCAATGGGCTCAGCGACTGGCTGTACGAAGGTAGGATGCGACATTTAGGGCAGCAGTTAGATATGAGTTTAAGTTACACTCTAGATTTACAGAACTGGCTGGAATTAGACRTTCAGTGTTGCATTTCTGGGGACTAGTGGACCACGAAGCTGAAAATCTGCTATTCTAACAGTTGTCTGAAGTGCTGGACTGGAAATAATGTGAAATGATGTAAGAATTCTGTTTTCAGGCTGTTTTTCTTTCCCTTAGTCCAAAGGTAATAAATCACCAAGCTCTAATGAACAGAACTGCTTCATTATTTAATGGCACCTGCAATCATTCATAGACGTGTCAGTTTTCAAATCACAGAAAAGGACAGAAATGAGGAGGGAAAGTGGTTTTATTTTAAAGGAAAAAGCAAGGAAAAATTTTTACATGATTGGTTGTTTTCCACAGCACTAGGTGGGCCTTGGAAGCTGCCCAGAACTTCCTACCTAAAAATTTTCTAAAAGCAGACAGGTCCTCACAGTAATTGGCTTCTTTCCCTTGAAAATGGGCCTGATGGGGTAGAGGGTCATCGCTGGAACACTGCTTTAGTTTGGTCCTTTCAGCTGGCAAATGGCCATTTAGGTGTCTGTGGGCAGCTGCTTGCAAAATAATCTCACTTGCTCACTAGCTTAGGAAAGGATCTCAGCCATCCCCAGTACTTTTGAGGGATGTTATAGGCTTTTAAGCTAATACTTTATCAGAATTAAAATTAAAATATATGTATATAGCATATATATATATAACCTGCATACAACATGCTCTTCCTGTTGCTGGCTAATGGTGCCAGCAGTTCCTTTTYACAAGGATCCTGGTTTTGGGACCTGGCAGTATCTCTTTCCTGTGACACAGTTTCCCTCTAAAGTCACACTTTCTCCTGCAAGTCCCAGCACAGTCCCAAGCTTTTCTTACCTCTACAGAAAGAAGTGTCCAGATATATTTATTAACTGTGCCCTGTTGGCTGCTTTCAGTTTCCTTGAGGCTTAATGGAACAGAATAGGATGCAAAATGCCATTCACCATTAATTGGTGAAACAATATGAATCACTCCTTAAGTTAGTCTGTATCACAGCTAAGCTGGGGCTGTTGGACTCAGAAATGAAGGAATTAAAATAAATTATTTTGTTTGCCACTCCCAGAGAAGCTGGTGACATAAATCAGTGTACAAACTCATCAAACACGTCAGTGGAAAAATCTGATAGCAGTTTAGATTATTTTGATATTTAAATGTGTGTTTACACTGTACCACAGAATATTTGCAAGTGAATGTCCTCCCTGTGAAGCACTTTGTAACCAGAGGAGTGGCTGAGAAGTTACAAAATGCTAATTTTCTTTCATTTTTCTTTATTTATTAATTTGTTGCTGAGGTTGTGGGCAGACCTGTTTGACTCTGTAGGTCAAATGTGCATATTAGTACCTGTACTTTGCTGATAAACATCATTTAGTACATAAGGTCTTTTCGTAGAGTCTTGCACACAGCACCATGCTGAGAAGAGTTTGTCAAGCCGGTGAACTCCAAGCACGCYGGCAAGCCCGTGATGACACTTGTTTTGCTGACGCATATTTTTATTCAATTACGGGATTGCTCAGGCAATTTCTTGGCTGACACTGACTTTCAGGTTTGTCCTTTATAATGAACTTTCTTGTTAACTTTATGTTAATGTACTGGGATAAGAAATGAATGTATGCTCAAATACAGTCTGGCTATACCAAGCCAGGTTCTGTAACCTCTCTGAGCAGCATGTACAGAGTAGGACCGCTGAAGCTGCTATTCACTGGGAGTACGTTTTGCAGAAATTAGGATATAGCATCCCTTTGGAAATGTCACTTTGTGTCCAAGTACAGTTTATAGTGAAATAAAAACTTTTATTTCACGAGCAAGGTGTAGAAAGACCCACAGGAAAACCTGAGACATARATGTTCCCAAGTGATGGCATGCAGGATCCAAAATCAAATCTGGAGCTGGACTGTGTGAGCTGAGCTCCTTCTCTTGCTCTACGTCACTTGTGCAGTCCTCATGGAGGTAAACCTGGGACCGGAGTCAGGACTGAGGATTCATGGCAGATGCTTGAACAAGCTGTGGGGCCATGGGATTGGATCGGTCTGCAGCGTCCAGATGTCAGCTCTCTGCATGCATGGATGGATGGAGCGGGATCGCAGAAGAAATTGGGTATTGCGTGGTGGTATGGGTAAGGGCCACTGGGAGATGGATGACACCTCCCCACGGGAGGTGTCCATGGGAATTCAGGCATCAGGTTGTCAGTGAGGCTGAAGTTTCACCCTTGCAGCAGCTGGGGTGCTCTGCCAACACACTGTTACCGACGCCTTTATTTTTCCAAATTCTCTCCTTGTCCTGGGTGCCTCCTCTTTGGTGGGATAAACTGGAACAACATTTTAAATCCAAACTTACCTGACTGGAATTGCTTGAAATCTGGGCAAAGATTGAAATTTACCACCTCGGGGCGATTTTTCCTCTTCCCCTACTCCCACTGACGTTTGTAGACATGTCTTCCCCACCTCCCTAACGGAGCTGGGTGGGATGCTCACACCCATGTTTGTTTGCAGTGCCGCCGTCTCAGCGAGCTACCGGGATGGATGCTGAGCATATGTAGAAATCTCATTCCATCTGTGCAGCCATCATCAGCAGATAGTCTGCAAAGGAGCTGCGGGAAACGCTGAAACGGGATCACAGAGAGTTCAGCGCGCTCCTCTTCCCTCGCGTGCTCTTTTTGTTGCTGAAGTTCACCACCTCCGGCTGCGGCAGCCGAGCCGCCCCRCAGCGCCCGCCGGGTTACTGTGACAGCTCACGACCTGCTTCTCACTTTCCCTAAATGCAGCACACAAGAAAATAAAAAACAAAAACTCGGTGTTTTCTATTTGAGGAAGCCAATTTTTAAGGTCTTTTATCGTAATCGGCAAGAGCACATCAACAAGAATCCCCTCCACCCTTTCCGAGAGCTGTTTGCATAGCACGCTCTGCAGATGGCAGTCCCAGCAGTGCCACCATTTCGGGTAACTCCTGACGCTTCGTATGAATGGTAGACCCAGAGGGAACACTTTTCTTCATAACATGATTGCTTTTGTCACGACAGAATAGATGCACTGTACTATTAATCACAGTTTTTTACTAAGTCCGGAAGCAGAGCAGATCCAGAGTAGAGTTGACAGGCTTTTTGCCCTGGAAAAATGCAGAAGTTCATTTCAATTCAAGTTAAGCTCTGCTTTTGTAAATCTGCCAAAGGGGAAAAAATTTCTTCGAGGTATTTATGCTGATCTGTAGACTTTTGATAATATAGTGGAAAACATTTCAAATCAATCAGAGCTTAATCTACTTAGTGCATTTAGCTGGAAGGTTATAGATTGATACATAGATTATGGTAACATGAAAGCATAGATTAAACATGGTTTTTATTACTAAAATAAGCATTGATAATGTTTTTATAGTCTGACTTAACATTTTCAGAGCTGTGCCTGATAGATGCTTATACTAAAATGGAGTGATATCCTATAAAAGAGAGTTTAAAGTTCTGCAGCTGAAACCAGCTAAGCATTTAAATGCATAGCACCAGCAAAGAGTGTTTTATATTTCAGCTTGCTGTATGATCGTTGTTGGTTTGAGAATATGTTTTAGCGACAATGAGGCTTAAAGATAATTTTAAAACAAGTGGTGGTATAGCACAAAGTACTTTCAAAGTGATAGGATAAGTGTATTTATATGTTCTTTATATATATAGTACTTTAATAAAAATAATGTACATTTTAAAAAGTAAAGTGCAGGTAAAATTAATTTCATTTAAACACTTTGTTAGAGCACTCTTCAACAGAAATTAATTCTGTCATGRTGTAATGAAAGTATCTTCACTTGCTACCAGACACTAGGAGAGACTGTTCAGATGTTGTGAGAAAAGGTGGCAGCGAGGGGCTCTGCCAGAGGTCACCTGTGTGATCCTGCTGAGTGACAAAGAGAAGGTTGTGGTGTCCCTGTGTTGCAGCTTGGGAACTCACTGAGTTTGGGATTGTGTGATGCTGAATCCTGGGGAATGGGGCAGGAGGACCTCCCTGAATGCCGGCACGCTGCTGCCAGACCGGGGACACCTCAGCAGGGTAATTCAGGGTCCCTTTACGTGGCTCTGCTGAGCAGGACAGGGACCTTTTCTGGGCTGCACTGCTATAAAGTCCTGGTGYGACCTCCTTTGAGCAAGTCTGTGTTCACAGATAGAGGTAGATAGACTTCTGGAGTTATGCTCTGCTGCTAAGTGAGCGCTTGGAAATCGTGGGGGAGCAGGATGCGACAGGGTGGTGTGTGTGCTTCTGTCACCTGTGGGAGGGGAAGGAAGGATTTTCACCTATAGATGGGCCTATCCCATCCATAGAGTGTGAAACTGAGGGTTTTCCTTGTGTTTTGCTGCATGTGTCCTCAGATGTAAGAGTAGTCCCTTAGAAGCAATTTTGCAACTTGGTTTGCGGGACCCATTTTTAGTTTTTAGGGACTTTGGTTGCAAAAGGAAGAATTGCATGAGTTACTCCCTCATCTCATGTCACTGTCAGAGCGATCAGAAGGGTTTGGCGTGGAAGCCTCTAAAGATCATCTCAAAGTGAGCATCCCCATTCCACGCTTAGTGCTGACACCATGTCTGTGACGTCTCATCTGGACGTCTCCTCATCCTCACGTCAGAGAACCATATCTGGCAGCCAAGCACCAGCCCCAGCTCACATGGCACACATTTAAAACTCTTATGCAATATGAGCTATATGTATCCATCATTTAAAATTGATACTTTGCTCTGTTGAGCTTCATGCACAGYGGTGTTGTTATGCTTTTATTTTTGGCCAGGGAGCAAGAAGAGGAGTGAAAAAAGACTCTTTTTCAGCAATGATTCGTATGCCTTATTCATCTTCGTTCTGCCTGCGTCTTACGTTATCACCAACAGATCCTCTTATGTGACTTCACAGTGACACCTGGTGGGAGAGGCCAGGATGTCATCATCATTAAGACAATGAAACTGCAGAATTTTTCACTGCAAGATCTAGTAAGGGCTCCCAATTTCCCCTCACATACATTTCCCTGAAACTCTCTCTGAGCTTATGGGAACTACACATCCAAAGCTACTGGCTGATTCATGCTAATAGTGGTTCAGTTCCTTTTCTAGACTTTATAAAGAGAGGAAAGAGAACACAGTAATAAAGAAAAATCTTTTCCATAATTTAATCAGCATCTCACAAAAATCAGAGGGTATATTTAGAACATGTATGGCTGGTCTCAGATGTGCWGTGCCTGGTAGCAGCTGCCAAATCAAATAGCAGTTATTTTGAGCAGTATCTTTTATGCTTATAGTATTTCAAGCAACTGAAGTAGATATATTTCTTAAGTTTAGAAGTATTAATCCTGGGACTCTGGAAATGGTCCTAATATTGGGAAAATGCTAGAGAAGTCTGCTGAAACAGTGCCTTACTTAATTTGTCCATGTGCTCAGTTTTTCATTGTATAATATGAGAATGCTGAACTTCTGCTTGGAAACAGGAACTTTGATGATCAAATTATACCTGAATTTGAAAAGGGACATTCATAATTAGGCTGAAAGCAAGTAACCCCTAAAATTCCTGTTCAGTGTCACCGGAGAAGGAGATCAGATATCCTAATATTTCACAGTGTAGGGCTAACCTTTCTCAGTAATTAGTAGCTCCAAGACCTGGTGGGGGAGGATGAGGTGAAGAATTAGTCTGAGTCATCACTAAATTTTTTAAGATACTCTGGATAAATAAATCGCTTGCCAAAAGAATGCTAAAGCCAGGGCTCCAGACAGTAAAAGGGACCAGCCCTAATGGGACTACAAATGGTTCCTTTTTGACAAGAAATGTGAAGGATCACTGGGACAGTGAATACAGATTTTAAYTTTTTTTTAAGAACTTTCACTTTTTCAGTCACAAAGAAAATATTTCATGGACATGGATAAATTTCCAGTTCTACACATCTGCTATGGGGCAAAGGGGGGTAGGGAAATACTTGGAACTGGGAAATGGCCTCAGATAGTGCCACAAATGCACYCTAAGTCTAAAAATCCCTAGATTGTCCTCCAGTACGTGCTGATGTTATTCAGGGTTTTTGGGGAAGCTGCGTGGAATTTGTTCCCTCGTTTCTGTGCTTGTTCAGGTGGGGTAGCAAAGCCAGCGTGGTGCTTCAGTGACATTGTCACTATATTAAAATAAAAAGCTTTCCTCTGTTTTACATATTGGACATCATTCAGTGTTGCCCATTCAATACATGCAGCTGTTGTGTAGCACTTGGGGCCATACAACTCCCAGTTACCCATTATTTGTCTGCCTATTGAAAATATAGGTGACTATTTTTTGGCCCACCTTTATTTGCATGCTCATATATACCAAATGTGCATAAAATCTGGCCATTTCAGTTGCAGTCAAAGTAAGAATGAAGAGCAGCTCTTGGCCTCAGCGATGTGTTTGAAGTGGATATTTCCACTGTACATAATTCTGTTGCAGGAAAGATGGACTAGATGCAACATTATTTTGTCTTATTCATGTTAAAGCAGAGGAAAAGAGAGCCTTAAATTTCACCAGATCATGTCATGAAAGGATTGGTAGAAGTTCCCTCACCTTCGTGCTTTGGCAGAGGTTCCCCTGTCCTAGGGAAGCTCACATTATAGATTGCATCGCCAGGAACAGGCTTCTGGCCCTTCTCAGTTGGCTAAGGTCAGGGAAAATTGAACCATTTACAATGCACATTGCGAATGCCAGCCTAGAAATCAGCAAGCTCCTGAAAACTTTCAAATGTGCTGTTATCTGGACTGACTTCAAAATCTAGCACTGCACCACAAGAGCTTGCCAGCTCTAGCCCAGTCTTTAACCTTCCCTTTCTGCAGAAGGTTGTTTGGAAGGGGGCTGCCAGCCAAACCCAACACCTGTCATCCTCTAATTTTTTGGATCGCTATCATTCAGGCTTCAGGATGGCTTTTGGAAGGAAAACAGAATATTATTTACTGTGGTCAGTGATCTCCTTGGGGCAGTGGAAGGAAGCCAGATGTCCGTCCTGATGTCACTGGTCAGCCAGCAGCTGCCAGTACTCTAAGTCAAGAGGTGTTCAGTGAGAGAAGTTGTTTGTGTTTGCCCTGAAGCTTGCACTCTTCTTTCACAGAGGTCCTATTTAAAAGTGCATTTCTTCGGGAACAGCTCTGAGCCTTGATGCTTCTCTTGGCATCTTGCTTGGAGGCAGGACRTCGATGCTAGCTCAGCTCAGGCTGATAAGGGAAAAGAAAATTCTCCTTTCTAGAATTAGGTGCTATGCTTCCAGATATAATGCCAGCCTGGTCACAGTCAGAGAGAAGACTTTAAATAAGTCTGAACTGGTTTTATAATATTTTAGGTAGCTTCTTATAGTTCCATACAGTCTTTTGCAATTCATTCTTTGCTGGATGAAATTGTTTCTTTGTTGGATTAAATCATCCAATCATCGTTGGATGATTTCTATATACTTGCAGCAATAGTAAAAATAAAAATGTCATACTCTGCTGTTGCCAGTATTTTAATCTTTTAAGATAAGGCAACACTCATTTACATTGCAACAAATTGTGAGTGACTTGTTCAGGTCTGCTTGGCTATGTGATTAAAGAGATTATTGAAATTTATATGAAGCTTTTCCTGAAAATAGATTTGCAGTCTATACAGCAAACATGAGAGCACAAATTGTGTTGTTACAGCAGTTTAAATCCAGACTAAGTCTTTTGATCTCTGCAGATTTAGTTGAGATGTGCAACCTCCCACAAAATTTAACCAGCTGCTGTGGTAGAATATCTTCTTTCCTACTGTTACTTCACTGCCACTGCTTTGTCAGGGATACAGTTACCTCTTCAATTACCTTATGTGAGAAAAGAACTACCCAGTTTGCAACCAAATTAAACCCAATTAGTTAACTACTGTTCTGCTTAAGCAAAAGTATGTGAATAAAAATGAAAAATTGACAAATAGAGTAAGTAGAACAGTATCAGAGTATGAAAGTGGCACCCGGTAGGTATCTGAAAATAGATATTGTATCACTGAGTCTAATACTTCCAAAAAATGGTATATTAAAAGTTGTATAACAGAGCTATTACGGTTTTCTGCTTGTACATGAGTTCTATTTCTCTGCACCAAATTCATTACAGTAGCCTTGGGTTAAATACTCTRTTGGAGATCTGTGTCCCCATTTTCTGATTATGCTGGTATTTTTAATAACTAATTAGTATACTAGCACTTTAAATATTGCAGAATACATTTTGACCTATGCCATGCTAATCTGAAGTCTGGAATAACTCTACAGAAGCTAGTAGTGGTGCTCTGGATCTGCACCATGGTTCTGAATGCGAGGGTCTTGCTGTAAAAYTTCATGCTTTATGTCCACTATCAGGGTTGCAAAGGAAATATCTTAAACTGACATTGTTCCCAGACAAAAAGAGTGTGAATGTTAGAGAGTATTTGCAAATTCACTCAAATTTGAGAGCTATGTTTTTCCTCCATAAAATCATATCTGTGGTCTGATGTGATAAACCAGAGAGAATACATTTAGGTGATCAGGTTCACTGCAGATAAAACAAAAATGCATCATTTCTGTGTCAGTAGAATTGAACTTGGGGGCTGTGACACACATAAGAGTCTTCCAGGCTGTAGAATGTTGTAGAAGATTAAAAGAATTGGGTTAATTTGTACAAAAACTATGTACATTAATATTGGGGGAAAATATATCTGTTAGGGCGTGTTGCCCAGAGATACTGTGGGGATCTGTGTCCTGGGGGGATTTTTAAGAGTGAATTAGACAGATTTTTGTCACAGGTTGTTGAGATAAATATCAATCCTATTTCAGTGCAAGGGGGGATTAGAAGATTTCTTTTGGCTTCTTCTAGACCTACAATTATAAGATTTTATGTGTAGTTTTGATGGCTTTTTCTGATCTCTTTGCAGGTAGATATGTTGGCTCTGAGATTACAAGGTCACTATAAGAGCTTTTGGAATATCCCTTCAGAAGTTACAGAATACCTGTTTTTATATACAATAGGGTAAATAATACACACAAACTGTTTGTACAAGATAGGTGTGGGGAATGGAGCTCTCTGTCATGATAAATTTACATTTGCCTCATTATTACCCTGAGGGAAATTGGTGGTTTTCTTCTTCTGAGGGTGTCCATGAACTTTTTGTTGAAAAACATGTTTTAAGGAAAAAAAACAAGCTTAATATTTTTAAAGTGCTGCAATCAGGAAGYGATTAAAAGGACAGAAAGAACAACCAAATTGAAAGAGAGCCATAGAAATTTTCTGTTAGTGCATAATTTCACCAATTTGGCCTGAAAAGTAAATTTCTGTAGTTTTTTTTTCCTTGATGCACTGGTTCTTCCTTAGTGCAGCCTTGCTTATGGAAATTCAGGGGACAGTGCAAAAACTACAGGCTGTTTAAATAGCTATCCTCTTTGTCTCACTGCTCCTTGGCCTGAATAAAGAGTATCTGCCATAAGAAATAAAAAAAAAGGAAAATTAAATGTACTCTGTCCAAATGAGAACGAGTGACAGCTACATGAAAGGGATGAAACTTCTGCTGAGATACGTGATTCTCACTAGAGTTGGCCTATCCATTCTTGTATAATAGTAGGAAAAACAAAAGAATATCAGAAATAGTGACAGAAGTCAGCTCATAATTTGTGTATGTCAGCTCTCCTAATGGGAAAAAGAAAAAAAAAAAAAGACAAAAAAACAAACTGAAGTGCAGTTAAAAAAACTACAGCTCCAAATCCTAATATCACTTGGAAACAGCCAGAGGTCAGAGCAGGTCTTTGACGGGAGAAGCAGAGGAGGTAACGACCTGTGAAACACGAAGGGCGCGCCACTGCCAAGGGCTGGCTGGGGACGAGGGGTGCCCCCGCAGAGCTGAAGTCCACCGTTTCCTCCAGCAGAACAGGCAGGAGGTTAAATCTTTGTACGTGAAAAGCAACCTTCAGTATTCCTACCTGGGCGGCGTATGCTTGATGTCACCTGAGGAATGATAACCAACATGCTCAGGTCCTGGTACTGGGAAAACAAGASTCTCTTTTGCACCAGTGTTTCGAGCTGCAAGCTCTCCACTGGGCAGTCTGGAGACCTTTAGTACATGACAGGTATGAGGGTTACACTACAATGTATTTTTCAAATTGGGGAAAAGAAGCACAATGCTGACAGCAATGTTGATACCAACCAGGACACRGAGGTGACTGTACCTGGATTTTGCTCTGGATCAAGAGAACTGAAGAACTAGGGCAGATCTTTAAAGCTATCAGATTGACATACCAGCAGTTTCTAAAAGATAAAGCATCCAGGGATTATATCACCCTCAACACTCAATTAGTTTATGTTGCTATAAGTAACTACCATATGGCATAGCTTCTGCACCAGCTGTTTTCCAGTCTTCAATGGGTACAGGTCTGCGGGGGAAACTATGCCACAGAGTTAATCGCAATTAGAAAAGTGGAGGAAAATAGCATATTTTAAACATGATCTTAAAACTTTCAGATGGGTAAATAGTAAAATACAAGTGGCCAGGTATGTGTTGGCTGTTGCATGTGTCACCAATGAGTGGTTTAGAGGCCGCTTAAAGAATCACCAAAGGTATTAGCAGAAAGTGATTTTAATAGAGATTTACAAAGGAGTGACCCAACAAAATTCAATGGCAAGGTCCACTCTATTACTTACCACATGGATGAAACCTATAAAGAAAAATCATCTAAGGGTTTGTATCTTAGGGACTATATGTGTTTAGCAGCAGTCTAGGGTTCATTCACAGTTTAGCAACACTTAATCATCACCTAGTCATTAACAAACTTYAGTAGCACTTAATCATTAACTAATTTAACATTTACAAGATAAGTTAGTAAGTCCACTACAATCACAACTTAATTACAAATTATGCTTGCTATTAGTACACACACAGATATATATGTATAAAAATATACAGAAGGTACCTGATAAAAATTCCCCTTGAGTTCAGTGAAGAAATGTTCACTTCAAATGTCTAGACATTTGTCTCTCAATGGACAAAAGGTTGAGTTTCAAGGAGTAAAGGGGGTTTAACCCAGGTCCTGATGGTCATCTRAATATCACAGACCCAGGAGGTCACAAGCTCTGAGAGGTGTCCCACTCAGAGGGAGCTGCTGGGTGCAGCCCACTGCAGTCCCAGAGAACCCAAAGGATCTCACTTAGGACCACCATTTATAGGTTCACGAGATGATTAGCTTTAGTCATCCTTAAATTTCCATCCTGGCCACAGTCCCAGGTGGTAATTATTAAAAATTCTCAAGGTTTCAGTGTTGTTCTACTTGACACCTGGGCCAGGCAGTGGGAGCACGTTCCCAGCCTCAGCTGTGCMGAGTTTCTGATACGGTCAAGGAGCGCTCAACCGCCAGACTCGGTACACCAAGGCCRAGGTTTCATGGGAATTTCTGAGATCAGCAAGCGGCCCAGATCATCAGGTGGCCCAGGAAAAGTGAGGAGTGTGAATGTACCACCACAGTGTGCCAGGCTGGGGATACCAGCTGCCTGCAAACACCAGGCATCTGCRGCAGGGCGGGTTCCAGAGGTTACAGCTGCTCCTGGTCTGCAGTGGTGCAATGCTGCCAGCGCGGGACGGCAGGAGTCGAATCCAGGTGGACAACAGAAACCTTTAATCATGTCCTGGTATCCTAGGATGCGGGCTGAGGACTGCAGGGACCAAGCAACATGGAAACTGGTGGGAGATGTTTTCCTTCAAACCCATGGGAAACAACGGCAGGCGCTGCTCTGACCTGGCACCCTGCTTCTGCCTCCCTGCAGCCCTCGCCCACATCCACGGTGATTTCTCAAGGTCTGGAGGTGGGGTGATACGTCAAGAGCCAGGTTTCATTCTCTACCAAGGCAGAGCCAGACCATAGCTACCRCAACGGGCTAAGACTGAGGAATAAACCAGTGTTTCTGCCTCTGCTCAGCTCTGCAGCCTCCAGCAAGAAGAGCAGCAACCACTTATGTTTTCCCCAGCCTTTTTGCCTGCTTTCCGCTCTTTCCGTTGCAAACTGGGTTTCCTACCTTGAGAAATGTTTCCACGGCACAGCCAGGCCATGTAGAGCTGGATTTGATTCTGTTCTTCACAGTTCTTTACTTCTAAAGAGGTCACATCACAGCCATTTCTGTGTTCACATGTGTCRTCTTGGTGCTGAATGATCACACTTCCAGACAGCTTGTGCTACCGGCTTGACAAGCTATTGTTTGAGTACCAGAAAGTTATGATTAGACTACCTTTTTTTTTTCTTTTTTTTTTCCTGGATAATGACTGAAAATTTGTTGTGCCCTAATCCCCAACCATAAGAAGTTTTAAGACCATGAAAGTTCTTGTACAACACTCTGCACTGGAAAGTTTTAGTGTATTGTTTTGAGTCACATCAAACAGCACGGCAACAAAAAATGCTGCTCAGGCCTGAATACTGTAATTTATTTTAATTATTTAAAATTCTTCATATTAACAGATTCCTTAATTGTGGATTTTGAAGGAATCTCTTTTCGGTTCTAAAGGATTTTTGAGATTTTAATGAGAGTGGAAGCATCATATAGTACCAAAGCAAGCTATCAAGTGCTCTGTGTATTTATCCACAAAATTTCCTGTGATGTAGCTAGGTCTCCTAGATGGTTTTGCAACCATAGTGGCCGTATGGATGTAAGCTACACCAAGAAAACATTCACTCTTTGTCTCACCTGGTACTAATTATACAGTGAAGGGCATCCACTGCAGTCTGTCAGGCAGAGTATTTGAATTCCAATCTATTAGCAGAAAAATATTTCCCATAATTCACACAAACGTGCCAGAAAAGTAGATGTAAAATTCACAACTATGATCTCATTTAGTATGTACAATACCTTGATTTATATATTAGAACCAGAGCAAAATTATAAAACTAAGCAGAAGTTGATACCTCTAACAAATATACATGTTCCTTTAACTTCTCTGAGTTTTGCTTCAAGATACTTTGTTTCTTTTTTGAGTATTTCCACCGACTTATGTAGTACTGTATTCTTGAATATAACAAATTATGCCTTAAATCTGTGATGCCTGGCCTAGGGCTAGAAAATGATACCTTTCTACTGASACCCGGTAATAGTTATATTCCAGTCTGAGAAGTATCAACACTTTTTCAAAAATGCAGAAAAAACGTTTACATTGTACTTTGGATCTAGACTATCTCTACATGCTGATTTTAAAATGAAGTAGCAACAGATTTCTTTTTTTTTTTTTCATTTTCTCAGTAGCACAGTCATTTAAAATGAAGACTACAAGTTTACTCCTTAGTGTGGCTTACAAAGGCCTGATCTCTCATGGATCACCTTTTCTTATGCATCTGTAATTCCTTTCCAGGCTGAATCTTTTACTGTTTTGGTTAGGGGTCTTTTATTGTTGTTGTCATGTACATATTCCTAATTTTTCTTTTTTGTTTTTCATGTATTATTTTTAAGCTTGTTTTAAATCATTTGAGACTTTTTTTTTCCCCCCAATTCCAGTGAGGCAACAAAAGCTACATAGACTAAAGGAGAGAAGTACCATCTTGGAGGGAAAGAGTTAATACGGAAGGGCATATGAATGTGTGTTGGCAAAAAGGAATAATTCCAGAGTGGTCCTCGAAACTTCATTAGAGATCAGAGAAACATGCAATATTGCATTAGCTAAAAGAAAAACTCTTATATAACAGGGTTTAATGTCCTTGGAAATGTTGCAGAGTTTATTTGAAAAATAAACCCAACAATATTCTATTAAATTTATAGAGGAAATGGAAAGCAGAAACTCAGAGGACTGTAATTGCCACCTACAAATATAATCATTAGAGTGAGTAAGAAGTAATGATGGAGGAAATCAGAGGCAACTCACCTCCTTAGCAGGAAGGTGGAAGTTATATTGCCACCACGTGGTAAGACTGTGGAGAGCTAGGAGCAGCTAGCTTCACTGTCAAGATTCACACAGAATAGGAGTGCTGCAAACTGTCAGAAATCTGCATGATTTGCTGGAAAAGTGTAGTGTGCAAATAGCACCGTGATGAGAAAGMAGCAGTGCGAGATGAAATCCCATTTTGCTTTTGATTAGTGCATACGGTCAGTTCTTTGGTGATGTGTTTGTGGGGTTTTTTTTGGCTTGAATGTTAATTCAAAACTGTTACATAAAATATTCAGTGGAAAAGGAAAGTGAGCAGAGTGCAGAAAAGAATAAAAAAACCCTCTCTTTTTAAAATGAGGTCATTTGTAAGCTTTTATGAATACAAAAATCCATCTTTCTGTTGCGTATCTTCTTGAAATTGTCTCCAAAATTTCTGCATGAATTTCAATTTTTCTCAAATTCTTCTGATAATCCTGGGACACTTCCCAGTTCAATCACGTTTAGAAATAAGGGCCTTAATGTTTCACAAATAACTTTTCAGAGCACAGTATATAGAAACATAATTATTTTTCCAACAGGAATTCTTCCAGTTCTGCCTACAGCAGGATTTGGGATTCACAAAAGTGTGTCAGCTTGTTCTTCCCCCCTCCCCCAACTTTAGATCGTATTTGTTCATGCCATGACAACTGGTTGCTGTAGAAATTATTAGGATTCAAGAGCATGATTTCACAGCCTGAGTCGGATGAGCTTTTCACAATCCCCTTTTTGATCAGATTAACGCTGGCCCCTGAGCTGAACCACGGCCAAGGAGAGCCGGGTCAGCCTCTCCAGCACAACMCTCCCAGACCAGGGATGGCTGATGGCCTCGCTTCGGAAAGGTCTACCCCGCTCCACTGCAAGGTCCATTTCTTGTACTTCACTGTAGTGTGAACCTTCTTCTTATCTCTGATGCGTATAACATCACTTGCATGGGGTTGTTCGAGTGTCAGTGTAACAAAGCGCTTAAACTTCATGCTAAATACAACAGTTGCCTTTGCAAGAACAGCTCTCCTCCTTAGCACCCACACACTTGTAGCTAAAATACAAGAATGAGATTAAATGAGCATCACAGGTGACGCTCAGCTGTATCTCTTGGTACATGTCTAATTATGACCTTCACTGAGGCAATTATTCTATCTTGATCTTAATGCCTTTTGCAACCATCAATTAATAAAACTTCACATAATGTCCTGGTAGAACAGGAATTATTACCATCTTTTTAGAAACAGGCAAACTGAGGCACAATTAGTGACCTGGTTTTAGATGAGATGAGAGAAATTAGGACACAAAACTGAGGTGAGAGCCTCACCTTGGCCCCTAGACACCAAATAAAATGCAGAGCATCACATGAAAACCCAGACCTGGCTGTTCTCAGCCTGTTCCTGGGATCACCTCCAGCACAGACCCCTGGCAGGTCCCCTTCAGGTTTGGTCACAGGGCATGAGGGATGCACGACTGGAGAGATGTGTCTATGTGAGTCACTGTGCAGGAAGGCTGGGCTGGTCCCAAGTGATTTCAATAGGAGCAGGAGCCTTTCAACCCATGGGGCACCCTACGAGCAGAAGGCAAGCATCTRCTGTTAAAGCTGCCCCAGCTCTGCCAGGCTATTACTTCTGTTCTGCATTGTGGAGGGGCTGATGGACTCTTCCCTGACTTGCAAATCCCAGAAAATAGGAGCAAAACACTTCAGTCCTTCCCTTTTTACACATATGACTCACAAGCATTTGCCTCCTACATTAGTTTTGCTTTTCCTCGAAGTTGAGTCATTGTCTTGTATTTGATTTAACAACAATAGCAGCAAAAAAAAAAAAAAAAATCAGCATCGGTTGCTACTGTGTAAGACTAGATCAAAAGCAATTCTTTAAAGGAGGCTTTCAAGATAGCTAGATTAAAGATTTTGGAATCTGGTGAGAAATAGAACCGAAGAAAAACAGCTCCTAAAAGCAAAACATTATGTTTTCATGCAGTTGTGCTTTTAAAATTGAAGGCAACAGTCTGAAACCAGACATCAAAATAAATCTTACTTGATGGGAATTATCTGGAGATCATTGTATTTATTGCATTTGTTTTGATTTTCCAGTCTCTGCCTCAGACTGTAGGCACAGAGATGACTTAAAAGATTCAATATCTCATTTCAAAAATTAAACTTCACTTGATTATTGCACTGACCCATACTAACCCAGAGACTGTTATGTGTTATTCTGGAGTATCACCAGCAGGCTAGAAATCGTGGGAACAGGACAGGAGGTAAGAGCTGTGTCCCCAGTAGCTTAACGATTTGAGGTGCGATAACTGAGGCTGTGCTGCCCCTCGGAGGCACGGCGCAAAGTTGCAGCACATGAGGGGGGAAAGGATTAATTATGGTGCTTTAAAAATATCTTGTTTTTTTTCTCTCCCTCCTCCCTACTCATCTACCCCCAACACCCTGTGTGTTGCCCGAAGGTCTATATGTGTGGAAGCTCTTGATAAGGGTCTAGAAGCYCTGTGATTTAGCACGTCTTGCCCAGATTGTATCATGAGCAATGATACCCTGGAGAAATCATTTTCCAGCCAAACGTAGGTATTTTAGGATCCTTTCTTGCTTCTTGGCTCTTTTCTCTAAGATTTGGCATCTGGAACAACTGTGGAGGTATCATTAACTACTGATGATAAAAATAAACTGGTGGGATGGGAAGGTCAGGAGAAGGTTCAAGGAGTTCATGTGGTTGTTGTCCAGCACTGTGGATCAGGGAGCAGTTTGGGAATTTCCCTGTGGATTTCCTCATTTTAGCCAGTTCTGTCAGTGAAGCTGCTGCTCTGGCTCATGGGTACCATTGATAAACACCAGACCTGGAGCAGCGGTGGGAGAAGTTGGCATCCTTCTGCTTGTACGGCTCAAGCGACAAAAAAGACGTTCACTTCTGCCCACTCACGAACTTGAGGTTCTTTTAAAAACCCCTTTCTTGGGAATGCTGGACTCAGTTAAATGTTACGTTGTTTGAGTAGGAACACCACAAGTCTGCACATGGGGCATCTTTTGTTTAAGAGCCTGGCTATGAATTTTGGGCATCTGATTTTGACCTTGCTAGTGAGAAGAATTTGAGCTGGATGCTTACCTGRCAAATAGCGAGCCAGGAAAGCCTGGCATGCATCAGAAATGTTTCAGTGCTTTTGTGAGATTTACAATGATACAAGACAGAATAATAACCCCAAAAAGGAGAAAAGATAACTTTAACGGGGTTGTTCTGGCTCTGTTAGTAGAGAGCATGCGGTGCCAGATGAGAGATGGGAGTAGTAAGACAGAAATGCAGATGTAACAATTTTCTTCTAGTGTGAGCTGCCTTTTGGAAGTGTTGTAGTACATGATCTACCCATTACTGAGGCCCAAGATTGTCTTTAATGAGGAGATCACACAGCACAATGGTGCTGAATGGTGCCTCAGCCTGAAGGGAAGTTGCAGGAGGAGTGGAGAGGCCTCCATCCTTCAAAAGAGTCTTCAAAAGAGCCACTGCAGAATCCAGTCCTGGCACAGCTCCTTTCCCTGGCAGAGGAGGAAAGCGGCAACGTGATGGATGTAGCCATGTTGCTCAAAGCCTAAGCACCATCTCTGACTGAGTATATTAGGGTTAGAACAGCCAACCTTTCTGTTCCCATCCCAGAGCTGAYGTTCTCCTATATGAATTATTTGCTTGCAGTGTATAGAAATTGCAAATGCAAGTCCACTGAGTGCTTGGTRGTAAAAAGCAGATCACAAAGCATTTGTCTTTGGTTCCAGCAAAATAACATACTTGGGACATCCAGAGACTGTTCCTGACCAGCTCTCTCCCATGTTTGACATGTTCTCTTCTAGGAGAAAGTATGCATTTCAAAGCACAGCTGAGCTATGGTTTAGAGGAGAAACTAGCCCTTTGGCTTCAGTACAGTAGCTAAAATGTGCCTGAAGATCAAGAGTCACTTCTCCTGTCTGACTATACCTTTTTTTAAGCTTGTAGTTTGGTGGAAACTGTGCATTCTGCGGACCACTTGAAAAAGGAAAGAAAGCACAAAAGAGTTGCTTGAATGCACAGTTTTCCTGGGTAAATGTCTTTTTTTGGTTTCGAGTGGAAAATAATGAATCGTGTGGTGCATTCACAGGTATGAAAGGAGTGGATTTGGCTCCTTTGAACACATAAGTCCTTAGTGGACAAGGATAACACTGTTAACATTACTTTATACTACACTGAAAAACAAGAACTGGATCCTTAGTTAGTATGTATCACTAGATTATTTATACCAGTTGTGGATTTGGACTTAAAACTGTATTAAGCCAGCTCTCTGAGTACACAAGGCACAGAAAGATAATTTACAGGCAATTAGTCAAGCAGGTGGTTGCGTTTATAGCAGTATATCATGGTCCCTTTTTCAGTTAGTGAATGCAGATCTGCAAAACAGAAACCAGACATCCTGTTAGCACTCCTTAAAGAAATGCTCTTCACACTGTAAAACAATAAAAAGCTGTGTAATAATGATGTAACCACGCTTTGAGTATTTTCACATACTGGTGGAATCCTGCTAAGCCTGATGAAGATGAAACCTCACACCTAACATGCCGACAACGTAATCGGGATTTATAGCCACAGACTGGAGCACACAGTCTTCAGGGGTTGGAGGGAATGAAGGGAATATCACTCTGAAGAAGCCCAAAGAGTAAATCTCAGCCTGCCTCTCTGATGGAGGTTCCCACACGCGGGTCTCTGTCCCCGCAGGAGCAGGGCAGAGTACCCGCCTTGGGGACTGCCGCAGCCGTGTGTCATCGGTGGGAAAGGAATGTTCAGCCAGCCCAGAGCTGCTGTGTTTTCCAGGGGGAAAGTTACCATGACAAGATGAAAGGCATCCAAGGAAGCCTTAGAAAGAAAGGACAATATATATTAGAATTGGCATCTCTGAGTGTAACCCAYATCCAAATACTCCAGGAATAACATGACTTAGAAAATGACTTTGTTTAGTGATAAACAATAAAGGGCAAGGAGCACAACTCAGCAGTTCTGGTCCTACTCAGCAAGGACAATGGTATTTTCTTTGCAATTTGGTAATGTTTTCCATCTGAACATTTTGAAGCATTTCAAAACATATGTTTCGTAGTCTGGTGGTGGGGAAGTACTTGCCAGCTGSGTATGTCCTATGGCCTGGCTGTGCCTAGTGCTGAGCACACACCGCACAAAACCAGACCCARTCCCCAGCCTGCTGCAGGGAATAATGAGATACTGGTCAGCCGTCATCCCAACACAGCAGCTCTGCTAACATCGTGGATGTCGCCGTAAAAATATACCAGCGGAAAAAGGAGCTGCTATAATGAGTCTTTTTTATGTGGGTGTTGTCCTTGATACTGAATAGGAAGTGTTTAAGGGTAGAGCAGGCTATGAAGGCCTTGGAAATGAAGATTAGTCTACGTTAGATATTGTGAGTTGTTGGGTAGATAAAAATGGAGCCATCTCCATCCTGCCAATAAATGCAACAGATAAAGAGGGGAAAGGAGGAGGGCATTTTTTTCCAAAGCCACCCTTAATCAGCAAAAAACAGCAGACAAAATTATCTTTAGTAGATGGGGATTTGTGGGGTATGGGTTACCTTTATTATCTGGTAGGTTATAAGCTTTATTATAATTTCCGGTATTCGCCTGCTACATCCTAAGGAACAATACAAGCTGGATCTAGTGCGTGTCATTTATAACTCTGTGCGTGTCATTTATATGGTAATGGGGGAGTTYCCCCTCATCCCCAGCGATTTCTGCAAAATTCTACATGCTGGTTTTCAGTGTATTTAGCTTACTCCAGTGTAAATTAAAATGCACATTCATGATCTTTGAACAAAGCGGGCAAGGATAATTAGTAATTTGATACTGTTCTGTACAAYGCAATTCAAAGTAATACTTATAATTTGCAGTTAATTAATCAGGGTTTTTTTCCTTAAAATTCTTAATTGCCTTTCTRTGATATTCATTTTTAATAAGTTTTTTTCCTACCAGTTTTAGATCCAATTATGCAGACAATTTCTGTTTGCTCTTAGTGCATGGCACTGTGTGTGTGTTTCTATGTACATTTCTCTATGTATTTTGGTATTTTTTTTCAGAAATTTTTATGTGCTGGTTTATGGATGGGGTTTCTGTCAACTGAAATTAAAAAGTTGAAAATAATGGAATCAGTGTACAACTATGAGAAACAAGATACAACAGGGAATAGAAAAATCAATACAACAAAATTTTTAAAAAAACCTAAATCTCTGGAATTCCATTGCCAGTATGAAYAGTTAACGTCATCTGGTATTTAATTCACTATCCAATTAAAACTCTCATTAGAAGACTCTAATTGTTGTAGCTTTAATGTAAAACCAGCAGTCGTTAGAGACGCAAACTTCGGACTCTCCAAGGAAATTAAAATGGCCATAAATTAAAAAATAAAAGTGTTAGTGAATATAGACRTACGTGGGGGTAGTGCCTGTGATGAGAAACATGTCATGGACCAGACCTTTGCTGGGCAAGGCTCTGAGTACTCCGTGCCTGACAAACCTCTCTCGYGAGCAAGAGCTGGGTGATGCCACCTTGCTCACCCTTGAAGGCCTTCATACCCTTCATGCCCTGCAAATGTGGTGGGAAACACTCACACCATCTTTCTTTCCACCCCCCTTCCACCTCACTAGAGGAGAAAGTGTTTCCCTAATTTGTCTGTCCTTGTCTGGGCMCGTGCTTGTTGCCTTTATATAAAGGGCTTTTAAGTGGTTGTTGCAGAAATGCCCTGCACTGCAAACTGATTTATGCTTTGCCAACATTTCCCTATTGGGCATTCTGCATACACAAAATGTTGGGGTTTATTTGCTATCATCTAACTTATTTCTGGGATTTCTGGGCTGTGGATGTCAGTCGGAGTTACACAGACTTGGTGCCCTTGCCCTAGGTGCAGGGTACGATGCGGCTTTCCCTCTTGTCGTAGTGCARCTGGAGACACCACTTGTACCCAAAGCATCTGTAACTATCTTCTAGGCATTAGTGGGGTTTAGCCTGAGGTCTGCAGCTCCCTGGAGAGAGGTGGGGTAATTCCAAGTGGTCCAAGGAAGGTGACGATGCAAAGCTTTTGTCAGTAGATTTAGAATTACTACGCAGTAGTCCACAGCTCAAAAATATTGGAAAAAAAAGTATTTCCTAGTAGTAGAGATAAAAGATATTTTGATGGGTGGACATTATCATACAGGTATGTTTGTCTTTTCTRTGTGCTTACCTGAGTCCATGGAAGAGGTCCTTCAAGACTTGCACCTAGGAAGAACAGAATTTCTGTTCAACATGGAAGTGCCACCACTCTGATAAACACAGTCAAACCACACTGATCCATCAGTGGCATAACCTTATTATATCCATTACCTTTATTAATAATAAATATTTCTGTTATTTAATAGGAGTGTTTTTCTGAAATATTGCTATAAGCTAATTTGGATTCTGTTTTTATCCTGCTCTCTTTTTTATTATTCCGGGCTAACTCTATTGATCTCAGTAGTTCCTCTGATTATTCAGTATTGTAAAATCAGATTCATCCTCTGAGTCATTACTGAGCTAAATCTCTGTTAGCCAGATCCTGAATCACTGTTCAGGTTGAAACCTCTGGGAATATTGCCAYAGTATGGTAATATAAACTCTGAGTGGGTTTTTAATGGCTGTTCAATGACTGTAGCAGTTGAAACTGGGTAAGAAATTTGGAGCTAAACTAAATTCAGTCAACGTGCTACAGTTCCCATTTTATACAGCAGGGCCATATTTTGCAATATTAACTGACGTTTATTAGCACTCATGCTAGGTGACTAGCAGGTGCTGCTCAGGGTGAATAAATCATGCAAGTAATTCACATGAAAGGCAGCTTGTGCAAGTGCTGATAGACGTCTGTGGGGTTGAAGAATCAAGTTCTTTAATAGCAATGTCAAGCTGTTCAGTCTTCTTATCTCTCATATTTCTTTACGAAACATTAAAAGAGATAGCTTTGGGGCACTTGTGTTCTTGAACTATTGCAATCGTCTAATGAATTTTTGATAGTCAAATTCAGAGGGTTTTGTGATCACTAACTTTCTTGATACGTCTGTAGCTATTGAAAAGGATCCCCTGTGTCAAGGTTGGCTGCCCATCTTCCTCCTATCGTAAAACCCACTGATAAGTTGGGAAGAACTTGTAACTTTTAATTTAAAGGAAAGGTGAAGTGGAAGCTACTTAAGCAGGTTTGAATAGARTAATATTCAACGTATAATGAAAGCCTTGATTTGTCTCACAGCATTGCACAGATAAGCAAATTGTATTTCCAGCCATAGCAACCTGTTAAGTGGCAGGGGGGGAAAAAGAACTAACAAAAAGAATTTGACTGTAAGGAGTCCTACTGCATCCAGTCAATTGGGCAACATGAATTCTGTCTTGTCTAGGTCCTTAGCAATTGAAAAGGTACGATAYGACCTTGCAATGAGCTGCAGTGCAAATTACTCAGAAGACTTTTGCCAGCAAAACTTTCTGCAGATTTAGTGCCTCTAGCTAACAGGCTTTCATGGAGAGCTGACAACAGGCTCTGGGTTTATGTTTATGCCAGGTGATGGAAAAATACATTCCTCTTATGCATTAGTGACAAACAGCAGTGTACCACTGAGACGGATTTTCTAGATGCATTTGCTCTTTGGAGTGTTAGAAACAGGAATATCTGACTATATGATCTCTAAGTAATATTTCTACTTTCATAATTCAATCYCCATTTTCATTATTACATCTGGGCATCCTGACAGATCACAGACTTGCCTGTGTTGATGAAATGTCTGCATGTCGGTCCAGCCAGGATGGTCCAAGAGGGTTTTACTGTGGCTGCRACTGACTCACACCATGGAAGGAGGAAACCTGCTAATTGTTAGGAGCTATTGTGAGCATTAATCATTAATGATTTTGAAAGCAGACAGCTAAGGATTGCTAAGATGGTGCACAGAGGAGAAAAAACCAGAAGTACAGAGAAGGGAAACATCTGAAARGAGCAGGAGGAGGATGTGGACGCAATTCAGCATTGTTCTGCTGTGTTTGTCTAAAGAGGTGTATAAGTTCCTCTATGTTTTGCAGCTCTTACTGCAAAAGAGGCTCCAAAATACTGGTGTGCCCTCAGGATAGTATGGCATTGTGTACGGCACGTGGTAACCCTGCGGGCCTGCCTGCTGTGGTTGCTCTGGAGGGGGTGCCAGACCTCCTGGGGAGCTGCTTATTGCTTCTGGTGAAGACACAGGGTCCATGTGAGATCTGAGGGACAGCCCCTCTCCATGGCTTTTTGCACCTCAGTTGGGTGAGTGTGTACATGGGTGAGTACAGCTGAGTGTGCTCAGTGTGCCAGGACGTGAAGACGGACTGGAGGACCCCCTCCCCGGCCCCACTGGCCATTTCTGAATAGCTGAATTCTTCTCTTATTTGTGAGAATCCACCTATACTTCTCAGATGACATYACACACTTGTGTGCATCTATTTTGCTTGGTGGGTTTTTTTCAAGAAATCCATTTGTATGAATAAGGGAGATTTTAAACATTTGTGATTTCTTAGTTATTACAGCCTGAGCCTGGTCTCCTGCATGTATTCTGGTAGGAGCTGCAGAGATGTACCTGAGGACAGCATCAGGCCTGCAGTCAATACCACYAGCGTTTTGAAGCACTCAGACAGCAAAGAAGATATGGCCACTTCTTGTCAATAACCTTGTAAACAACACCTCAATGCCCTGACTCATATAACAACTACAGGATCTTTTAGTGTTGGAAACACAACAAATTAGAAGAATCAATGGACCAGGGGAAAAAAAAAAAAACGAGCATTAAACCAGCAGTTTTGATGTGGGTGAGATGAGTAGCTTCAGAAAGTGTCTTCTGTCTGTGAGAAGCTTGGTGCCATCCTAACCCGATCTCAGTCCTGCTTCTTGGGGAGAGGTGTCCTAAAGATTGTCCTCAGAGAAACAATGGTGGGTATTACTGGTAGCTGGGATTATGGATAAGGAGCCYGGGTTGGGGTGGTCAGGATTTGGCCAGACTGGCTGGTGGAGCCGCCTCTGATGTGCACACCCTGGCTCTGCGGGACGCTGTTTGCTCTTCATCCCTGTGCCGTTCCCTCAGGGGTCCTTGCCAGGTGTCAGAGAGCATCCAAAGGTGACGTGTCTTCTGCTGGAGCACGGCAGCTTGTGGTGTCATTAMACAGAGCCACCTTCATCTCGCAGAGGCAAAGGTGGACCACGGCCCATTTGCCTTCAGATTTTGTGAGGTTTGCCTKTTTGCCGAGCTTGGGCTTGGCTCAGGCCATGCAGCAACTCTTGAGAGATGTGGAGGTAAGACGTGACCTTGTTGACCATGCAGAACACATGAAGAGCCCCATGACGTTGTCCTCAGCACCCAGTGTGAACCACCCCACTGAAATGAGCTTCCCTCCAGTCCCTCAGCATCTGGGCACRGGGAGGCAGAAAGCACTGGCCAAACCCTCACCCGCTGTCTCAACACAATATTCTGCGGGAGCAAGGGGCTGCAAGGCTGCGCGAGCAGAAAACAACATGTGTTCAAGCAATTAAACTGCATGACTAAGGGGAAATTAATGACGCCCACGCCTTCCCTGTGCTTGAGGAGGTGCAAATCTCCGGGCTGGGCTCCTTTACCCTGAGGTGAGGGGCTGCCACCTTCTTGCGGCTGCTGAACACATGGGAGCTCCTCGCCTGCGTCTCTTCGGCTCCACGGCTGCATAGTGCTGCTGCCATCGGGTGGTGAGCTTTTTGGAGCAAGGATTTGATGTTTAAAACGTGCTTTCTAAAACATGTCCTTAAAAACRCCATGAAAGCAAGTAATATTTTATTCTTCATAAGCTTGTTGCCTGTCGGTGGCAGAGGATGCTGCGTGTTTCGAGTAGGAATAAAGGGTCACTGGGGTGAGGGTTGCAGCTCAGGTTTTCTTAAGGATCTCTTGGATGATGGCACAAACACATTGAGAATGGTGGTTGTCTGCATACAGGGACTGTGGGATAGGGCTGAGCCTGGAGTTTGGGCTCAGCCAAAAAAATTTTTTTTTTCTACAAAAGATTGTTGAATTGTTTACGGGCCCTGCAAAATGACTTTTTTTTYCCACCTGACTCAATTGGACAACTGTGAAAGAGGATTAATTGCACTGAAATCAATAGTGCTGCAGGGCTATTGCTGACATCAGCATAAAATAATGTCAACACAGGAAAATGTAGATTGAATACAGTAATATAAAACAGTTTTACACTATTTGCATACACATGACTAYTTTTTACACCCATTTTATACCTATTACAATGACTTAATGGAAGTCAGTGTAGATCTACACTACAGCAACTGAGAAAAAAATCTGCTTGCTTATGTATGAAAGATGTCAGGGTGGTYTTCTAAAGCCATCCCTGAAACACATGTCAGCGAAGGCCGATAYAAACAATGTCTTTTCCCTAACTGGGTAAAAATACTTGCTTTCAAACTATACAATAGTAATTGGTTTGGACGTGTGGTTGGTGGTTTGAGATGGTCTAGTAATTGATTTTAAAACAGATGACAGCTGTCAAATAAGCATTTGTATTTATTTGATGTTTCTATGAGAACCCTTGGGGTTTCGCTATCTCAGAAGTCTTTGTTTTCTCTTTTCCTAGACCTCCTTTCTGTTCTCTGATCTCTCTTCCTCTTATGTTCTTTTGATGCTTCCTACTGACAAATTCTTTTGAGCTTTCTTTCCTAATGTAAGCCATGGTCTTTATCTTAGGTTTTAATTTCATTTTGTTTAAAATTCCTTTTTATTAACAGTTTTAATAAAACAGCAAAATGTCTTCAGCACACCAAATACTTAAAGATCTGAGCATCATCTGCAATACATCACACAAACAAAACCATTGATTACACTTCCTGGAACTGCTGCACTTTACCACATCAGCAATAAATAACATAGAAGGGGGAAGTTCCCTCTGTCAGGCAAAATCTTGCATAATTCTTTGTGTAAAAATCAAAATATTCTGAAATTAATGGGTCTATTGACAGAAAACTAGATAYGTTTGTGTGTGTGTGCATGCATCTATATCTACTCAGAGGAGAATCAGACTATTTTCTGTCTTTGCCTTCTGTGGGCACAACATTAATAATACTGTTTTGATTTTCTACTGAAGAAGAAAATGCAATGTCTGGAACAAGAAGAGAATTTTAATTCTATAAAAGAAATTGATTTATTTAATAGATAAAACCTTCTAAGTGCCTCTACTCATTACACCCTTACTTTGACCTCTTGGGATGCAGAAAGCCTCTACTTTTCTAGATGCAGTTAAAAAAACCTTTCTGCTCAGACTCCAAGGACATCTCCTCAGCTGTTATAAATGGAGGTTACATTTTTGAAGGTAATGACACTGCAGTTGTTAACTGCAGCTCATCCGTATAACAGGAGGGGCTTCGCCAAGGGTGGACACRCCATTCGGATCTCCAGAAGATGTCTTGCTTATCTACAGTACAGATCTAGGAGTCAGTCATTTTTTTTTTGGAAGAGAAAAGGTTAGTTTCTTTGCATTCATTGTAATATTTTTCCTGGGCCTTCTTATTAGAAGACATTAGCAGTTAGGACCAGTCTTGCACTGGCTTGCTCGCTCCTGTAGAAGGGCTTTTTGTGCCACGCCAGTGGGGCTGTGTGGGTATGACTGCCCCTGCGCTCCCTGCGAGGGCTGGCACCGTGGACACGTGGGCACGGGCACATCTTGAGGATGGCTGTGGAGTGATGGGATCCTGCTTGCACAGAGCAGAAGCATGTGGGCAGCCAAAGAAAAGTGGCTGATCAGGGTGGTGTCTCCAGCTGTTTTCATTGTACATGGGAATTGATGCTTGTAATATGTATAGCCTCGGTGGGTAATACAGCTATATGGCTCTGTTGACTGTTATGACAGAAAAACAAATRTATTTTTTCACTTGAAAATTATTTCTTTATTCCTTTTTCTCAGTTTTTCCTCCTGACATCATATTCATTCATTTTTTTTGGTAGTGATAGAAAGGGGTTGCAATGGTACCTGTCAGAGGATTGGTCTGTCCAAGCATCCTTGTCTTCTTGCACACGTCTCTGCTTCTGTTAACTCACACTTGCAAATTATAAGTTATTTGTGGCGACTTCAAAAATTGGAAACAACCTCTAAGCTTCCAATGGATTCCCCAGTCAGACATTGGTGAAGGCTTCATCCTTTCCCTAACAGCAAGCCAGAACTTTGCCACCTTCAGCAGAAAGGCATGATTCATAATTATGACTCAGGATGGACAAAGGCTGCAGAACTAGTTAGATTTTTAGAAATGCATGAAGAAACCCTCATGGCCATGGCATTTACATATATTTATTAACAAAGAGGAGCTCTGCCAGTCTAGAACTCTGCACAAGCCTGGGAAGTGATTTGTCATGGAAATGTCTGTAGAAATACCACAATGGCAGATTATGGTTCACAACATTAAAACCATCTGTGTGGATTTCCAAATGTGGCCCATTCAACAGGTTTTATCCAGAATCTGCTGGTTGCCACTGAGGTTGCAGAAGATAAAGCCCTGATACTTTTCCCTGCATTGATTCCATAAGGGAAGGCAGATGTCTGGACACAGTTCGGTGGGACTGTTCAGTGCTTAGACAGAGGTGGACATGAACATGAAAAGTGTTTGATTTCTATGGCCAAACTTCTGTTAAAGATGCTATACAAGTATCAAAAGGATTACAAAATTTGCTTGTGAAGGTTCTTACAGGATTGGGGTGGATATTATCCATGGAGGAAAGGGCCAGATAATTTTTTGAAGTCCCTTCCAGCCCTAATGCCTATGATTCCTTGAGAAGTTTGTTACCTAAAGTAAGATACAAGTCTCCCATTTCATTGTTCTTGCAAGTACTGCTGGCATTAACTCAAAGTTTGAAACAAGCAGACGCTTCCTTTCCTTTTATGCATGTACTGAGCTAGTTTTGGATAACACACCTAGTAGACATGTCCATCCAATCTCTGATCCACTGTGCAGTCCATCAAGGGATTGCCCCTATGGTATCATGGCCAAATGCTGCATCCAAACCCGGATTCAACACATCTTGTTACTTGGCAGCTGAGAACCACAGCAAGGGACTTCTCCTTTCTGCTTCCTGGTGGTGAGCAGGAAAGCATCTATCAGGAAATGTGTTTTTCTGAAGAGGTGGCCTTCCTGCTGAGGGCAGCCTGATTCACTCTGGATGCTATTCAGGTCTTGACAACAAAGACTACCACCTATGTAATGCACTGAATGCAGCAACCTTTAATTTAGCTCAGGGAAGATTCCTCTCGTCACACCTCTGTTATTGCCTCCAGTTTCTTTTCTCATCCAGTGATATTAAAGTCTCTAAAATGGATATGTACCCAGTTGTCACTGAATATACTCCGACCTAGGACTTCAAATGCTCCTCCCGAGGGCGTGTTAACTTAGAAGACTCTTTGTTTCACACAGCTTTTAAATGATCATTCAACTGAGTCTTATTCAGCTAGAAGAGAGATTAAAATACACCTACTGTAACACTCCTTGAGCATAAGCATTTCACTGGATTACCAGCTGGCTAATACGTATCCCCACCAAAGATTCACTATTTACAAGCAAGGTCATCCAGCTGTTTCAGAGTGGTTCGATATTGAATGTGGTAACGTGGAATAAGTACTGACTTGCCTCAGACAGTGTGCTTGAACCCAGCCACCAAGTCTGAACCAGCAGTATCCCAGTCCTTGTTCAGTTAAAGCAACTGCACACTTCATTCTCACTATTTTTAGGGTTTGCACACCCCAGTGTGATGGCTGGCAAGCAAAGCTGTGGAGAAGGAAGAAGCACAGAGCCACMAGCAACTGACTGTGAGGAATCTCCRCAGTTGCTCACAGCATCCCTACATCATGCAGCACCCAGCAGCTGCAAGCTCTCAGGAAGAGAGCAAAAGTTTTGATGAGTTATCACTTTATACTCGTAACTAGGAGGTCATGAGGTATATGWGGAGGGGGGCTTTGGTGTTTAAGGAGAACCTGGTTTCTTATATATGTGAAGTGGGTTCTGAACCGACTTTAGAAAGACCCAGGAGTACTGAATGCAACTGATTTTCTGAGCATGTGGTAAATGCAAGCGCAAAGAATAAAGTGTCCCCAAGAACAAATTGTCTGCAAATTGCGTTTTATTTTCAGCTGAAACTTTCTGGTATTAATGCATTTTATATTTCATAAGAATATTCTCTAGTTGGCTAAAACTAACTGATCTCCCTAATAATGGCAAGGTCCTGGCTTTGTTTCAAGGCAAAGGTTCACACAATTAAATCTCATTAACAGAGGACCACAAAACCTGCACTAAAACCTTTCATGGCATGTGACCTTCAGCAGAACTGCTTCATTAAGTCTGAGATCCTGGAGAAAATGTTTGCTGAATGAAGTCACTCCTAATTAATGTTAAAATGTCAAAGATTCATCTGCCAACCATTTTTACTCCTTTTTCTTCATACTTTTAATTATCTCTTTAATGAGCAACCAATATAAAAGTCAAAAGCAG
Organism: Oceanodroma leucorhoa; assembly: GCA_030449065.1. Taxonomy (NCBI): domain Eukaryota; kingdom Metazoa; phylum Chordata; class Aves; order Procellariiformes; genus Oceanodroma; species Oceanodroma leucorhoa. The sequence continues at coordinate 4,603,578 of JASVER010000021.1, read as the reverse complement.
CATCTTTTAAATGTGCACACAACAGGTGGGGCAATGCAGCAAAGCRAATTTGCCAGAGATGTGCTTTCCCATGTAATATTTGCAACTTCCTAGACATCTTCCTGAAACCTCACTTAGATGTTGCCATTAAGTATTGATTAATTAATTTTTTTATTTGTAGAAGGCATAACTATCGAGGGTGATTTTCCCTTGCACCCTTTCTAACATTACCTTGAGTTTTATCTCAAGCCATATGCAAGCCTGGATTAACAAAGGTGTTCATTTGCTCTATGATGAATATAATTGTCTGTCTATTCTCCAAAGATGCTCATCCAAGKTTTTTTTAAAAGAAATAAAACAGCGTTTGGTGAGTTTCTACTCTTCAGACCAGAGGGACATTCTGGTTGGATCGAGGGGTCATCATAGGGTGGTGTACAAATATGGTGGGTCTGAACTCTGAAAATCCTCGTTTGTTTTTGCAATGACCAGTGATAACAGCAGMCGTTGGAGCTGCTTGGACTTCTGTAGCAGGACTTCAGTGATGAAGGCTTAGAAACACTCTGCAGCATCTTTAGTTCTCATTCTCACATTAAAGTAATGAGACCTGTCTTCCTGCCCATCAATCTGTACAGCATATGCAAGTCCTTCTGCTATAGTTTAAATAGGGATGACTCATATGATATTAAGCCTCTTAATGAAAATGGATTACATTACTGCCTTTTGCAAAATGGGAGGTTTAAAAAGCCAAGTTAGTGTCTTCCAAATGTCAGTAACTGGAGACACTTTGGACAAAGAGTGAATTTTATAGCTTTTCTGGATATCTATAAGCTGAAGTCATTTTTGCAATGAAGGATAGTAAATGATAAGAAAAAGTATTAGAAATTAGAAGATCTTTGGATTTGTGTTTAATGAGAATTAGATTCTGCCAGCCTTCAAAATAATTTCTTATGATGTCAATCTTGTTTTCTTCTTACTTACTTGAACTCCGACRTGTTTGTATTCGCATCTTTCTGAGTACCTTTTCAACAGCAACTACATTATTCAAATCACAAAAAAATCTGTAATCCCCAAATTCAGTGGTAAAAAGGATCAGTCTCTGACCCTGGCTATTTATTGAAAATTGCTTTGCAAAAGTGATTTAAAAGTGAAATATGAATAAAAGTCAAGATGGTATCCAAGCGACAGACTCTAAAGCCTGGTATCTTGTAAAGTGTTACAAAGTTCCAGCATTGCATAACCTGTAGAAAATCACTATTTTTGTTTATTTCCAACTGGCARCAGAACTTAGGAAGATTTAAATTGTAGCTGAAGCACTTGTATCTAAGTATAAACGCTGTTTGAATCCGTTGATAAGTGTCTAGTATGACTTTGTGAACTCTCCATGGAGCAGAACTAAATCTCAGTCACCGCAGCKCTCCGCTAGCCCTGAGGGAGCCCCGGTTCTGTTACCGTCGGGCAGGCAGGAACCCAAGCTCTGCCAACACCTGCACGTATATATGTTCGTATACCCATGTACAGGGCACACAGCAGGAGCAGCAGGGCCTTTTATGCTGTCTTGAATATGTGTGCTAATATGAATAATTTGACGTTTCTTGAGCAAGATAATTATGCTTAATAACCTATATATTCAGAGTAATTGTTATCAATTGTGTTCATTTGTGTATATGGCATAATTTGATGGGTATTTTTAATTTATATTCCTGTGGCATCTTCCCTGTGCTGTGATTAGACTGGGATTTTCATATCTACGCTGTTTCATTTAATGCTAACTAGTAATTTACGTCTAATAGCCTTTTTTTCTATTCTCTCCTTTTCTTTTTTTTTTTAATTAGAGGAGATCTTGAAGASTCATATTGCTCATTGGTGGTCTCCTGATGGCACCAGGTTAGCATATGCAACAATTAATGCCTCCAGAGTCCCCACCATGGAGATCCCAGTATACACTGGCAGCCTTTACCCTACTGTTAAAACATATCATTATCCAAAGGTAAGGGAAAATAAAACAAACAGTCCTGTTGTTCTATCAAAAAAAAAAAAATTTCCAATAGGTTCAGACAGGAGACTGTATAATAATGCACTTTCATAAGCAATGAAAATAAACAGATCTAAGGGAAGATCAGCTGTTCCCCAATGAATGTGGTCTTCATTACTCTTYAGTTGCATTTGTCTCACTTTATGCACTGATTACCTAAGATCTCACACGTTGGTCCAAATCGAACCATAATTTAACAGGAGAAATAGCCACATATATGCAGGTTTTGTGGAAGWTAACAGTGATTCAGCAGGGGATGCTTTCTCATACAATACAAAATTAATCAGTATTTTACTGTATCTACCACCATCCTGTTAGACAACCTTTTATCAAAAGATACATAAAATAGCAATATTTCTAGTCGCCATGAAAAGTAGCATTTTTTACCAAGGCTAGAGGTGTCCTAAGGAAAATTACCCCTTGGTTGTGCCTCCCAACCGCTCCACACCCCTGTGCCACATCACTACAGTTGCAGTTTTCTTGTGAACAACTGCAGCAGTCCAGTCCATAGCCCCATACAATGGAAATGCATTTTTATATATCAGGGGGACGTGACAAATCAAACCCATCCTGTGTTGTATAAGGTATGATAATTTATTCTCATTTTAAAATCCAGGCTGGAATGGAAAATCCAACTATTTCTTTGCATGTGATTGGTCTGAATGGACCTACCCATGACCTGGAAATGACTCCCCCCGACGATCAGAGAATGAGGTAGGTGCTTTCTTGCCCTGGGATGCTGGACCCCATTTCTCTCATGGTTTTAAATCAGACCCTGACTTTTTTCAAGATCATTTTACAGTGCCTTTCTCTGCCACTGTCAAGGAGTTTCATTTTGTGTAAATCTGTTTAAAATTTTTCACATTATTTTTCTTCTTAAATGTATTTTTAGAGAACRTTATTATTTTTTTATTAATAATAATTAGTTTTTTACTGCAGCCTGTATGAAAGACCATGAAGCAGAAACAGGGCAGCCCCATATTACAGCAAACACGAGCTCACTGCTTTATGACATTAGCACAGGAATGAAACCAGGCGGACATTCTGCAAACACGTTCCCCAATCTTCATTAAAAATAAAAAGGAAAACTTTGCTGTTTTTAGGGCAAGTGTATTTTAGAAGTTGGCCTGCAATTCAGCCAACTACTTAGACACCCATTTCTAGTTAAGTGCGTGCTTAAGTCTGCATTCAGCAAGAGTTTAAAAGTTTGGCTTGGACTTCAGCATGCGGTTAAAGCTTGAGCTACGTTCATGGGTCTGTGAACACTTGAAAGGAAGATCACATTTGTTCAGCAGAGAAGCAGCTTTAGATAATGCATGGCACACCTCCCTGCAAAGCTTGGAGATTAGAATCAAAATCCAGATTTCAGTAACTGATTTGAACTTGAGATAGCTTTATAGCAGGCCATGAGAAATCAGACTCTGCTTCTACATCTAAAGTGCCCATAGTAGCCCCTCCAAATGTAATGCTGCAAGATCATCCTTCCCAGGCACATCACTTGTTCTTGTAGGAGCATCCAACCAACATGCGTGCTCACATTTTTTTACTGATTGCTGAATTAGATTGCTGGATCTGTAATTCCAGTGCCAATAAAGATAGAGGTATAGCACAGAGCTAATGAAACAGGGCAGCTTGGAGGGCAGGGGGAGGGTGCAGGGGAGATCTTCATTATGCATGGTAAATATATAAGGCCTGTGGATAGGCTGTGTAGTCATCTGATGAGAGGATACTAAACCAGTGGGATTATTTATGGTGGGAGTTGCCTTTCTTTGCTAGGAAAGCTAGTGTCAGCCTCAGAACGTGCTTTCACTGAATAACTCTAAAATACTCCAAATCCATTTATGCAACAAAAGATGTATGACCTGTGACCAAACCAAATGGGCATAACTGCACTTGCCTTTCAAAGAAACAACTTCGGATCTGTATACAGCAGGCAACAATTCAGGATCACAGTATCCCCATCGTAGTATCCCCACCACAGTATCAGAACTGCAGCTCCTGGACAATATCATTTTTCTGTTGCTAGCATACTCTGTAAACAGAGAGACTCAGAAACGTTTTAATTATAGTAATAACTTCAGACTGCAAGATCCAAGTGTTGTTAATAAATTTGTCCTATGTGGTTATGGGTGGCTGTAATTTATTTGGTTGCAATCAATATTGTAAAATGATGCAAAATATATCATAATTAATTAGTCTCTGGATATTTCATCAAAACCATGGCAATTTCCATCCCTAGGGCATGATATAAGTAGTGCTGCTAGAGCAATAGGGGTGCATTTTCATTATGCATATGTTTTCTGAAATGAGAGGATTAGTGTGATAACATTTCATTAAAATAGACAAGAGGGATGTACCGTACAGTCAGTTACAGAAGGGAGTTTCAGAGAAGCAGGGGAAGCTGGTGATAAGGATCGTCAAGCAGAGCGGTCCTATCTGAAGCATTTCAATGTGCTCAATCTGTTCACGCAGATGATATATGGACAGAGCAGTACTTCTTGGTGTTCTTTTTGTCTGGAGCAAAGTGGTTTAGTACAATTAGTAAAGCTGAGAAAAAAGTAGAGATATGCCAGGGTCTTTTTTCTTTCAGAATTAAAGGAAGTCAGAAATTTTCCACAGAATCGGGATTTTTCAGTTAAAAAAAAAAAAAAAGAAAGCTGATGATGGAAAAACATATTTTGGGGAAAAATGTACTATTTTGATAATTTTTCCTTTTTAAAAATCTTTCATTCTGAGCATTTTTGCCAAATGTTCTCCAATGCCATGCTTTTCTGTGAGAAAAAGAAAGTGAAGGGAAGGAGTGGAAATTGCAGGGGGAAAAAAACTATTATAACATTTAATGCCTGACAGGCATTTTTTGTTTTGGTGAAAACCATTGGACCCRAAGAGTTACATCAGCAGGTGGTCAGAACTGGACCATGATCCAACTTATTTCTCACGTCATATTTACATCCCAGGTGGCAAATTAAAGAAAGATGTTATCTCCCCTGAGTGCAGAAAGCATCACTGGTCCTTGCATAGGTCATGAACAAATAAATAATGAAGAAACTCCGACAACTCGAGTCTGGATCAGAGGCGGGAGCTGGCTGTGCCCCAGGGACCGCAGGCTGGGCTGCTGCCTGTCACTTGGCCACATAATATCTCACTGTCTGTTCTTTGCGGTGTTTATGGCTTTATTACTGTTGTCATACTTTAATTATCATATTGTAGATTCATACCTCATATTTTAGATTCATACCTTCAGAAAGCAGCCAAGTAAAGTTAGGGTATGAATAAGGGCACTGCACCATAACCAGTCTCAGATGATTGCAAACCCAACCACCAACGTCTTTACTGGGATGGGGAAATACCCTGCAAAGCTCAGCATAACTGCACCCTTCCTGAAGGGGYTCAGGCAAGCTATTCCTTTCCTTTGGGAGGGTTTAACCTGATATGAATGTCTACAAACAAAGTGGTTGGGTACCTGCTTGTCTAGATTTCACTCTGTGGGAAGAAATAGGTTCTCCTTAAATCAGCTCCATATAAAATATGGGACAAGTCAAGCGAAGAGGGTTTGGGAAATGTACTAACTCCCCGTTTTTCTCAACTGGCTGCTCAACCAGTGCAGCTGCCGGAACTGCAGATGTTTAAAATTAACTGAGATTAATCACACCTTATTGTCTCATTTTCCTCTGCAAAATGGGAAACATAAAGCTTGGTTGTCCTACAGAAGACATGTGAAGTGAAGTAAATTAAAGACTCCACACTCTCTGAGACTAGAATAATAACTATACAAGTATCTGCAGTTGTCTGCTGGCTGGGGTATCTGTGGGCTTGATGGCTGGGAGAGGCTTCAGAGAGAAACTGAGACTCCATGCCCATCTCTGGGTGGTAGGGAAGATAATRCTTGACCTAAAATAATAATTAAAAGTTCCTGAGAAAGAACTGTGGCTCCTGTGTTCAAACAGCAAGAGGGATGTAAAAATTGAATATATGTCCTTCAAACTTTAAATTGGATTTATGGAAAAAATGCTCCAAGCCACAATATGTACTAAATTCACATTTCTTTTCTRGGGAGACTGAATCTGCCCAGTTAATTTTGGAGAGAAAGAAGAGATGGTTATACAGTTTAATTTTGCTTTGTTGGTTTTTTCCTCTTAGGGCCTATGCTGTTGCTGATAAAGAATAAAACTACAATTTTATTTCTGGCACTGAATTTTCAGACTGCTGTTGTCTCACCTGGAATTATCCTTCCTTCTAGTGCAGTGGATGCAATCGWTGAGGTCTTTTGTTATTTTTCCCCAGCCAAATTCAGGCACTAAATATTACTGAAAACTACAAAATCAATTTCCAACTTGTTATTTTGCTAGACAAATGGGCTTTTGTTGCATTTGCCCTTTCTCTTCAGTATATGCAGGAGCRCTTGCCAGAACACAAAGTACACAGCACAGTGACACAGCACGTTAATTCCAATGAGAGCAACAATTCCTTATACATATTTTATAGCAAACAAATGAACTAATAAATTTTTTATAGACTGTATGCTGTGAAAAGTCRTATTATAATTTAAGGATGTCTTTGGCCCACATAGCCCAGCAGTATATTATAACATYGTCAGCTTTGTCAGCTCAGCCAGAGTTTTGCCCTACAGATAAAGTGGTGGAGCCCTGAATTGCTGCAGAGGTGGGCAGCTGTGAGTACCACCCCAGACTGGCTCTGAGAAGGCCACCATCGGTGTGTTTATTCGTGATTCTGTATTTTCCGACCCAGCCCAGCCTAAGTGGTTCCATTGCTCACTGTTGCACAGGACTTTTCCTGAAGATATTGATTACAGGACTGTGCAGCCCACACTGGTGATTTACGCCAAGTATTATCACAACCTGAATATGTCCAGCAATAGAGGATGGCACAGGGAGTGTGAGACGGCGGTTTTGCCGACGCAAACTGTCACATCTCTGCTGACGTCTTTATGGCAACCAGCTGCATCTGCTTTACAGAAGGCCTGTGTCTCTCTAAACTATATCCTCCTTGCTATTTTCCTTTTAATGCAACAGTCATGAATATTTTGGTGTGTAGTAGGCATATTTAGAGGCCATTAACTCTTCATAAGCATAAAGAATCCAACCATTGGCAGTGATGGGTCTGAGTCAGCCAGTTAGTGTGCTCAGAATGGAAATTGTTTGCAATTTCTTTTCCACCTGTGCATAAATTTGTAGCTCCAGGCATTTCAGTCCTTCTTGGAAGACTGAATAACTCGGAAGATTCTTTATCTCYGCATTCGTCTCTTCTTTGAAAATGACTTTCAGAAGTGGCAGATAAAACACCTGCACAGCCCTAAAAATGTCATTTTTAGGGGTTGAAATCCATACGTAAGGAAGCCTAGAGACATCGAGACGCAGCATTCTTAATAACCAGAGATCTCTCCTGGACCGTGTGCCAGCAGCAGCCTCCGACTGCTCTGCCAYGTGGCAATTCATTAGGATGTCAGCATTGTGATTTGGTCTATGTATGTCTGTGTTTGTAGAGACTACTACATAACCATGGTGAAATGGGCAACCAGCACCAAGGTGGCAGTAAACTGGCTGAACAGGGCCCAGAACGTGTCTATCCTGACGCTGTGCGATGCCACCACGGGAGTCTGCACAAAGGTAGGAGAGATGAGCCAAATGGTCGCTTGCCGTCGGTTTTCATGACCCATGCAAGGAGAAAGCATTTCGGTTATTTTACCTGGCGACAAGTCAGCTGGCACACATTTATTTAGGCAGACACAGAATATAAACAATGTTTGCAATACTTACTTTTTTTTTTTTTTTACAGCTTCTAGAAAGCCAGGAACACTCGTGTGTGTGTGTGTGAGTGATTACTCGTCTTGAAATAACTGTATACATGCACAAGCACACACACACATCAACAGTTTGTAACCTGAATATCTTTACAACATTCTAGCCTAATGGCATTATGTATATTTAATGGCATTAAAAATGGCTCATGCTTATCTACCCCCATTTTAATTGTATTTAATTAATCCCTTCCATAGACACACTAATGCAAATGCTATATTGACATAACCTGTGTAAGTATTAGCAGATACCATCTTTTAAACTGGCATAGGTGTTCCCACATTAGAAGATTGTTCGGATATATCCATCTCTCGAAAAAATGATGCAATACGTCGCATAGAGCGAAGTGCAGAGTCTTTTCTCAACAACTTTCATTTCAACCTTTCTTTATTTCTTAACAAGCTTTATTTCTTTGGGGAATAATATATCTTGTGGATTTATGTGCTTTGTCCGTATGAGTAAAATGCTTTCTTGAATAAGTGCATGCTTATTCATCGGAGAGGAAAGACAAGGAGRGCAACCACTGGATTACACTCCTGAAGCACATACTTAAACAGTTTCTTTGTATTTCTGAACAACTTTTCCGATTCAATCCAACTGCTTCCTGCACTGATAAGCAAAATGCAATACATGCAAAGCATGATATTAATGACCTTCTTCTGTTTTAGAAACACGAAGATGAAAGTGAAGGCTGGCTGCACAGACAGGTAATAGTGATCTTCTCTTTGCGGTCAAGTTTTTGGTAGGTTTTTTGTTTCATTGTTTTTCCCCCAAAGAGAAAAACTGATTTCCAGGCCTGAGAAAGATACTTGGAAGATGGAATGATCTGTATGATAGAAAAGAGTTTCCCAGTAATAAACAAGTTCTTATTGAAGATGCCATCTTCTCTGGTAGGTCCCATAGATCTTAGCCTGCAATTYACTGGATTTTAAAGAGATGAAAAGCTGATGCTGGTGGAAGTTCACCCACTGACAGTATCTGTGTAAGACTCATCAACCTCAGAGGTAGTCCTTCGTACCCTGATTTGAGACTGATGATGATTTTAAGCAGTGCGGTTGTTGTTTTCTGGTCTTCTAGACAGAAAAGTCCACTGTTGGAAACAGAAGATCAAAGGTAATTTTATTAAGAAGGCCTATGTCCATTCAGAGCCAAAATCATGCAGATAGGACTTTTCAGTCACTTAAGCTAAATTTGACACATTTTTTCTGTGTTACTCTGCAGCTATTTGCAGATGTAAGAAAGGTGAAAAATGAAATTAAATTGTTGATGAGGCAGTTAAAACAACAAGGGCTTATGTGGAGCACGAAATGGGGAGAAACTGCCTGATGGAGTTTAATATCCTGTTTTAACAGACAACTGCGTCACATAATTCTTCTGACAATTTACTTGTGCCTAATACTATTACATTGTAAGGCTAAATGCTCCCATCCCACAAATGAAATGAAACAAAGATGAAAATAAATGCTGAAAAAAAATAGATATAGAAAATAGGGTAGAAAATTTAAACCCGCAAGGAGTTTTGATTTATGGGATTTTTCTATTCTTTTTTCTTTTTCCTTTTCCTTTTTTTTTTTTTTTTGGAAAAGGGGGTTTTTTTTCAACATATGTCTATATAAAACCTGTAGATTTCCAGCATGTAAATCTCTGGAAAATCATTTATAACACTTCCCCAGGAGTCAGTTTGTAAAGTGACCTCATATTTGATTAAGCTGTTCTTGAGAGAGAAGCTGCTGATACCAATTCAGCCACAACACTGAGCTGTTTTTCATGGGATATGTGAATGCCAGACAGGGAGTAGCATGTCAGATAAAGATCTTGTACTATATTGAGTAGAAAACAAAAGCTTAAAAGACGAGCCAAGTCAAGAGAAAATTAAATTGTCCGTATTTTGTATCTTTAAAAAAAAAAAAAAAAGTACTTCACAGGATTCATTTATTKTATAAATCCGAGGATAGTTTTAATCCTTCCACTGCTATTTACTGGTGCCTCCATTAATGCAGTAGGGTAGAACTTATGCTTTTATAYTGCTGTGGTTCTTTAGTCATTTACCTACTACATGGACAGGCATTAAAAGATGGTGCTTTGTCCTGAATAACTGTAGGAAACAATCTGCCAGTCTCTAACAGGCCTGCTCCAGGGAAATATAGTTTGTTTTACTGCATCTCCAAACATCGTGTACTTAGTCTGAGGTTAGAGAAGGATGTTCATTACAGCCAAATGAGTCAGACATCTCAGTACTAAACTAAGATAACATTTGCTATGGACTTTGGAGACATTTGATAGTACTCTTCAAAAGCTTTTGTAAGAGTCTGAAGAATTATGGAGTTCTTTCGCCTGTATTTCTGACAACAAAATTACTTAAAATTCTAGTTTTGACTGAATATATGATTACTAGGATAATTATATTTTCTATATTTACCTTATACTCTATGACACATTAGTCTAGATAACCGGCATGTGTGTCAGACTATGAGAATGATGTGAAAATGTTAAATGCTAGTGCGAGTCCCCTAACCTCTTTAAGGAGGAGATGAATTGCACATTAGGCAGCTACTGAAGGAGCTCAGGAGTGTGACTCAGCTCAGGATGAAAACTCCTTGGTTGAGACATTTTAATATAGGTATATGCATATGAGCCAGGTGCCCAATTCTCCTCTGTAGACAGCCAGTATGGTAAACAGTGTGGTCACACGGTCAATGTACCTTGAGCATGATTCAGCCCACCCTGAAGAAGACACCCACTGCCTGGTTGGCCAACTTGTTCTGTATGCTCCGTTGACCAGACCTCCTTCCGAGAAGTACCCCAATTTTAAATCAATAGGACTGAGGAATCTAACAGCTTGCCTCATTCTGTAAAATACTCCTTCAAAGTACTCTGTACACCTGGTTTGAAAAACATACAGGAGCTTTGTCTTTTTCTTGGGACTTTAAGTACATCTGGTCTTCCTGGAAAAGGGGCAAACTTCATAGTAGGCTGGGAGCAGGACATGAGGAGAGAAAAACATCAGTATCAGAAGATACTTGAGAGGGACATGAGGGAGTCTCCAGGGATGATAGGGTTGACTTCTTTCAGCTGTTTGCAATACTGGGAGTTCTGAGATAGTGCATATAACCCATGAATTTGAATTTTGTTCATGTTGTAGTAGTTTGGTAACTCAGTGAGATTTAATGGTCTGTGTATAGAAGGCCATAGTAAATGGTCTTGTGTTCCCTTCTGGGCTTAAGTTCATGAACGAATTTTACTCAGGTCTAGAAGCTTTGGAGAACTTCTGTACAACATAGGCAAAATTTATTAATTAATAAATTACTCCAAGTATAATGAGAAATATACAGTATTTACGCAGGTTCTGCTAGAAAATATGTCATTCCTTGTCCGATGATATGACCAGAATTTTTAAACCTTTTACACAAATAAGAACAGGCACATGTTCAGCAAAGCTGCCTAGGGATTTTGGAACTTTTACTGCTTTTATTTATATATTTGCTTAACAACCAGACTGAACTTTACTCATACTTTTGCTTGAATATACAAAATCTTTGAAACAGTAATTATACCTGTAAACAATTTGTTTCAATTTTTGTGAAGAAGCCATTTTCCGATAGTGTCAGTGATGATCATATACAGACAATGAGTCAGCAAGGGAGAAATAAGACAATTTCTGAGCACCTGCTGAAGATAAACTTTACTGGCATTTTAATCGGCTTATTTATTTAATTGTGAATGTGGCCTGAACAAATTTAATTATAAACCAGGGTGCAATTCCAACTCCACCAAAGGCTGTGGGCTTTGACATTGACATCGGCAGGACATTACCACAAAATTGTTTAGAGACGTATAACCTCCAAAACTGCCTGGGTGGGCTGGCTGGCCTCCCCTGATAACAGTTCCTTTGGATTGGGTTTTTCTTTCCAGTCCTCCTGTTTCCCTAGCGTTTCAGATCACCTCGGTCTGAAAATAAAGACTTTTGCTCTGTCAAAAGGTTGAAATGTTGAGAACCTCATACCATTTTTCTTTTACAACTCCCTTGTCTTAAAACTTACAGCATGATAACCCAGTAATTATTCTCTTACACATAGTTGATAAGCAGTATGAAATGAGATTCTTTTAAATAAAAACAGAGCTCAGAGAACCTTACAAACAGGACTGACTGTTTGACCCTGTAAAGCCCTTTTGTCATGTGACAACCCCATAACTGACCTGAAGTTGCCCTAAAGACAAAGGATGAAGCAGAAACAGGACTCAAAGCCCCATAATTCAAATACCCAAATTCATCTGCCAGAGCTAACAAAGCAGCTCTGGTTAGAGCATCTTTGGCGTTTAAATGAAAAGTCCTGATTTCATCCAGTGGAGGGGACTGATACCCGGAGGCATGGGCTCCTCTCCAGTTGATGACCCTGTATTTTGATGGCAGGTGCCCCAGCTTCAGAGATGGCCATTGGTGTGGTGCACCCAACCGCAGATGAGCATGGGGACAGGGATGGAGGATGAAGCTCAGCATTGCCCCAAGGGCTGAGTGTGGCAGGGGATGGAAAGAGATCTTCTCCCTGCGCCCAGAGGAGGAGGTGACTTCATTGTCACAGTAATACCAATGTGCATTTATAACACTTCGTTGGATTTCAGTGAACTGTTTACCAAAATGCAAAGAGTTAAAAGGATTTATGTCACACTTATCTCTTTATCAGAGCTACTGCCCTGTGACATTTAAAGTATTGGGACATTCCCCTGAAAGAATAAATACCTACAGAGCAAAATCATTAGTTGTGGGATCTGGGAAAAGGTGGATCAGAGAGAGTGGCTGCAGATCCAGTGATGCTCAGTGATCCCTCTCCAATACGTCTATAATACACTCTACCTTTTTTTTTATTGTTATTGCTTGTTCCAGGACTTTATGCCCTTCTCTAAGACATACAGAAGTTCAGACTGCCCTTAGCATTGTCCCCTCATGCATCCTGACTCTGCCAAACTTGGGATAAGACTCTGAGGCACTCTTTGGTTTCTTCTTCTCCTGAGCATTTGCAGATACACTGACCTGTGTTGCACAGCTCTGAACTCCAGCACTGATCCCTCCAGGAATCATGGTGCCTTCCAGCAGCCTCCCATCACCTTATCTCTTCCACCAAAGCTGAAGTCTTCGGTGGGACCATTTTGATCCACAGCAATAAACAGGTTGCTGGAAAAGAAGTCACTGCTGTTTTCTTTTATTGATAGCAATACAGGTTGGTTAGTCCCACCAATTCCTTCTCCAGCCACAGGGGCATCCTTTGTTTAGTGATTATTCCTTCAACTCTGAGGATGACTGGGTAGTCCTCAGCTCCAACCACCTCTTTCCTTCCTCCTCCACCCTGGGGACAATCGCCCATCACGGGTGAGCAGCTCTGGGTAGATCTGCTTYCTGAACCAGGCCACTGTCTGTTCGCACAGGTCCCAGAAAGGAAAATGGGATCAGGGACCCACGCTTACTTAGCCAGATTTAAGCTTCAATTTAAGCTGCTGTGGAATCATACAGGAGTTACCTTACTTTTTTTTTCCCCTTATATCTGAGTCTGAGAGCACTGAGTTATYGCTACGTGCAGCTGACATGAGGACAGCTTTGTCCTTCATCTGCACAAAGCAGAGGATTTCTGGAAACTGGCCTTGACTTGTTTGGGTAGAATTCATTTGTCTAAATACAGAGATCTRGATGAGCAAAAAGACAAGAAGAGCCATAAGGACTTAAGAAGTGCCYGACCAAGTCTCACCGCTGCTTCCTCCGCTCCATCATTCTGTCTTTAGCAGGCACAGCAGCTGATGGTATCTAAGGACAGCGTGTGAGCTGGCTGCTTTCCGCAGTCCGGTCCTCTCATATTTCACCACCATCTACAATAAAAAGATTACAGACATTTGAGACTCTAGCCATGTCTATTCCCTTTAGGATGTGTTAATGAATCATTAATTTGTTCAATGCCTTTTTGCACCTTCTAATACCAGCTGCTTCCATAAGCCTCCTGGGGYAAAACCTTCCAGAAATTCCCTACCTGCTGCACAGGAAAAGTATTTTCTTTTAGCAGCATTAAACTGATCTCCTCTTATTTTCAAGGAGGGCTCTTCTGTTCTAGTGTTGTGGGATTCGGTCAATAATAGTCAGCCAAAGGCTCAAACTGTTTGTATCACATGCAGAATATTTTAATTACGTGCCGAGTGTAGSTCCCTACAGTATAAAACCCTGTTCAAAAAGCCTTTCAGCCTGACGTCCCCACCATCTGCCATCCGGGGTAAGTCACCATCTCTGTCAAGGTTTTAAACAAAGTTCTGTTTCTATTAATGCACTGTCTTTCCAGCAACGGGAATGTGTAAACAGGCTGTCTCATAACATCAGCCGAGTGCTAAAGCCTTGCATCTGTCATCGGTGCCRTGTACCTCCTTCCCCTGTAACTCTGAATGAACCTCAAACTAATCTGCACAACGCCTGCTCTCCCTGGCAGAGACGTACTGCTGGAATATATAATGCAGTAGGCGCAGATATAGAAATGTAGGGTGAACTCATTGCTGTTTACCTCCGTAAAAGAAAACCTGTCRAGCAGCAGGTTTGCCCAAGTTATCATAGTTGTTTTTCAATGAGTTTTCTCCTGTCATCAAAGACATTTGGAAATAATATAGAGTTTCGTGTTTCAAGTTCCACAACAATGTCGGAAAAAAATGAAACCATTATTTCATAAAGCTGCAACAAGCTGTAAATGGACATATTTTAAAATGTACTGAAAACCTAAGCAAAGGAAAATAAAAGGAAAAAAACAAACAGTTTGGATACCTAATACGGAGTTGATAAATCTGATCAATAGTGGAAACAAATTAATCGATAAAGAACTGGGAGCAAAGGAATAATGTGTTAGCTTATGAGAAATAAAAAAGTTTATTTCTTTGCTGTAGGTGTTTGCATTAGCCATAAGTTTCCCTGTGCAATCAAGTTCTTGCTGGTTCAATGTGGTATCTTGATGTGTGCCGAGCAGAAAGCTGGGGTGTTTGATAACCACTGAACCAAAGGAGGACCCAGAAGAGGCTGAGTAACAGCTTTGCTTTTGGCTGCCCTTGAAGAAGAAGGAGCCACGAAGCTGGGCCAGGGCAGGCAGGGCTCAGCTGGTCCCCAGAAAAGCCTGATATCACAGGAGAGGTTCAGCAGAGGTTCAGCTCTTGTTTTAGTCCCAACTGTTCAAGACGCAGAGTAGAGGAGCTTCATCTAGCCGGTTCCCTTGGTACAGTGCTACTGTGTCATACCATATGGACCATCCTTCTGCTTTCCCTTGTAATCTGCTGTTCAACCATCTCCTGCAGTGGAGACTTCCCATGTGCCTCGGGGTTCCTGTACAAAAAGAAAACAAAGAGCCTTCCAGGAAATGCTTCCTTGCTTGCCATATGTGCTGTTTGATTTCCTTCTGCTGAGTCTCTTCTACCTCTGGTTGAAAGTTTTAGTCACCCAATAAAAGTCAATCATCATGTTCACCTGGGAGTTCTGTGTCAACGACAGTTTTGCCAGATATCCTCCCCTTCGTAAATAATTCAGTGAAATAAGCATTTGTAAGAGAGCAGGAAAAGACAGCAGTTAGATGATGCTAGTTGTGTTTCCTCGAGGACAGGAATAGATCAGTTSTTCCAGAAGAGTAAACAGTGTTTGTCATACTTGTGCCAACAAGTTTCAAACCGTTTCTAAAGGCTGTATTCCAACTGCCCTGAGCAGTCAGCTGYATATGTGCACTTTTTGCTTTGCAAATAGGAACTTACTTTATAGCCAAGGGACTCTCCTTACTGCCTGTCCCCCTGTCTTCCCACAGCTGAGAGGTGTCTGCTTTCCTCAGAGCACAGAAGCAATACTTTTCAAAACTTTCTCCAGTTTTCAGTGGGTTTTTTGTTTACCTCAGGATGCTGTTAAAAAGCACTCTCTGTTTCAATGTGAATTAATTTCACAGGGTTTTGCAGTGCTGACCAATTTTAAATACAATAAATYAACGGTAATATAACCCTTAAATTCGCTGCTTACAGAATGAAGAGCCGATTTTTTCCAAGGACGGTCGGAAGTTTTTCTTTGTCCGAGCCATTCCCCAGGGAGGACGGGGGAAGTTCTACCACATCGCCATGTCGTCATCACAGGTGACTCACTCGCTGCCTCTGCTTTGGGTCTCACCTGCGCTAGGAAGCAATAAAAAGTAGTATCTGTGCTCATACCGGCAAAACTGGAAGGTGCAAATGTAGAATGTGGGTCTTGTGCGTAAAAGAAAACCTTCAGTGATGGAATATTTGGCATAAGATAACATGGATTTCCAAATGAGAGACTTAAAAGAAAAAGGTCAACCCACTGTCTCTTTCCAAACAGTATCAATGCTTTGTTTTGGTTTTTTAATGCCTTCTTAGTTGTACATAAATAAGTAAATCCCCGTACTGCCATAAAGGATTAATCAGAAGCTGGTGCGCATGCTGGATTAGAGGAAGGGGTTTGAAGCTGTTCTGTGCTGAATTCATCCCATTATCTTCAAGTGGCGTTATGATTAAGATGATTCTGACTCTGTATTATTTCTATGCCTGCAGATTCACAGAAATAGCAGGGAGAGGGGTGRAAATTGCAGATGCGTGGTTTATTTTTAATAAATAAATTACCATTACCATTAATAGGTAATGGAGTCAAAAGAGCTCCCTTTTTCAGCAGAGAAACTTTGCTCAGGTATCTTCTTTTAAGAATAAAGAAATCTAATTCTCTTTTCTTTCTGGCAGCCCAATAGTAGCAGTGATAACTTACAGTCTATTACATCTGGCGATTGGGATGTGACAAAGATATTGGCATATGATGAAAAGAGGCATAAAATGTAAGTAAACTTTGGTCTGACAAATCAGTCTTCCTTTGTTTAGCMCGGGACTATAGGGTTAGTTACGATGGTGTGGTGTATGCATCTGAAATGTATGAGCATAAGGAAATGGGGATAAGGCAGCAGGAGAAGCTGTCTCCATTTTGGCTTAACCTCTCATACCATTCCATATATCTTGTCTTATTTTGATTTTCTCTGTATAGTTCAAACCTTTCTTTCTGTGACTATCAGATACATTTGTGAGGAGAAGTGATTTCTCCTGCTGCAACTTCTGATATTAACCTCTGAAATCTATTTTCATTGACCACCTAGGTAATCAGTTTTAGAAAGAATCCTTTATTGACCTGCAAAAATATCAGTGCATTAGAAAAAAAAGTATTTAGTTAGAATACCAAAAAAACCCCACCCTTCTTCACACTTGCCCTTTATGCTTGTAAAATCACTTCTGTAAATGTTTATTTTTAAAATACTTTTTAAGAAATTACGTAATAAAATGTTTGGAAGGTTCTCTGGAATCAAATACCATATAGATTCCTTTCCAGACAAAGTTTCAGCTGGATACAAAGCTCTCACCTTTCATTTTCTTAAGGTCACTGAACAGCAGAGTAAAAAGCCTCTGGAATATGATAAACTTTGAATGATCATTAAGAGCACGATGTTCCTTCAAGGTTTTGAATGCCCTCAATTACCAATAACTTCAGTATGATATAAGAGTCTTTACCACTTGGCAGAGCTAAGTAGCAAACTAGCGCCAAAGTCTTATATGCATTTTAACTGTCCAGTCAAGCAGAAACACCACGTACAATTTGTGCAATCAAAATGTACATCTAGGCGAGTGCAGCTCATTGGAAGCAGGTCAGCTGGGCTGAATATCCTGCCTGACACGTTATTCACCCCATGGATGCTACATTTGCACCTGTAGTCTGTCATTATTGACATGAAATGCATCGGGGGGATCAATCTGGACCCTGTAYGTTGGACTGAGGTTGGCCACCTCCAGCAGCACTTCTCTGTTACCTTCAGAAGCTGTCACCGCATGACAGGGCTTTTGCTGTTTAGCCAGAAAAGGAGTTCACCACAGTCTCAGCACAAAACAAGGGCAATGAAGTATTCTTCAACTTCATACTCTGTCTTCTCTGGAAGTCCAACTTCCTTTTTCAAAGAGGATGTTTCAGTGGGTTTCACATCAGACCCCAGTTAGCTATCCATCCGGGCAAAGGATAAAAAGTAGTCGGAGAAGTAAAAACTGGTTCTAGAGAGAAAAGAAAGGTATTTAAAGATAATTCTGCACCATAAAGCTTGAGGTGAAAGTGTGAAGGTCTTTCACTGACTCACTTGATCCTTTTTGATCTGCTGCCATGACCAGTCTAGGACCCAAACATTTCCATGCTTGTTTTAACTGCAGTGCAGCCTACGACGTACTTGCTTGAGCCTCTGCAGTGATGTGTCCCTCTGTATGTTTTTCTAATTCAGTTTAAACTTTCTTTGCCATTACAAGATCAGGAAAATGGCTATGTGAATAAAGATGATTTTGTATGAGATACTTGCAAACACTCTTCTAATGATACACTTGTGTCTTGAATTTTTTTTCCCCAGTTATTTCCACAGCACAGAAGATTTGCCAAGGAGGCGACATTTATACAGGTACGTGCTTTACTAACTTCACGTACGGAATTTCCCATTTTTTCAATCTTACACAAATAATTACATAGACATTGTGGTAGAAACTGTTTCTTATGTGTTTGTGTTTAATGGCATTGCAGGATCTTGCAGTGTGTCACTGGAATAGACAGAACAGCACAGCAATAGTGAACAAAATGCTTGACATTTGGAAACGGTTTATATTTAGCAATTTTCTCATTTTATTGCAAATTTTAGGTTGGTCTCAAGATTGATAAACTGTCACAAAACTTTCCAACAGAACTGCTTAACACTTAAAAGAATTCAGAATTACCTACACTAATAGTATAAACTGGTTTTATAGTTCCAGATAGCAGTTTTCATGGAAATTTGATAGCACCTCACCTCTTTATGAAATTGAAAAGAAATAATATGTTTGAAAATGTTTTTCTGCAATTCCAGATGACTTTAGTATCCTCTGTAACTGTATGATGAGTAAAAGGCTGGTTTTTAGTAAGCTATTGTTAGTGTAGCTATTGCAAAGTGTTGTGGGAGCAGATTACAAAGGGGAGGAAAGAGGAAACCCAAACTTTGAAATAATCGGTTTGGAATCATTATTCCATTTGTCCTATTTTTCTTCTCAATCTCCCTGGTTTCATCTCAGCATCTGCAGTGAAGGGCAGACCTGGTGATAGCATCAGTTGATAAGGGACAGTCAGTACATTTTCCTTCTGTAACATGATGTCATACCTTTTTTTCCTTAGTGGGAAGGAAACTAGAGCGAACTAAATTACCTGTAATAGAATCATTTTTTCCTTTTGAGACCTCTTTGCCTGTTCACTGCACTCCACAGGTTTTTGAGAGTAGCTCTGCTCAGTGTTTATTTTCTTGAAGAAACAAAAACAAAATTATTTTGACCATTAATTTCTATTTAAATGGGAAGAAAATCTCATTTTAGAAGCTGAGTCCAAGCACAGCTGCTCAAGAGCTGTTGGTGTGAGTCAAAGAGCTTCCCACGCCTCTCTCATCTTGGCATGCAGCTCACCCTGGTGCCTCATTAACATCACCTCCCCACATAGGCAACAGGGAAAGAGATGCCCAAAATGTCAATGTCCTTGACCTTACTTTGATGACACAGTGATCTTGGCCTCACTTCAGGTATTTGATTTCCTGCGCTGGGTAGTTTGACTGCCTCTCGTCCCAGCCCAAGGGTGTCAGCTCAGAAGCATCCTTGGCAAGTGTTTATTGACAGAGCTCTGCTGGAGCTCTGACAGCTTATATCACATGAAGATCTGGGGTTTGTTTTTTGTTTTGGTTTTTTTTTTTTTTTGTTGTTTGTTTTGTTTTGTTTTTTCCTTTTTGTGTCTGATTTAGTAGCTTGTAAACAGGATTTAAGCCAGAGACATGACCTGAGCCTAAACAATAACTCAAGACCTACTCAGTTCAGTCTCTGTGGGTCTAAACAGGTTGTTCAGCCTCATCTCTTTCTACCTTGAAATAGTAGCAAAACCACTCATCTGCTTTACAGTAATACTGGAAATATCTATTAGTTAATATTCTTGAAGCATTTTAAGATTCAAAATGCTATAKCAGTGCAAAATTTTACTTGTTATTTGCTAATGATCTGCAATTCATTCTTCAACTTACAGTAGACTCTTACAAAACGCTTCTGAGCATATGGACAGGCCACGTTACCTTCTCCAAAAACAGACCCCTAAACACAATCTTTCCTTTCTACTTGGATGTTATAAGAGCAACTGTTTAAACCCCCAAAAAGGGCTTTGGCCTCTGGGGCAGCTGCTAGCAAGTCAGACCAGTGAGGCAACCAGTAAGACACTTAAAGAAAGCAATTCCAGCTCTTTATTGTCTGTTATAATGTAAGTAGGTATAGAAATACTGCTCCATTGTTTCATGCCTTCATTCACCAAATTATGACTGCCTCTTGTGGAATTGCAACCATCATTTTCTTTTCAAAACTATACCTTCCTACATAACCACCTGACCTTGCAAAAAAATACACCAGTATCCTTTTATATATTCTCCATTCAGGCAAAGAAAAAGCCATTACTGCTATTTAAAATCAACCAAATGGAAATGCTTTGTCTCTTACTAATGTTGGACACATTATATTTATGTTCTTATCCTACAGTACAGTAAGGTTCAAGTAATGTTGCTTCCAGGTAACATTTGCTCAGTGACCTTCATGGACTTGTATTAACTTTTTCAGCGCAAGCACAAATGGAAACTTCAACAGGCAGTGTCTGTCTTGTGATCTGATTGAAAACTGTACTTATTTCAGTGCATCCTTCAGTCACAATCTGGAATATTTCCTACTGACATGTGAAGGTATGTTGCGTTTTGTTATTGCAGTTGTTGTGCCTAAGGATAGGATTTAGAGCTGGCATTGATATCTTTAGATATCCTGTGTACCTGTGGGCAGCTTTGAAGGACTGGCCATAAATATCTGTATTACTTTGCTTTTAAAGCTTTACTCTTAACTTTTTTTTTCCTTTTGTGTATTTTTATTTTTAACTAAAAGCAGATGTGTGCAACCTTTTCCTGTGCATATCTGACTATTACAGATAGAGGTACACTCCTTTAGCCCCTCCAAGCATCCTTAAGTTCAAGTAACAGCAAAACCTAGAGGAGATAAAACATCAGAAAGTTTCTGAGAGATAAACCAGCGAGTTGGGATTAACTGTGGGTGACTAGGACTAAGTGTCAAATGCATCAATGCGTACCAGTACTGTGAACAGGGGGATTCAAAGTAAATAAGTTACAATCAAAAGACAGTTTGCCAAGAAAAGGCAGTTTGCAGAAAGCTACCGAATGGACAATGTGAGTACAGAATATCTAGTGTTTCACTGCTCGTTCATCATAGGTTTCCCTTAGCTTGGAGCAATTTATAGGTCCAACAGAGATTTCGTGTGCTGAAAATGCCTTACAGTATCCAAAGGGCTAAGGATAGAGGGCATTTCAGGAGAAGAGTTGTAAAAGTCAGCTTTCTCCAGCTCTGTTAAGAATAAATGCAGAACTCCATAGCATTTAATCCTATGTAATTTAATTCTGCTTGATTATCCTAAATTGCACACACGATAGGTGAACAGAGAACTGGATTGCAGCCCCCCATGGTAAGCGTTATTCTTACTGGTCGTCCGCTGCTATGATTGAAGCTGCTCAGATGGCTGCACACCCTCTAAAGCAACTATTGCAAAGCAGCAAGCCAACGAGAAATTATTTATTTTCAACAGCCCAGGAACAAACAAACGTGTGTGTAACATAACAAAAAGTAGTTGTTGTGTATGCCGTTGTACAGCAGCTCTAAGTACTCTCTGCTGAACGTCAGCAGTCTGTTTGGCGATGCATGGACTGCCCCTTCTCTGACTGGCAAGTATTCATTGGTGCCRGTAACTGTTTGTGGTGAACCTAAGTGGTGAACCACATAAAGAAGAGGTATCTGAGATGGCAAAATGGGAAATAGCCAAGATAATCAAGATAAAGTGGAGAAGTAGAATGGTTAACGTGATACCAAGTAAAATGTCTGGACATGGACATTTGTGAAATCATGTTCTGCCCCAAGAAGGAAAGATAGACTGTATTTTGGGGTCATTTATAGGTATTCTAGAAAAATAGCTTGCAATACAATGCAGTGAAATAGCATTGACAGTACAATGGACTAATTAACAGACTACATGTAAATCTCCGAGTCTATAATTCTGGCAGACGTATGCAGACAAGTGTAATTTTCCACTAAACATTGAGTTCTGTAGTAAATGTTACTTAGTTTATGAAGTTTGTGTCTTTACAAGAAAAGCCCTGTGTATTTTTCTTCTTGTTTTCATTTCACGAAAAGCTGTCAATAGCTGCTAGAGACAGTGTCCATTTCCCTTACACCAAGATAATTGTTTTGCCGTAATTAGAAGCATTTGTGAATAACGAGATTAAGGTTTCTAAGGGTCTTATCAACGGTTATGAGGTAATATGTTTGTATTACATTATATCTGATTCACAAAAACCTGCAGTGATTCCTGAAGAGATTAATGAGTTTTATTAGTGTGTACATTAGTCCAAGTACACAGAATAATGATTTTGCATAACAAACTGTGGGCCAGATTCTCAGCTGCTGTAAACAATAACTCCATTATGAGGTCATTAGAGTTAGATCTGTTTACATCTGCTGAATATATCTTTGTATCTTCATTATACAGGACTAAATTCTCAAACTGTAATCTCAGTGTAGCACAAATACAGCACAGCTTGAACTACAAAGTTAATGTGCATGTCTCTATTCAGATACCTTTGTAAAATATGTATACATGAGAAAATACAGAGGTGTGGGTAGGATTTCCATTTTCACTGATTTTATAAAAATATCAGTCCATTACATTTGGTGGAGTTATTCCTTATTTACCTAACTGAAAGTGAGAGGTCTTTCAACGTCTTTGCTTTCAAGCAGTTTATAGGAACAACATTTCTTTTTAGCACGTTTAGTGTAGGATCCATCTAACTTCAGATATTTGCTATGGGTACATTTACAGCAGAGACAACTCCCTTTGGTTCCTGTTACAGCTGGTGTGGGTCAGGTCAGGGGAAACATCTGTTCTGGCTGAAATGCAGACTTCTGGATAAAAGTCATCATCGCCTCAGACTTTGGTCATACAACTAGGGTAGAACTGTTGTGATTTGATGGAGAATCACTTGGATCCAGTAATAGGAGACTTCCTTTTCCACAGCTCCTCCAGCTGCTTAGCTAGAGCTTGGCCTTGCCTCACTTTCTCAGGGTATTATTTTATTGCTCATAAGCAGTCATACTCTAGTATCTTCTTGATTAGCAGGAAATCCCATTTATCCATATAACACATAACACATAGGTAGAAAAGCTACTCGAATGAGGATATACCAAGAAGCCCTGCTTATCCTGCAGCTGACCAAGCAGGTAGAGCAGCAGCAGCCCACCAGAGTGGACAAGTGTTTGTCTTACAACAGCTGCTACCCAAGGATTTCTGCCAGGAGTTCCCACCTCTGCTTCCCCCAAAAAAATCACAGTTGGAGTCGATGTTAATGACCAGACTGTGGCAGGCAGTACCTATTGCTGTTTGGTGTTTTCTTCTCCATCTACGTTGTATAAAAGCACCCAGAGCTCAGGTCTTGCTGTGTACTCTGTGACTGCCTACAAAAGTGCGTGTTTGTAGCAGTAACTGGTGTATGACTTTATGTCAGTCATATATGTGTCTTYGAAGGTAGCTAAACATGATTTTACTCTGATCAAGCCTGTAATAATTTAAAAAAAAGTATTTTCTCAGCTGTCCACAGGACAAATGCCTGGGCAAATATTTACAGCTTGAAAACAATTTCTGTACTGACACTTAGAGACTAACCACCATACCTCAGTTTCACTCTATCCCTTTTATTGACTTGCTTTGTGATCTTCAGTTGCAAACTTCGCTGGGTTTAGAGACACAGACATGACTGTGGCTCAGCTTAACCTCTTTAAAACAGGTGGCAAGGTTAGTAAGATTTGATTAAGCAACCGATACTTATAAAGTACTTTGTGATAATTAAATGAAAGGCAATGGAAAGGGAAAACATATATCTTTTTACAAAAAAACAAGAAAGGTCTGGCATTGCTCATTTGATCCCAGAGGTCAAGAGTTGGTAGTTTTCTACTCACTGCTTTGGTACCTTAGAGGCAGCATATAATTTTCTTAAAGGATTTTTTGCTGTCCTGCAGACTATGCTTAACAGCAGTGCTACCTGGCACAGACTGAAATGAGAGAAGTAGTGTGCTATAATAAAAGGTAACCTCTCTTTCAAGAGGACAATGTAATGCTTACTGTCAGGAGGCAACATTTATTGCAATCACTCAGTCCCAGAAGGCTAGTTACCTTATTTTTCATCTAATTTTATATGCTCATGATTGAATTACTGTAGCAGGATCTAAGGAAACATGATGCTTTGCAGACTGCTGTTAGATTATCTCTTCTAGACACTGTCGAAAAAGCAATATGTGCTGGAGCAAGGTCACTCCTACTGTCATGTTCATCATAAAATATGGCCTTACACTTCTGTCTCCTCTCATAAACCASCACAGGCACTGCCACTGATTCCCTCTGAGATAAACAGAAAGAAGATCGGGATGGAAGGGTTTTGCTACTTTATACATAAATTTAATTGAGGATAGGGTTTTCTCATCTGGAATGGGATGTAAAATTCAATTGCATAGAGAAAAGGGTTAGAAATTACAAGTTTGGGCTGTGGAAAGCAATTTATTCCTGTTTCTTTAGTGGGGCTCAGACATGTACGGTGCAAGGCTGAATGACACTGAGCCAGTAAAGCACTAAAGCCCATTTGTAAGTGATAGCTCCTTCTCCTCTGAAGGATGAAGCCTTATCAACAACTACCACTGCAGTCAGCTGGGTAGCGTTTTAGTATTTCCATTTTAAATAGGTGCAGCTTGTCTTCAATGTCYCCTTGCCTCGCTCCCCAGTGTAACCTGCCAGCACTATGAAAACCTGAGTCCTAATTGAGGTTGTTCATGGGGGAGGAAAGGATGTGCAACCATTTCTATCGCAGGCTAACTTGTACCCTGATACTCTGTGTAGCAGGTTTGGTTACAGCATCTTCACTCATAAAAAACCTGTGAAGTCACTGAGACTTTTGCTTGAACACACAAAACTGGGAAAGATTYTCTGGATCCTGGAGTTCAAGTCTCTGCTACTGCAGACAGCGGCATCGTAGCATCCTTTACATTAGTTGGTCAGTCTCCATCAGCTGACCTCAGCCATAAGCYGATCTTGGCCAGCTCGATGCACCTGGGGAGGTGTGAGGTTCCCCACAAAGGGTTAATGCCTTCTAGCTCTGAGACAAGAGGCAGAGTGAGGAAGACCTCTGGCACATGCATACATTACTGCAATTAATGCCATTTAATAYGTGATGAAAACGAAGGGGGGGGAAGGTATTCATGGAATGCCTACCCGCCTGCTAATTAAAATTCTYCATAATCATGCATTATCAGGAAGGAATTAATCATTTTTAGGTATGACACAATGAAAATTGGTAGTTACACAGGGGGGAGAGGACTGTAATGAGGGCGAAGAGAAAACTATTGTCTCATGCTTGGCATGGTTGCTGGTGATAGAGAAGTGCCTTTGCCACTGCACTGKGTATTGTCTTTCAATCATTGACCAATTTGGGAAAAATCAGCTTTCACTTTGAGAAAAGACAACAGTGTAACAGAACCGGGAACACTATCTTCTTCTATAGGTCTCAAGTCCTTCCTCCTTTTCCAGATACAAGAAGATTGTTTTGATTCAAAATAATATRAAATCACTATCTTTTATCCTAGCTCTTTGAAGATTCTCTCTGCTGGAATCTGTGTTTRTAGCTGACTGGTAGTCTTTACTGTCGGTATTGTGCAGGTCAAATGACTTTAAAGCTGTCTCTCTCTTTGGAGAAAGGAAAATAGACTCTTCTAACAAAAATGTTAAGTGTTATCATCTGATTTGGATGTCCTCTCTAGCACTGTGGTTATCAGTAGCTTAGCCTAGATGCTGTAGATCAGTAATCACAGGTAACAGGGATGGAATAATTTCTGCCTTTCCTAGCAGGCAGTTTTGTAGCTGTAGAGCAAAATGATATGTTGTAACTGAGCTGTGCTTGATAAAATACCTAAAGAACCAACAGGAAAGGGATTTATCTGGGTATATGTCTGCTTTTCTTCAGGTACGTCCTCTGAGCCAGCAGCYACAATGACAACAGCTCTGTAACTACACTCCTGGCCCTACAGTGCTGAAGGATGCCTATAGGCCTGGGAAATCATTAAAAATAGGATTTATAGCTCTTACGTCCTGCCAGATAATATCATGGTTCAGTCCCATAAACAGAGAACAAGTGGTGCAAAAACACAGAGTAGGAAAACTTTGCAATTTAAGGATCTCCTGTGAGAGTGATTCATACTAATGAAGCAGCAATGCAACCAAATTAGGATAATCTGAGTCACGTTCCTCATACCATTGTACATGTAATTCTGTCTGTGTATTTATGAGTTTTTAAAGAYAAGTGCTGTAAGTTTATTCTTTATAGAGGCAGCATGTAGCTATAAACTTCTCAGCTGCTTAAACTGTTTCTTGAGAATTTAATTATCTTCCTTCTTCCCTCTTGGTGGAATATGGAAACACCATCTGGACATGGGAAYACTTAAGAGCATTACTTGCTGCTTCCACTTATTAGGTTTATTCTGAGCATTAAAAAGTCCTCCTATTATTCTACATTTCTTTTATTTTCCAGATTTTTGTTG
Organism: Oceanodroma leucorhoa; assembly: GCA_030449065.1. Taxonomy (NCBI): domain Eukaryota; kingdom Metazoa; phylum Chordata; class Aves; order Procellariiformes; genus Oceanodroma; species Oceanodroma leucorhoa. The sequence continues at coordinate 4,577,001 of JASVER010000021.1, read as the reverse complement.
GAGTCAGCAAAGATTTTCATTACCAAGTTTCATCAAATCATCTCGCTCTGCTTTGTGACAGGTTGTTCTGACCTCTCTTTTAATCACATTTTACACTGCAGAGTCCAGAGCATGATTTAGCAAGGTTCAGCCTTCCAGTATGGAGAGGTCTAAAACCATGTTTTGGAATCATTTTACAAATCTAGATTTTTCTGTCCTCTGATGTGGTTGCAGCACAAGCTCCTGCCCACACAGATGAGACAAGTCTGAAATGCATGGTTACACCTTCTGGAGGATACCACATACACAGAAATTTTTAGTGTAGGTGAGTCTAAGTTACAAAAGACATTAAGTGAAATCATTAATTTATGATGAGGGCTGCTTTGGGAGAATGCATCAGCTCAGCATTTATGCTTGTTGGGACCAGGATTCAAAACAGGGCTCGTGTCCTTGATCAGGGCAATCTTTCTAAACCCAGTTAGTGATTGCTAACTAGCACCTYTCCTGCTTTCTTTTAATAATGTGGCAAGGGCTTTTTATTAAAACCCACTAGCCAGAACTCCTGTGCAAAAGGACATTTAAAGGAGGCTGGAGGCGGTCAGAAAAGTGGGGAAACTGGATCATTAATGCTGCCTCGTGTGCTGCATAGCCCAGTGCTGTGCAGCGTGAGATAAGCTCAGCCAACAGCCGGGTGGGTGGGAACATCCTTTGAAACGGCAGCATCCAGCACCATTACCATTGGCATCGTTCAGCTCAAGGATTTAAAAACCATGATTTTTTTAAAATGTGAATAAACATAAAATTCTGGGCATTGTTTCTAGTGTTGTRCCTATACTTAGATGCCATTACTGCATAAAGACTTTGTCTTTTTTGAGGAGATATCTATTTTGGAAAGTCTCCTAGTATTTTATTCTCTCATGGGATTACCAGCTGATTTGGATAGACTTGAATGTACTCCAAAGAAAAGCTAAATTAAAACCAATAAAGTGCTTGGATTTGTTGWTGAATTTCACCGTAACGAAGAAGCATTTTATGTTGCCCATCTTCTGATGGATTCAGTCAGTTTCATCTGCACTTTGTCATGCTGAGTTTAGGGAACTTTTTTCCCCTGAAAATCCCGTAAAATCCTAGAGATATGAGTTTTAATCTACAAACATCTTCACAAAAATGTACTAGTTTTAGCATATCACTCATGAGAGATTTTTGTCTGTAATATTCATGACAAAAAAATAGGGGCTTCTACTGCTAGGGACTTATTTTCTGAATGAAGGTGTCTGAATCCTTTCTGCCTCAGTAAAGATCATGACATTTGTCTTTCACCATGAGTGAATCAAACCACATTTTGCTTCAGTTTCTCCATTAATATGAGGGGGCCATGGGATCATCACAGAGACATTATTGGCAGTAATTTGTACATCTCTGTCACTTTGAACAGGAAGAGCTTAATATTATTTAATATCTCAGGATAATTCTATATTAAGATTTATCAGGATACAGGGAAGAGGCAAGAGAAGTTTTATTGTTGGTTRAATAAATACTGCAGTAAGTGTTTAATTTGAGTTATGGAAAGATGTGTAAAGCCCTTTGCAACCTTTCCCCAGCTGATCATTTTCATGCTTTTACCAAGTGGGGAGCAAAGGTACAGCGAGAATGAGTGGTTTGCCTGTGGCCACATCTTGAGTCAAGGACTGTGACCCCCATTTCCTTCCTCATATTGCAAGACAGCACTCCAAGGAAAAGGGCCATTGGCTGCTGGAACAGAGCAGAAAAGTGTCTAGCTCCATAGTCTGTCTCCATCGGTGGATGGTGCATAATTACCCTCTTCAGGATTTTTGCAATAATGGACCCATCAGGGACATGTCTGCCCAGCTCCTGCAATAAGAGGTTGGCTTATGCCTTCAGGCAGGAGAATAATGAACCTCTTTCTACATCTTTCTCAGTTCCTTCATTTAATCAGACCTTTTAACCTGTGCCATTTGGGCCAGACCTACCATACCTGGAAAGCAATGGAAAAGCTGGAGACAAGGATTTTTTATACTAGMTATGGACAAGCAGATGCCAGAAGCCATGCATCAATGTAAGATGTCTACCATTCAACAGCACAAGTTCATAAAACAACGTTTTGTCTACAAAACCTAACTACATCGCTCATGGATTGCCTTACATATCACATAGAAATCTTCCATATCGTCAACAGCATTCCTGGAACCAGATTGTTCTTAGTAGTCGTTATGCTCAGGTAAATATCAGTGCATGCAATAATGAAAGTACGCAGCTTAGCTCTTCCCTGGATACATTTGGCTATTTATAGACTATAAACCAACTTAATATTTAGGCAAATATATCTGCAAAAAAGTAGGTGGATTGCTTGCTTTGTTCCCGTTCTGTAAGAAAATAATCCTGTTTTTTGTAGAGTACTGCTGGATTCTCTAAATCCTGCACTGAATGTGGACACCTATGATACATATATTTACAAACAGGTTGCTTTTATAATAGTTGTTTTAATTTGTTGGCCTGTATCTAGAYGTGGTGAGTTCAAAGACATGTTTGGTAACAGTGGTCCGAGAAGAACTAACTAGCTGCAAAATGCTCCTGAGGACACATGGGTTTGTTTTTTTCCTCTGTCACAAGCTCCTTTAGAGAACTCAAGCAGGTCTTGTAATTTCAGCTTCCTAGAGGTGTTGTGAAAATAAAATCCATTACTGACTGCAGTGCTCAGATGTGCAGTGACAATAAGGGGCATAGAGGCTCCTAGACGGATACCAGGGYGGTTTTGAAAGATACAGTGAATCTTCAATCTATTCACTGCAGAGAAAACTTCTTAGCAGAAACCCGGCTATTAGCATGCAGAAGAGCACTCCGGTAACAAAACCAGCATGTAAATGATTAAATCATACTGGAGTGAAGAGTTAACAAGGCATGCCCGTACACGTTTGCTGTTAGCTCACAGCACCGCGTGGTGTTTCGTCTCAACAGCAATTCAATAACTAGTSTGTAATTACATCGCAGGCCTTAATAAGTGCGGGGCCAGTCCTCCCAGGTGCTGAATGCTCTTAACTCCCAGCAGCCGCGGCGGGAGCTGGAGATGCTGCGTGCAGCAGAGGAGCACGTCGGCACGTCGGGGGACGGGACTCCAGCAAGACCAGCCTCCCGTGCCACCGTAGCATCGCTCAGTGCCTTTAGAGACAGGCAATGATCTCTTGAACGAGGGATTGAATTTTGAGTTATAGCAGCAGTAAAGCAGATATGAAAAATATAATAACCCATTTTGGCTTAAAGCACGTCATTATGCATTTTATGTTTTTATAGCACTGTGAGTGTGTTAGGAACTGGGAGACCCAGTGCAGCTGTGAGGGGGAATATCATCCTGCAGCTTTTTGGGTTTGGAGGGTCCTTAGATGTGTATGTGTGTGCAGTTTGCTCCTTGTGAGTGATATGGAAGTGTTGATCTTCTAAGAAGGAAGCGTTTGCTAGTCAAACGCTACAGGGAAGGTGTTTCATTAGGAGTGTTTTCTGTCGCTAACTCCCAGGTTAAAATRGTAGAAACTCTTTTTCTTGCTTTTGAGAGACGGAGAAGCTGAAGTTCCTATTTAACCTCTCCAGGTAACCAATTCATGCGGCTTGGGGCATTTCTGGCAGATGGCTGGGGRAAGCTTGCTGCTGTGGGTACAAGTATCTCACTCCAGGGCCTGAAACAAACATTTCATGCACAGAGGGGAAATACCTAAATTTAATCCCTRTGTAAGCTTAGTTACATATAAATCTGCTGCCTGGCAATATTTCTGAAGCATGTGGGTTTAGTGTCAACTAATAATATCATAAAACTACCCATCATGGTAATGGCAAAGCATCTTAGAGAGTCTTCCGAAGCACTTCTTACTGAAATTCAAGTAARTGCTTTCTAAGTGCAGGTGGTCCTGTTAAGAGGGCCAGAGCTTGGCAATTCAGGTGACCTTTGGCGAGGATCGTAATAAATGATGTCACTGAGGTAGCCTAAAGAGACTTAATTAGATGCTGAAATAACTACTAGCACTGAAAAGGAGTTTTATTAACCAAGTCAAGAGCCTATGGATAGAGAAGGGCAATAGGCACTCCCTGGTTTAAACAAATGTGAAAGGTTGCTTCCCAGATTTTACTAATGGGGTATGCACCAGCTGCCACCACACTTCAGTAGAGCCACGTCAACAGCTCTGAAGACCCCAGCCAAGGCTGAGAGCCAACTGTAGATGCTCTCCTTACCGCAGGCGCCATAAGCGATAGCTCCCAGGCAGTGACYGGGAGGAGGAGGCTCAGGGGAAGGTGGTTTCTACCTGTTGTCCTCTCTCTGCCCCACCTCACCTTGCTGTGAAATGCAATAACCCCCTATAAAGCACCTTATAGTATTTTTYATCAGTACATCTTGGAGGACTGCAGCACTGTATGTCCACAAGGACTGGAAGACAAAGTCAGTGCTGCCACTGAAAGAGGCAACTCCATCCTCTGTCCACCTTGGGGGCTTTTTCACCGGTCTGCTACCTGTGCCACAAATAGGCTCACTCTGAGCTGGGTCCAGGAACTGAACTGAATGAAAATTAAATATAATCTTTTTTTTTTTTTCTGTGGGGATCAGTTCTAGAAGCTCTTCTGCTGTTTTGCTGGATGGTTGTACAAACATTTCTGATCACGCAAGGGAGTGGGAAATGCTGGGATGGGACCAAGTGGCCAAGGTGGGGGTGGAAGTGGACAACACTAGTTTAAATTCTTTAGGGAACAACAGAGTGAGGATTTGGGAGTATTTTATGGGCCATCTGATGACTGCAGCTTATTACTGCAGCACCCCAGAGTAGAGTGGTATYTATATTCTCTATTATTCAAAAATAAATTATGGTTTTCATCTGCTGGCCCAGAGTTACATTATTTTCCATCGCAGCAAGTGTTATAATATGCTTCAACAGAAACGTTTGCTACTTACTGCCTTATGTGCASCTCATGGGGGTTCAGATTTTCTGAACCATCTGAGCTATCCTTGGCCTGTATCTGGGGTCTACAGCAAGGGGTAGAAAGCCAGTGTTTGACACTCTGTGCTATGRGGGTCTGAACATGGTGTTGTCTTTCTGGGTAGAGCAGGACAGGCAATCCCCAAGAGCTTGCTATCCTTGTGCTACCGCACAAGCCAGGCATCCTAGCCAAAATATCCAAAATATCTGGCTAACAAAATCCAAGATGCATAAGAAACATGGAGGTAACACTGAAGTGCAGCTAAATGTCCTGCAGTGTGATAACGGCCTCCAGGAACCAGGCATGACCCAACAGTGTAGGTGCAGGTTCCCACCCAGCCGAACGCTAAATGAGCAGAGCAGCCGGGCTCGTGCCTGGAAGGCAATCCCGGTGGTTGCTCACATATTAGGTCACTGGGTGACTGTTATCTGTTGTGACCAGAATGGTTTCCTATACAAGGATGATTACGACAACGCTTGGTTTTTTGTATACCCAGTAGCGGGAGGCTGTAATTAGTGCTTCCAGGCAAACTGTGACCTTTTGGAACTTTTCCTGAGGCTTATGAAGCTTAAATTAGTTTCTGCTGTTTGAAAGCATGCACAGACTTAATCTCTGGGTCCTATTTATATTATAATTACTATATAATTCACATTTGCATTCACTTGACTCCCTTTCTTACTTAACAGCCGAGGTTGGCTCTTGCATCTCAACTCCTTTGTGCGCAGTTCACAGGTCAGAAATCCCGTGGGTAAAGGCAGGACGGGGAGAGCTCACTCTCACTCCCTCACATGCTTGTACGACTTCAAAATAGCAGACTGATGTAAAAAATCCCTTTTGCACAAACAAAAGRTACCACAAGAGCTTTTTCTCCAGGAAAAGAGAGGATGATGCTATTAGTGGTTTGGAATTTGAAAGAAAACTTCTCTTCTACCAGCTGTTAACAACRTAGTTGTTAATGTAGTCTGAGATTAATTAAAATGGTGGCTTTTGTGGATGTTCCAGTCACATTTTGTCTTCCTTTAAGCAGACCATTCATTTATGTTATAAAATATTTCACTGTATTGTTATACATCTTTAATATGGTGTAAAGTACCCATAAAGACTCCGTGACATAGAACAAGTGGGAAAAAATATGCATGAATATTTAATAATAAAATGAATAGAAAACATATGTAATTTCCAGTGCATGAAAAAACAAAAGATCGTGAAATGAAAGTGGAACTCCTATCCCCTTTAAAATTACCTCATTCTGCAAAGTGCTACATGTTCCTTGCTTTTACATGCTTTGATCCTGTTTTCATTTTGATTCTTGCTTGTAGATATAAGCTGTCTGGCATTGCCCAGAGGAAGGTGATCTATCATCTGCTTGCAGCCAGGGTTCTTGTCATTCGGTCATTCCATACATATAAAATTTTATCTGAACGCCACTCGTAGGAGATAAATGACCATGACAAGAGGCTTCCTCTGATGCTTCAAATAATGAAGCTTCACAAATCAGGCAGTGGCCTCCTGCATGTTGAGACCAGGGTGCATTGTGTTATTTCCAGCTATATGGGCGACCTTGGTTGAACTCATTATTCTGCAGTGGATAGTACAGATGTTACCATCCCGCAAGATTTAAAGCTTCCTCTAAGGAAAACTGCTTCTTTCACCTTGTTTGCCAGCTGGTCCAGCTGTAAGGTTTATTGCTGGCTTTTGTTTTCTGTTTGCATGATACTTGTTTAGTTCTTTATTAATGCAGTCAGTACATTAAGGATATATTAAAACCTGAGAACTCATGAGAGGAAAACAGCTTAATAACTAGACAACGCAAAGCAATGTTTTTGGTAGKTTTTTTTTAAAGTTAATACCCAGCATCAGTTACTATTTAACTAGCTAGAATATCATTATTTTGTTGCAAGAGAATTTTACTTACGGAAAAGTATAAGATAAGGTTATCTAAATCAATTTATACTAGGCTTTTAATGGAATAAACACAAAATATGCAATGGGGTATTATTCTGTCAGTGTTAATGAGTTGTAAATGGCACTAAGAAGTGAGTATTTTCTTTCATGTTGCGATTACTAGGAAATATCCTTTTCCCTTGAATATATCAGCAGTATGTTTATTAGAGGAGCTGGGAGGAGTAACAGGGACTGCAATGCTCTTTCTCCCCTTCCACAGCTGTTCCAGGACATGTCTCTTCATCATGACTACATTGCCATTTGTGATACTTTTTAATCATGGAATGACAAGATCATGGGAAAATTCAGGTTGGAAGGAACCTTAGGAGGTCTCTAGTGCAACCTCCTGCTCCAAGCAGTGTCAGAGAAGAGATCAGACCACATTGATCGGGGCTGTCTAGTCTTTTCTTAAAAACCTCCAAGGATGGAGAGTGCACAGCCTCCCCGGGCATCCTGAGTTATCTAGAGACTTTCCAAGGCAGGCAGGGAATACAGAAAATGTCAGGCATGTTCCTCCACATATGGTATTTCTCTTAGCATTAGCATATACTAATCSAATAAGAAACAAGTATATTTTAAAAATAGGGACAAATGTTAAACTTGCTTTTATCTCTTTTCAAAGTTTGCAGAAAGCCTGGATTAAAATTGAATTGAAAGAGRTTAAATTAATGAGGGATTCAATTAGAAATAGCAGGAAATAGAATAGAAATTGGAAAAAGAGAGTGAGTTGCCTATGGGGATTTCTCTGTTCAGATTCGCTCTTCCAACCATAGATCTGAACCAGCATRCTAGAACAAAATACCTTAGCCTTTTGGGAAGTCAGTGACACCCATGCGAGCTGGAGTGGTTCCCTCCTACCTCTGGTACTTACGTCTCCAGGTACACAGTCAAGGTGCAGTATCAGGTTCAGGAACTCTGCAAGAAAATTCTCCTAACCTACCTCCTTTTTACAGCTGATCTTATCACTATAATGGATGAATGTACCTGCAACGTTTCTTGAAGGTCATAGGTTTTCCAAATTCCTCTTTGGAACCTTCCATATGCATTATTGCATTATGACTTTTGAAAACCTTAGCCAAAGCCTCATGAAGGGAAGGAAATGCTTTCACTCAGCCCACTCGATGTGATACCTTATTGGATGATATTAATTAAGAAGGAGAGGATGGGGATTAGTGAAAGAATTGTAAGGGAAGGTTAAGTACCAGCTAAATGAAAGAAGGCAGTAGATTATGATTAAGAGAAATAGAAAGTTAATTGGAGATCAGCAGCAGAGTTCATTAGGAACTGGTCTTGGGCATGACCTTACTTAGATTGTTCCCTGGCAGCCTGGGAACCCAAAGCTGGATGCAGCTAATGGAATTTGTTAAGGCCACAAAGCTGATAAGCATCATCAGAAGGCAGAGAGAAATACTGGAGAATCTGGCTGTCTTGCAGGGCTGGAGTGGGAGAAATTAATAGTACAAAGAGCAAAATTAAGCACATGGTGACTCAGGGCAAGAATTTGTCTTGTATGCTTGAAGTTCAGGAGTTACAAATGCCTCAGAAGAGTAGATGAGTGCCTTGGCATGCAATGCTGATCACTGGATGTCTGCAAACTGCCTACCGGCTGTGGTCATGGAAAAGGCAAATGCTMTTTTAGGATGGATCAGGCAAACAATTTTCCGTAGAATTGGGCAAGTAACAGATTCACTGTATAAGGACCAGTTAAGACGTCCTCTGCAGCAGGGGTAGAGTCCTGATCATTTGTGTTCAGGAAGGAGGAACTAAATGTGAAAAGCTCTTGCATTAAAGAATGAGGAAAAGAAACTTTGTCTTACAAAAGGGAGCTAAAATAATCTAGTTTATCCTACTGGATGAGAGCTCTGGGGACACGACTGCTCTAACTATAATGGGAATGCTCATGATTAGTAGGAAACAGCTTGTTGGAACAAACCCAAAAAGGTATAAATTGGAGTGACAGCCAGTGTAGCTTCAAGTTAGAAGGCAGCTCCTACCAGAAGAGCGAGACAGCAGTAGGAATTACATCAGCAAAAAGAGAGTTATATTGAAAGGGCATTTGTCGATACTTTTATAATACACAATTACCTGAAGAAGCAAGGGAGGGTCTTCTCAGACCCGGAGGTCCCATGTCCTTCTGTGTTTCAGTGACCATAGGACAGACAGTGGGATGGAGCCAGTTAGTGTCAGCCCAGCTTCCCACASCACTCTTTGTAGGCGCCTCTCAAAACCCCGTGGAATGGACTGAGGACCTGACCATGCTTATTCACTCGAGCAACCTTTTGAAGAACTCATCAGACCTATTTTGTGTCGTATAATTAAGGACAAATCTCTTGCTCATTTGCCCTCTAGACACTGCTAACTGAAGCTGCCTCAGAACAACCAGATTTATTTCTGCTCTATGTAAAGTAAACATGAAATTTATCACTCATATCAGATGGGGCAGAAAYAAGCAGTACCATCGGTGTGGTTTGTGCAATCCTGTGTGTTGCCTGAGAACAAGACAGTATTGATTATTTTACAAGACAAGTTACATTTGAGGAAGTAAAGATTAGATTACAAAATTAAATGCCTTGGGGAGGGTGAATAGCAGCACAAATCTGTTTGATGTTTGTGTCAACAAGGTTGCCAAAGCAAACAGCATGAACATCTGTCTGTAGCATAGACTGGAAAATACTGTAAATGGGAAAATATTTTAATTGTAAGCCGTGGTTCACAGAACTCCCCATGTCTTTATTTATTAGGCTGATAATATCACCCCAACATATGAACTTTATGCAGCACATATAAATAATTCATGGATTAGCAAATAAAGAGATCTGGAATCTGTACACAGAGATGGCTGTTGCCAATTATCTCAGTTGTGCAGAGCCAGACACTCTCAGCTCCCATTGCTTGCAGCTGCTCTTTTAAATCATTCATCAGCGCTTAAGAGATATGCTGGTGGCGCTGGCAAAGAGTATTTGAATTTTCATTGTTTACACACTGTGAATTTAGCTTCTGGTCTGAAATTATCTGCCACATTGAAGCCTTTGAGAATATGGATGCGAAGAATAAGACAATTCCTCTTTTTTTCCTTTTTTAACACATATAACTTTGATTACCTTTTTTGCAATTTTATTTATATTCTTTTTATAATCACTACTTCCATTTTAAAGTTGTGGCTGATATAATTTCCTATGCTGTTTAGATCATGAAAACGTCAAGAATACTTTGGAATATTCTCTTAAAAGTATTACAAAACAAATGTCTGGTAAATATTTTGTTCAAAGTTGTATGATTTTCCATTTTTATTCTGGAAATCTATACCTTACCACCTAAATATCTAGAGTTCCTTCTTTCTGATAGTGTTTAAGCAGAAGCCTCTTGGAAGTAATAACGAAAGCTGCTTAAAAAATTGATGACAAGCCACGGCCAACGCTTTTTCTTTTCAAATTACTGAGGCATTGAGTTTCTGTGCACTTTCAGATCACAGCGGGTAGTACTTCCTTGATGATAAATTTGCCCGTGTCGTTATAGTGATATGGCTTAATTTACTTCTAGCATGGATAATGACAGTAACATTTTTAAAGTCAAAGGCCTTATGATAAAGCCAGACTTTTAGCTGTATTAATTGAAAATCTCATCCCTGTAACTAGAGATTTATGCAGCATTATTAACTATGCGTCTATCTGGGAACGTATAGAGTATGTCTATACACACAGAAGTTCTCCTATCAATAGTTTCGGTCCTTTCTCTTATGCTATAAATAAAGCAGCAGCATTAAAACTGCTGTCAATTTACTGGCRTTAGCTGGTGGAATGCTGGAGCCAAGGAAAGGGGAATGGAGCCTGCAAGCCAGGTGAAGAGGTTCCAGCTGATAGTGCTCCAGCGCACYCCATCCCGCTCCTGCCAGAGGGATGCAGCGAGGGATAACAGGGTTACAGAGCCCGTACGGTGCCGCCCAGCAACCTAAAAATTTTGGGGGAGGTGGCAGGGAGCAGCAGTGCCAGGTTCCACACCTCAGGGCGTATCACAGTCCTGCTTGTAACTCCTCCTCTGCAGCCGGGGCCGGGGGAAGAAATCCGACAGCATCATCATCCCCTCATCTGCTCGTGATTTTGGGAACAGTCACGCAGGTTATGGGGTGCGTGCTGGGTCTCTCTTACCCTTTCACATCAGGGGCAAAGCAGCTCGGTATCTGCTTTACTTTCTTAAAGTGGAGCACTTTGTGTTGTTCTGCAAGAAGCACAAACAAATGCTTAAATCCAGCCTGAACCTGATGCTCGCATGTGCTCAGGACCTCTGTAAGCGTTTGCARAGTTTCCAAGGGGGACGGGTAGGCACAGGCGCTCATCAGCACTGATTAAAGAACAGAAGCAGCAGACTGTGCCAGGGCTCAGGAGTCCCAATCAAAGCCCGTTTGGAAGGGCTCTGGAGAGAGGAGACACGGAGCAGAGGATGTCCTCACTCTGCTTCTGTCAGCTCCCAGCAGTTCATTGAACAAATTAGGTTTCACTCTCAGATCCACAAATGACAGTGGATGGCATTTACCAGATGGCATGTGTAATGGGACTGTCACACCGTTATAGGTTTAAAAATAAAGTATAGGAGGCAGCTAATGAATATACACTTCCTAATTTCAAGAATTTCCTTCTATCCCTGTCAGGCGTTAGGCACTCGGCTTGTGAGTGTTGAAAGACTTTTGATGTGTGTGTACTAAAAGACATAGTCTAGCACGTAACTAGGTTGTTTTACTTTAAAAATTGGCAATTTGAAAATAAGCAATTGAAATAAGCAATTTACATCGTTCCTAAAAGAAATTATTTTTCTTCTTAATGACTTTCAACCTGCTCACAAGTGAAATGCATTGTTTAATTGGAATGTCATCATTGGGAATATTTAATATCAAAAGTAATCTTTCTCACAAACCTGATGATTCTACTCTGTAGATTTCTGTCTTTAACATTTTTCCTCATTTGTTGAAAAATAAAAATTAAGCAACTCAAAGGTCTACTTTTCCAAGGATACTGATGCATATTTTAAAATATTTTTATTTGATATTACCTCAAACTGAATATCTTTGTATGGGACCTCGCTTTAAAATATTGATTTGGGGAGATGACAGTAAGGTAGTGAGAGACTAAGGAAACACAATATATAATACATGGAGTTTTCTAAACTACATACTGTCCTTTTTCTATATTTATTAGTTTCTCACAGTTTTTCCAGTGCCAACACAAAAAAGACAAATAAATTAGAAAATAAAAGGATTATATCCATTGTATTTCTCTCTTTATCCCTTTCTTTTTGTTAGGCTTTTTGCGTTAATTAAAGGACTGCTCTAGCTCYGATCGAAGTCATTTGGGAGGATTCCTTTTATTTTCAGTGATGATTTTATCATGCCCATGATGAATTGTTTATTAGGTTTGTTGCTTTTCCAGCAGATGGGCTTCTGGGACTGCAGGGAAAAAGCAGGGCAGATTTATAAATAAATATGGTCAGCATGTCAATGTATATTGGTAGTAGAAAGGTAAATCCAGCTAAATCTTGGTGAGTAAAACATGGTTTTCCGCTGTGCGTTATACTCACTTAGCTGCATTCTAAGAAAATGGTGCAAACATAGGAATTGAATTGTTAGTGAAGAAAATTCTCAATTACTAGGAAATAAAAGTCAGGCTGCCATATTGGTCAGCTTAATTATAAATAAGACCTTTTTCTGCCTCTTCTCTGCGTAGCTAAGGTCTACATTAAACACTCCTGATTGTATGCAAGGGGATGTGGTTTCCTGGCAGCACAGGGAAAACCATTGACACAATTATACCGCCCTAAAGTCTCTCTTGCTCTCAAGAAATTATTTCACTTACTGAACCAGTATGGATGGTTCACGGTAACCCGTTTTTATTGCCATTTGTGTGCACACAGTCAGTTACAGCAGGGGGGCTTTTTCTCAGCCAGCTCTACACAAATTGCTGGTGCACATGACTGGTGATCATGCAGGATTTGCTTGTAGGTTGAAGGACTCAAGACATCTTAAAGGGGCTTGAATCTCAGTAAGTATCAAGCCTTTTTAAGCTGTTTTAATTTTGAAGCTTAAAAAACATTGGATTTTTTAATATTCAGTGTAGTTCAACAGCAGGTTCGCCCTCCATGCCAGCAGCGTGCCACCAGACTGTCGGAGCCTGAGAAAGTAGGAAACACGGTTTCTAACAACCTTTCCTCCAACCTTTCCTCCATGGGTCTTTTGTACAGACGGTTCCAAATTTTGCCATCCCTGCCGGCTGCACACCCTCATTGCATAGTAAGTTTGAACTGGAAATACTGTACATACAAAAGAGAAGTCCTGCCACGAAGACTGTGAGGCCGCACCTGGAATACTGTGTTCAGTTTCGGGCCCCTCACTACAAGAAGGGCATTGAGGTGCTGGAGCGTGTCCAGAGAAGGGCAACGAAGCTGGCAGAGGGTCTGGAGAACAAGTCTGATGAGGAGCGGCTGAGGGAGCTGGGGTTGATTAGCCTGGAAAAGAGGAGGCTGAGGGGAGACCTTATYGCTCTCTACAACTACCTGAAAGGAGGYTGTAGTGAGGTGGGGGTTGGTCTATTCTCCCAAGTAACTAGCGATAGGACAAGAGGAAATGGCCTCAAGTTGTGCCAGGGGAAGTTTAGAYTGGATATTAGGAAAAATTTCTTCACCAAAAGGGTTATCAAGCATTGGATCAGGCTGCTCAGGGAAGTGGTAGGGTCATCATCCCTGGAGGTATTTAAAAGAYGTGTAGATGTGGTGCTTAGGGACATGCTTTAGTGGTGGACTTGGCAGTGCTAGGTTAATGGTTGGACTCGATGGTCTTTTCCAACCTAAGTGATTCTACAAGTCTATGATTTTATGATCTATGATATTCACTCACACACAGCGTGGGAGCCCTYTGTTCCTGCTGGTTTGGGTCTTTGCTGAGAGTACACATGATCTTTCCTCAGCTGCTCACACTTGCTGCTGCTGCATCATATTGCATTAAGGGGAAAGGGAAGGAGAGTAAGATAACCACTATCTCTGAGGTTAAGGATTAACCATTTCATCATGGCAGTGCTTCTTCCACTTTCCTGAGCAGTATTGTCAAAGTCATTGGAAAAGCTATGAATAGGTATGGTAGTAACCTACGAGTGGCTGTGCTAGGTCAGACCGAAGCTCCTTTTAGCCCAGTGTCCTGTCTCCACGAGCAGTCAACAGATGATAATTGAAAAACTGAGAGAAAGAAGCTGGCAACTGCAAAATTAACCTGATCTCATGTACCATCCCATTTTTCTATCAGTCAGCCACTTGGTGACTTTCTGAACAAGAGGTTGAATCCAGATCACTGTGCTAAAGACTATAGCATCCTACAGCACCCTGTGCTGAAGACTATAGCGTCCTGTGGTAAAGACTACAGCATCCTAAAGACTGTAGCATCCTATGGCAATGAATTCTGTGGTTCACTCATGTGCAATGCATAGTAATGATAATCCTCTTTGTATACTACTGACTGATTTCAGTACCCAATGCTGCATTTTAAGATGGCATTTGTGGTCTTTTTTTAGTGTAAAAGCCAAAGTGGTTTTAATTCATTTAAAAAAAAAAAATAAAACCAAAACATTTGCAAAACAGCAACAGTTATCCATAGCATATAAAATGTAAATGCTTTGTGCTGTGATGTCTGGGTGTCATTAGAATAATTTAAAAAGCAAGTGATTTAATTGTGTTTGTGCTAATTATAATGTTTACAAATTAGGGAAAGATGCATTTAGTGGTCCATTGGGAAAGGGCTTTGAAACCTCGCATGTCTTCCAGTCTACAGTACTGTCATTTATTCATAGATTCTTTCTAATACCAGGGTGATTTGCTTTTCAGATTACTCTTGCATGGAAAGTGAGTCTCGGGAGCCTTCGGCTCCGTGGAATTCAAAACCAGGTTCACGTGTGTCTGTGTGTGCTTCAAAAGATATTTAACCAAGTTCTTTTCTTCTTCTTTTCAAGGTCCCCGAGTCCCGATGGTGACTGTTCACAACACAACCGATGCACAGAGTAAGAATGGGCTTGAGCCTTGCAATTCTTCAGAGCAAAGTAGCCAGGCAGGACACCGAGATGTAGCTGCTTTTTAGTAAACTTACACTAGTGGGGAACCCAGACTCTGCCTAGATGCAAGTCTTGGGGTACGAAGACAGTGGTTTGGGCATGACATTTGTTATCAACTTTCTCAAAAAAATGCACAGTCCGGATCTCCCTCTCTCTTTTTGTTAGTCTTTCACAAATATTGATTTACATCCTATTCAAAAATAAGAAATATTTAGCTTAATCTACAATTCTAAAAAAATCACTCTGATATGGATTAGCAGGTTGAGAGAGAACGCAGAGGAATGAGCCTCACAGGTTGTACCTCTGCCTGGTTTCCTGGTCTGTTCCCAGGGATTGTAGCACTTGCTTGTTCAGCACGGCTTTTTTGATGCTAGGGATTCACACCTACACCAGTGTGAAGCTGGAATTATTACAAATACAGGTTTCTTCCCTCAAAATCTTTGGTACTGGCTGCAGCCATTGCCAGACTGGTTAGGGCCCCCTGTAGAGCCCAGAGAGCCATGAGGTTTCTGGGGTTCCTCCTTCACACCTGTAGCAATACARATTATCCAGAAAGAACAATTTTTTACCCCAAGTCAGCGTGGCAGGGAGCCTTTCTCTGTCCCTTCTCTACAGGGGTCTTAAACCAAGGTGCCCCTTTCTCTCTTTCATGAGTCTCAGGAGACTTCATAGCTGGGTGTGGGACTGAGTCTCACGTGAAACCAAGATTTATCTGCTCCCATCGTTTTGATGGGAGAGTCTTATCTTTCATTTTAATATAGAGTTTAGCCCAGCCTTAACCTGTGATCCAAATAATAAGCAACACCTTTATTCTAGCTGCTCTGTATGTGGCCAGTTTATCAGGTATCAGTTTAGCTTAACTGGATTTACAGCAACTCATTGCTGTTGCATCTGCAAAGGAGCAGAACAAACCAGGGATCTTGGCTCCCAAACTAAAGGTTTTCTGTGAAATGCTGAGSTGCTTCATTTCCCACTGAAGGTGGCAGACGTCAAAGGAAAAACTCCTGTGGCACCAGGACACGTAAGAAAACAGCACAGGATCCATCTTGCTTTATACAGCTTCTGTGTGTGACTTTTTATTCCCTGTTCTCTCAATTTCTGTTGGCAACATGCATTTCAAGCTCTTACCCCACCTAGAAAAGTTTTGCTTGTAGGCAGGATGTGTAGAGTGCAATCCCAAATTYTGATTGAATTTTTTAAGATCAAATTTAAAATCAGATTTGGGGCATATTGTATCCTTTACCATTAAAATAGAAATAATTAGCAGTGTTCCATCTAGTGTCAAGTGTCCAATACTGTTAAGGAGATGCATCGTACATTTAACTCTAATTTATSCTCCCATCCTTTTCAATTAATTTTTTCCAATGAAAAAGTTCCTTTGCAGAGAAAGACATGCATAAAATTTAGCAGCATCCTGGAACAAGTTAGGTTAAAGCAATGTACTGCTGTGTGACTGTCTTGTAAGGGCAGCAAGAAAGATCTTTGCTGCCAAAGCAAAGCAGCACAATGYACCCTGGATCATGGCTTAGACCATCTGCTATCATCTTGCTTACGGGATGACTGTGACTGTGAGATAAATATTTCATTTCCTTGTGCCTCAGTTTYCCCCCTGGTCTACAATTTCTGGGTAAAAGTGCCGTGAGAGCTGACTGATCCTGCTGCCCARAGGAGGGCTCTCACTTCTTGTTGATGTTCATGTTATTGCTGCTGGCAGTAGTGGGATAGAGGTATAGCTCCATATGCCAGTCTGGTCCCTTGTGAAACTACTTCTGCTATAAATAAACAAAGGTTGGCATTTGTAGTTATTCTGGCCTACAAAAATGCAGTAATTTCTTTTTTAAGTAGTACTGAAAGCAAATTGCAAGCTCCTAGCTTTCCAGTCTTTCTCCACCAGTGACCACTCATATCTCGGTCTGTGCTCAAGGGTGTATCAGCTCTTCTTCTTCCCAGCAGAGACCTGGGCTTGGCAGTGCCCTTGCTGAGCATAACTCCAGAGCAGCCCTGGTGATGCCCGCGAGGCTCTTCAGCCCACAGAGGATGTTGCCACAGGGCCAGGAGAGTTTCTTAGCTCTGACCTACAGCTCCAAAGTGGCTTTCTTTTTTTCCCCCTTAAACACAATATCTTAATTTTACCATAGACGTGGAGATGGCTGAGTGGCTCTACAGCATGTACAGGATAGTGCTCTCATGAACTGTGTTATAGCCTCCTGTATAGTTTTATAAAATACTTTTAGATGAATAAAATGAGAGAGACTATAAAACAGAAACAGCAAATGAAGGGCTTGAAAAAGTAACATAAACCATACCAAGACTAGTTTTATTTTTACAGATATATATGTGTAGCATTTATTACCTAGAGAACTCAATCTAGTCATGCACAGAACACATCTCCTACTGAAATTCATGATTTTCTGCATACGATTATCATTTCCCCTGGTTCCTTTTTTTCCCCTCATTCTTTTGCTTTTGAATAAAGGGCAACCGACAGTTGCATGTTACTGAATTTGCTTATTTAATATGAGCCCATTACTCTATAAAGGGAGTTTGCCTCTGTGTTCTGCAATAATCTGATAATAGTGAGTTGCACTGAATATTATAGCATGCTTACATTTAATTAAGCAATGACCATTTGTACTCCACAGACTCAAGCTCCCTGTGGTCCTAAAGCAGAAAAGAAAGTCCTTTAGGAGATATGCCAATCTTTTTTATTTCCTCCRCAGTCTTCCTGGCTTTCTGTGAATGCAATTATATGAACAAATAAAACGTCTTGACTAAATTCCCCTACGTGGCAAGCCCCTTTCTGCTGATAAAGCTACTTGTGTGTGCCATAATTAAATGAGAATCTTAATATTTAACTAAACGTAATAGGCTGTTGCTTTGGCACTTTTGTGGGGGTTGTGGTTTCAATAGAGACGAGCCAGGCTTTTCAGAAGCAGGGTGAATAGTCATTGAACCAATATAATATTGCTGAAAGATCTGTGAAATGTATTAACTGGAAAGGGCATGTTTTTGTGCTGTGCCTGACTATTCAGCAGAGATGGGCATTGAGAGCATRATCATCAGGTACCAAAAGTATTATTTGAAGAGCTGGAGTTACACATCTATTTATCAGTGTGTCTTGAAAGGGAAGTTATAGCTAATGAAACATGTAATTTGGTGCGAAACCTCAAGCCCTCCTTGGGTTCACATGGCAGAGATAATGCCCTGGATCCCCCTGGTTCAAACCCAGACAGGTGCCATGRGGATGAACTGGGCTCCCCAGACCAGGATTCACTGCCACCACAGTGGGATCCCCCCGGCCCTTGAATCCCCCCCCATGGGGCTCAGGAGCCTCACCATCACCAGGAGACATTTCCCACCACCTAGGACATACAACCTGAAATGTGTCCTAAAGGTGGACCCTTTCCATAGCAGCGGGAAGGACTTGCTCTTTCTGATGTTGGAGGTGGCCGCTTTTTCTAGAAGAGGCTCCGGGGTTAGAGCACATGGCTGGGATGTGGGTATAAATGTATAAATCCTGGGAAGGAGGAAGGAACCCTCTATTTCAGTCCCAGAGAGTCCTTGGATAAGACACGCAAGCAAAATTAACAATTCTTGAGACACTCTGAAAGCCAAGACTTATCCAAAACCTGATGTTGCAGGTTTGTATGATCTTTGTCCACTCTTCTCTCCCCATGATTTTCCTTCTCATGGATTTTCTCTTGTGTAGCAGCACAACCTTGTCCTGAAGCCCTTCTTAGTCTCCTCCCTTTCCCCATTTATTACRTGTAACTTGGGCACAGACTTGAGGACTTCATTTGATATCTAGCTTGGCATGGCAGGTAGATGTCTGACTGGGACCCAWAGTACTGCCTCAACGCAGAAGGTCACATTCCCACTTGCTGTAAATCAGCTGACTATCACTGATTTCAGGAATACAGCTTTTTGCCAACAAAGGGGTTTCAAAGACTGAACTGAATTAGACGTCTGTGAGGACTAGAAGGAAATTCTTTCATAAAGAAACTTGTGTTACAAATATTAAGGTGGCTATAAAATGTTAAAATGCTTTTTCACAAACAATACCAAAAGGTTTTGTGATCTTGTCCTTCTTCTTCCAGAAATTTTTGAGCTGGAGGTAAATGAAAAYGTGCAGCTGACTGTAAATGACAGGCAAATGCCTAAGGTAGAATACATGGAAATCAAGATAGACGATTACAGTAAGTAGCACCTTTCCTCTCTCTTATTTTTCTTTTTCTTTTTTACTGCTATTGCTGTGAAATGATACAGTCGTCTTGGCTAGACTAGCGGGAGGAAAGATGACTTTGGCTCTCAATAAATTCACATGGTTTGCAAAGCGCTCTCTTTGGCTGTGCTACATAAGGAGGTTATTACAGAGACGGGATTTGATGAGAATGCAGCTGAAGAAAGGCAAAATGGTAGGGTTGGGGTTTTTTTTTCCTTTTAAAATTTTCTTTGTAGAGAAAAAGCCACTCTGGGAAATGACACGGTGTGGTGCCCCCATTGTTCAGGGCATTTGCCCTAGCTGGACTGATGTATTATTTGAGATGGGTTTGAAGTGGGATACTGTATGTGCTTGCTGGCTATAGCTGTGGCCGCCTTTCAGTACACAATACTGAACTGCAGTGAATGAAGACAATTCACCACCGACTGCCCATCAGAGTCATTCAGGATTCTTTGAGAAAGCGATATTATTTGATAGGGTTGGAAAAAAACAGCTTTATGAGAAAAGCCAAATGAGATTTCACCTGGAGTAAAGAAGGCAGAAACTTGGAGCAGTTTATATCCGCAGCTGGTGCATTATGTGTACCACTCGTGTAATCATTCCCCACATATCTGTATGCCAAAGAGGACAGGGAGAGAGAAAAGCCTAATGCCAAACAGCCAAAGTGTAAGTATTTTCTGCCTGTCTGTGTAGTTGTACCTGAAACAACCTAAAAAGCATCTCCTCTGGCTGTAAGCAGGTATCTTACCTATACGTGGAAAATCCACATACTCAGAGTTATGCAATGGCTCCCAAAAATCCCGGTTTATGTGTATGGTGGCAACTCTCAAAAAAAAAACCCCAAAGACCCTGGGTTTTTGTATGACCCATAATATTTCCCATGCCCAAAAGGAGCATACCTCTCAGATTCGATGCAGTGAAATGAAAGCACTGAGGTGTGATGGATGGCAGGTTACTAATTTTGACCGTTGCCAGGTGTTATCAAACGTGAAGCAAATGCTGCCATTTGAAAAGGATCATAATGGCTCTAAAATGTTCTGCTTGCCACGTGGGCATTAGGAACATAAACCAGTGCATGAAATAACAAGAACAGACGTGCATTTCCAGGCCTTATGGACAGGAAAAGATGGGAAAAGAGCCTGTCATAAAGATCACGTCTATCCCCACCGTGAACCAATTTGTAGTGGCACTGGCAGCTTATTAGGAATAACTCAGCTTGATGCTAAATTTCTTAACTGCAAGTATCATTGAAACACGATTCTGGTCATTTAACCTAAAATATATATGTGTGTGTATGTAACAAATACAAGCTGGCCGCAGCCGTGTGGCTGTTCTTGTGTGTCCTCCCTGTATTTTCAAAGCTTTGGGCTTAACAGCCTTGGGAACACTGCTTGTAGTGCTTAGTTATATTTGAAGTCAAGCGATGGCCTTTTTGGCCATCCCTGGGCCATTGATCCAATTTGCAGCTATTAGCATTCAGATGGAATAACTAATTAGGTGGAGTGTCAGACAATGATTGCAAAGCAAACCACTTAAACCGCGCAGTTAATCTGTGTATTAATCTACTGAAAATGCTCCTAATACCGATTTAATTGCTGGGCCTTTGCTAATCTGGATTGTAGTTAACATTTTAAAAATAAATGTGCTGTCGTTAATATGGAAAGCATATGTACGGCAGCGTTTTTGGCTATTGAAACAAAGCCATAGGAAGCAGTTAAACTGAGCTTTGGTGAGCACGTCCCTCACTCACATTGGTTCAGTACCAGTATAACAACGTGGGCTTCAGCACGGTTACCTTCTGTTATACAGCAAAATTAAGCCCACTGAAAGTTAGGATTAAAATACGTGTTTCTCTATCTGTCTTCACACCGTTATAGCAAAATAATCCTATTCTCTCCCCCCGACACCATACTTAATTGGGTTTTAAATTATCATTTTTATCGCCAATTTTCCCCCTCCTCTGCTGCCCTGAAGTGTTGATTTCTGGCTGCGTCACTCATCCAGCTGCCAAAAAGGAAAATTATAGCTATTGCCAGATGTTAATTGAATGCTGTAAAAGTGATGCATGACTGAACAGCTCACGCTGTACTCCCGATTTACATTTCTTGTCACCTTGGCTATCATAATATGGGTCTTTTCTTTGACAACATCTGTGTTTCTAAGGTGTTATTTACCAGTGCCTCTGATGAAATGCCATTTTGTTCCTGCTCACAAGTGGCCAAAACACCAGAAAAATCTATTAGACTTATGTCAGCATTCTCTCACTGAAGACATGTTATTTGGGTTTTTTTGCCTAGAATTGCCAATGCAGATCTTAAAGCCAGCAACTTTTTCGGACACCGCGCACTACCCCTTGCTTTTGGTTGTGTAAGTTCTCTCTCATCCTTTTTTTCTATTCATATTATTAGGGCAGCGTGGAAACCTCGGACATGATCAGAGCCTTTTAAGATATGTTTTGTACAATGAATGCCAGACCGCTTTAGCACCCAAGTCCAGCACATTGGTCTCTACCCCCGTCTCACCTCGGAGCTGGGAGAGGCTGGACGTAGGTCCCTTCTCTCCCGTGTTTGAGCCAAGGGTTTCAGCTCCCAGGAGGGTGCCCTAGTGAAATCCTGCAGAGTAAATTGTAGGATTTTATAAAGTTGTTCCACATACACTTGCAATCCAATAATTTTGGGGGCAGAAACAGGAGRGGGAGGAATGAAAGATGGATGTTGACTTTCTGTCCCAGTGCTTAGGGCACTCACCCTGTGCTTAACATGTAGTTTTAGAGTGGGATGCAGTCAGGCTTACTACAGCTTAAATTTTAGACACCCTCATGCAGCAGTCCTTCCCATGTAAATGCCAGCGTTCCCTGAAGTGATAGTAAAGAGAGAGCTAGAAATCTTTGAAGATCTCCATGACGTTAGCATTTATATTAGGTAGGTAGGATTTCCTCTTGGCAGGCAGAGCAGATGGGTATTTCTTTATGCTACGTTTAGTAATAATAATACACATTACTGAGTTTTTTCTGGCAATTTGGAAAGAAACTGGGGGAGGGAAGTCACTGACCTTGAAAGAACCTGCTTGGCCCTGGCTGCGCCCCACTGCATCGCTTGCTCCGTGCCAGAGAACACCCCACGAGAGAAAAGCCTCATGCAGGAGTGATGAATGCCTGAACACCATCCTGCACACCCCTCCATGAAGGACAAAAACACTGCAATAAGCATGTCGTTACATCACAAAATTACTGCAGAGAAAATGTACTTCATTATACAAGTGCTTGAGGAAGATTGGTACTCATCAAGCTAACAGCACTTGATTAGGCTGCCTCTGAAGCTGGATGTGCCTGGGTCTCGCTTCAATAAATGCAAATGACTGAAGTCACATGCACATTAAAATCTTGCAGTGAGTTGCCTGATGTCTCCGAGAACCCCAAAAAGGACAAGAAGTAGATGGAAGTGCTGGTGGCTCTACAGTAATCCCAGTCCTGAAATATTAGTTATAATCATCATCATCATCTCTTGATTTTTCTGAGCTGTCTGGCTGAAGTGGGGTCAATATTTCTCGAGACAGTTCCCCTGTACAGGATCAGGCCCTAAGCAGAAGGGTGAAGAGGGAGTCTTCCCCACCTCTTCCCCTTACCCACCAATTTTGGGTCAACCTGGACATTTTTAAGCTGTTTGTTTTATCTCTTCAAAAATGTCCTTTCCCTCTGTACTTGTGTGAAGCAGTGGTGACAGAAGTGATTGACAGCTCCATCTACAGCCGCTCTCGAGAACCCCGTGGGAGAGGGAAGGTCTGGGCTGGGTGAATGGGGACAGTAAATGAAACCCCAGTGCTTGCCAGTAAAGGAAAGGACGATTTATATCTGCAAGCTTCACCCAACATATTTTGGCAGTGCCAGTGCACCTCACAGGCRCCTGCAAAGCCAGGCTCCTCACAGAACCCCCTCCACCAGAAAAATACCATCTCTGGGGAATGTAGAAAATAGATACAAATTAGAATAGGTGTAAAAAGGGAAAACTCAGCTGACCTCTGTGTTGCTGCCCTGGTTTACTCACAGGAGGCATCCTGCCCAGTTAGTGATGCTTGCTAGGTTTATTCAAAGCTCAGCTTAGTGCAGCGATATCTGCTGTGCAAAGAGGGAGGCAGAAACCAACCTGCAGCTTCCASCCCAGACTCAAAACCCATTCCACACAACCAGCCTTCTGCACATCGTCGTTGCAGACACTGGTCTCCCCATCTTGAAGTCTGCCCTGCTTTACGATGCATGCAGGAGCTGCCGGTCCCCATTGCCACGGCAAGCTCACGGCCCCGGGGAGGGCGTCTGGGCCGTGCTTGGTGCCGATGCTTTTGCTTGATGCCTATTTCTGTTTCAGAGACGGGACRCCTGGCAGCCAGATCGTAACAGAGAGATTTGAGGTGACGTGGGAAAGCGTCATGGTCAGYTCTCACAACGCCATCGTGCTGAAGTTCGACGGCCGCGGGAGTGGCTTCCAAGGCACTAAGCTATTGCACGAGGTTAAGAGGAGGCTGGGCCTTTTGGAAGAGAAGGATCAGTTGGAAGCTGTCCGGTGAATGATGCTGTTATTGAAGAAATTAGTTCATTAATGATAATTAACCCAAGATTGTCATTAGTCCCGGTTGCTTTAATGGTGTGTAGGGTAGAGCAAGCAGATAGGAGGGAAGGACAATATAGTCATGCAGCTGTGACCAAGTGATGGCATGTGAGAGAGAGCTCATGCCAGCCAGTGCAAGGGGAGAAAATCAAGCCTGAAACAGAGCTAMATTAGAGCACACTTATCCGTATGACGTGTTCAAAGCCTATTTATTTTTAGCTCTGTACAGTCATACAGCTACAAACAAGTAAGCTTGAATATCAGCTCCTACATTAATTTTTTGCTGGCCTGGTAGTTGGAAGAAAATCCGTCTTTAAACCCTTAAACTTTTTAAAACAGAAAAAACAGTGCAAAACCCTAAATGTCAAGTCCTGTCATATTGTTAGATTTATTCTGTACATAACCACACTAAAACCACTRTCAGAGTAGTGCAATAGCATCAGCTTTATTATGACTTTCAGAGGTCGTGCGGGTTATTTGTTGCCATTGCTTGGTCAAATCCAACACAACAGGTTGCAAGATTAAATCGAACAGAGACTTGTGTGAAAGCAGCATGTAGCAGTGTGAATTTAGATTGATTACATCATTTTTTTGTGGCCACCCCAAATTCAAGCTGATAAAAATCACACTATGTTTGCTATATCTAAGGGAAAAATATTTTTAACCCATTTTTTCTCTTCTCTCATGTTCTAGGACAATGCTGAAGGAACATTACATTGATAAAATGCGAGTCGGTGTGTTTGGGAAGGTAACATTTTCCTGTTGTTCCTCTATGCTCTTCTAGTTGGCTGATGTGGCTAAGCAACTGAGCTAAATCCTGATTTATTGAATATGTCAGTGGTGACTTTTTTATTATTATTTATTTTTGGGATAGACTGCTTCTTGCTCAGAGATGTTAAAGATGAAAGCTTTCATTTTATCAATGTATTCATCAATTATTTTTTTTAGATTCACTTCCAAGTGCAGAAAGTGACTATTTGTCAGAAAAACGCTGTCAAATAATTAATTATTTTTCCCCCTTGCAAAGTTTCATTTCATTTTCATCTTGYCCCTTAAGGCCTATGGGAATGTGGGTAGATCTAGCTCGTGTCGTACAAATGTGCAACGACAATATTGATTTCTGAGGTTGATTTGCACCACAGTGTGTGCCCGGCTGGGAAACAGCAATTGCGAGGTACACACAGTTTGAAATGAGAATGGGACTGTGAGTAGAAATTGTTTATTGTGGGAGATACAGGCTTAGAGTGGGCGGAGGGAGCTGCACGTACAGCAGCAGCTCTGCAGGGAATTGTTAACAGGCTGACGGCAGAGGCTGAAATTGTGATGTCCATTTTAAATAGCGAAAGACTGGGGTAATATTTTGGAGAGGTAACATATTTGATTACACCTACAGCCATAAAGGGGGACGAAAAGAGGCAAGCTCTTGGGCACACAACCCTCCTGCCTTCAGGAGGGTGCAACAGGTATARAGCTCATCTTCAGCCACATCTGCCCAAGCCAGGGAGATGTCCCTTGTTCGTGTTTTTTCAGGGCAAGGTATTAAGGGTTCTGTAATGGCCGAGAGTTTGCTGCAAGGTCTCAGCTGCCCTGTTTCTGTACCCAAAAGCAGCAGCACCTCATGGCAGGACCGCTGATGCCCCTGTCCCGTTTGTGTTCCAGGATTAYGGCGGCTATCTGAGCACTTACATGCTTCCAGCTGGCGAAGAGAACCAGGTGTTTGCCTGTGGAGCTGCTCTTTCCCCGCTGACAGACTTCAAACTATATGGTAAACCCCATCGTAGAGCCCACAGACCCTCTTGCTGACCACAAATGATGCTTCTGCCCTAACCTTTCCCAGTTATCTTCTCTTTCTTCCCCAAGATCCTGCCTGTTTTGTATTGTGTGTCTTCTTAGGACTAGCAATAAACCTTTTTTTCCCCTCAAGAGTGATTTTGCTGGCACYAGTGGGACCAACCATGATGGTCAGAGTAATAAAATAACTTTTAT
This sequence comes from Oceanodroma leucorhoa, assembly GCA_030449065.1. Classification (NCBI taxonomy): domain Eukaryota; kingdom Metazoa; phylum Chordata; class Aves; order Procellariiformes; genus Oceanodroma; species Oceanodroma leucorhoa. Next base: position 4,551,211 of record JASVER010000021.1, on the reverse strand, counting down.
TACTCACTCCTTTTAAATAAAGGAGAATTGGCTCTAAACCCCTCCAGCCTCTGACACCAACCTGCACCACTGCCTTGAACGTGTTTGTTTCTTGCCTGAACCATCCATCCATGGGAGAGGTGGTCCAGCCTGCCCACCTTGTCCTCTYTCTGACGGCAGTACTCACTGCACATGGCGGTCCTTTCTCTCAGGGACACCAGTTCCCTTTGCACTTAGTGCCAGTGAAAATCAGGGGACTGCCATGAAAGTCAGTGGTGTTAAGCCAGCCTTCGGGTCCCCTACAGTTATCCCTGAGACCAACGGGAGCTTGCAGTAGACTGTTGGTGGAGATGGCCCCATGTGAAAGGAGAAAGGGACACAACACAATCATGCTCTTCTCTCATATCTTGGTTGCATTAAAGAAAAAAAAAAAAAAAGGGTCTTCTGTGACTTATTTAGAAACCATAAGTACGTGGTGATAATGAAAGACCGTAGTATCATACACATTCTTAGTGCATTTTCAAAAACTTTTAGAAATATGTCCTGTGTAACTAAGGCAATGCTAGAAAAGAAGATCTTTTTTAGCATTTGCAATATTTGACTCAGAAGCACCAGTGTACTCACTTATGACTGAAAGAGCTGTTTTCTTYTTTTCTTTTCAAGCTTCAGCCTTTTCTGAAAGATATTTGGGCTTGCATGGGATTGATAACAGAGCATACGAGGTAACTGCATGGACACTGCATTTCCCTGATAAAATGTGAACAGGGTTTTAACTCTTCCTCAATATATTCTCTTTTGGGGAGGGAAAAAGGATATGCAAGATGGACTCACTAGTAAAACTTTGTATTTAAAAGACAGCAAGGTCTCCTTCAGCCTGCTTACTGCTTTTGTGGTCTTAATAGTAATGATGGATATGGTTTTTATTGATTAGCCTTCATGTCTGCCTCCCTAAATTGTGTGAATAGTTATTCCAGTTTTACAGATTGAAAGAGCTGAGGCTGAGTGACTCAGATGTGCCCAAGTGGACACGATGTCACGACCTCCTTTAAAGTTCATCCCAATGGTCTTGCCACTTTGATTCTCTCTGAGGTATAATTTTTGACCCAAAGTCAAGTGAAACTCAGCTTCTCTTGGCTTCTTCAATGTAAGCACAGATGTGATATTTCAGGTAGGCAGAACTCTGGGCCAGAGTTGAGCAGGACATGGAAAAGGAGACACGGGACCAGTTAACAAAAATATTGTTTAATAAGTATGATGGGATCAGGTGGTTCCTGTTTTCTTTCCTTCAATTACTTGGAGGAAAAACCTAATAAATAATAGTCACACAAACAAAATTTGTTATACAGAAAACGTTGTTAAGCTACTAAGCCTTGTCTTCAGCTAGGAGACATGACGGCAGCAAAGGATTGAAACTTTTCTTACAGAGAAGGCAGGTAGCACCCTGTGCCCCTGCAGTGGAAGCTTTTCCTTGCTATCTAAATACTGAGATCATTGCCTCTCAGRTTTTGCACTCATGATCTCTCGATCATTGCAAACTCTTTTAGTCCTTTTAGAAATTTGAAGGCAGGTCAGTAGAGGTGAAAGCAGGGGAAAATATTCCAGAAATGGCGTATTGCCATGCGCTCTTTGTGCATTGAAAAGCTGGTCTAAGCAAATAGTAGTACTTTTGGTTGACTTAGGATTAACTGCTAGGAACAGCACCTGAGCTGTCTGCAGAGCATGGCACTGTTCTGGGTACGGACCCTAACTGATACACATCTCCTAAACGCCACAGTTGACCCATGAATTGTTTAGGGAGAACAACTGTTCCTAACCCATGGAGCAGACATGAACTTTATGAAGGTCACATAAGTCAAGACTTGATGTAGACTCCAAAAAAGCTGTATTGCTGTGTAGTGGGTTACAACTGAGGGAGCAGAAAGGAAGGAGCCATATAGGGGGAGAACAGAGTGCAAGATATGTGCATACACCATCACAAGACTTAAGCATCACAGYCAGCAATCTGAGGATGAGAGAACTCATTAATTAAGTCCAACAATAGAGGGAAGATCAGAGGGCACCTTTGCAAAATTTGCAAAAACTTTCTAAGTCCATACAGAGTGTGGAGATGCAAGAAAGCCAGAACCTCTAGCACCTTGGTGCCTCTAGCACCAAGGAAGTATGCAGGGCCACTTCTAATATTCAGGGTTGCTTTATCATTTAAATGAGGAGAGATACATGTAATCTGTAATGTAAAATGACAGTGACCATATCTTAATAAGACATGCCAATGTTTTTAGCCAGCTAATTTGACCTCCACAGCCAGGCATGGAAGGTCCTGTTGCTGTTGGAGATGGACTTGTCTGTCTTCTGTGGAAACCATGTAGGACGGTGGGAAGATGAAAACAGGTAAAAGACAGGATTGATACAAGGGTGCCTTAACTGAAAAATACATTAATTCATGTAAGTGAATGACAGCTAGGGCACATGCATTTAAACAGTGAAGGAAACACGAATTTGAGACAGCTATTCTTCCCTGCCCCCCCTATAAAGCAGCAATATCTGTGGTTTGAGACCTACATTCCTCTTGCCACTCCAAGACATTTTTGGAGTCTTTTGGAGTCTCCTTGAGACTTGTATTCTTCTGAACAATGCAGCAAAAAGTGGAGAAGTCCTTCATTCCTCTTACCTAGTACCATTTGCAGTCACTCAGATTTGTRTTTCCCCTGTGCATCTGAAAGACAGCTGGGGGGCAAAGGCATTCTCAGCAGTGGACACTTGAATTTAGTGTCAGATCCTCCCCTGGGATGTCTAAGCTCATTGAGGTTGGCTTTCAAACCATACCAAAGTCACTCCAGCTCTCTGAAGAGTTCTTAGGCATAGGCACCTGGGCAGGCTTTTCATCGGTGTTTTGTATTCACTGGAAATTCACTTTGACATTTTCTATGTATTCTGCAGTTCAGGCTTTTGGTGAACATTATCAGAACAGACGAGGGTCTCTGACCTCTTCCTGCTGCTGATACCAAGCCTGGAAGGACAGGGTGGGGGTCTATTTTACCTCCAGACTGATTCCAGTAGCCAAGAGAATATGCTGTGTTGGTGTCTGCTTGTTATCCTTGTGATGAAGTATCAAATGGAATTAAGTGTTTCTATTTTCTCCGTACAAATTGCTAATTTCTAGCAAGATTTTTAATCTTATTGCAACCTTTACCTTCACAGATCACCAAATTAGCACACAGAGTCTCATTACTGAAGGAACAGACATTTTTGATCATTCATGCTACTGCTGATGGTAAGTTAGCCCATCATTTGAGCTCATTATATGTTTGGGATGGCTTTGATTTTTCTTAATTAAATTTGCTTCTTTAATGATTGTTTTTACAGAAAAAATCCATTTTCAGCATACAGCGGACCTTATCACACACCTAATTAGGGCAAAGGCTAATTACAGCTTGCAGGTACAGTATGTGTTTCCTTTTTTCATATTTGAACAGTTATTTCCCAGTTTGAACTCAAACTGCTGTTATGAAGCAAGCTTTGAAAAGCCACTTGCAAACACAGCCTGGCAGTAGAAATAGCACCAGCATAATAATGTGTTCCTATGTACTCCTGTGCTTATTTGATACCACTTTTTTGGTTTGGACAGTTGTAGATCAGTTATTAAATTAGAGTAAATTAGGTTTCAAAAGACCTATCTCTAAGGAATTGATGCCTGTTGACTCTCTTTGGGAACAACAGGCCAAATTCAGGATGAATTACAGGGAAACAGGGATCTAAATCAAATCAACCAGAAAAGTTAAGGAGAGAAATGTCACTTAAATCTGACATCCCACTGCAATCAACATACTCTGGTCTAGAAAGACTCTCTCTGATTTGCTGAATGGTCCATGTCCAAGCCATTAAATCTTCCAAAATGAACCCATCCACCAGCCACGGGGATGGTCCCTGACCTCTGCTACATCTCAAGCCAGGAGAGTGCAACTAGCCCAGGATCGAACCCTGCCAGGGACYATGCTACAGCTCACAGTATAGATGGTTGCGTTGCAGTGCCCAAGTCCTTCTAACGCTCGATTTACTGAATACCAGCTCCCTCTGGCTGCATTTCTGTGGAGCTTCATGTGGTGGGTCCGCTCACTCCATCATGCTCCAAAGGCAGATAGGCTGGAGCACAGACACGGGAGCTAAGCAATGAGCCCGGCACGGATTGGGTCAGCACTACAGTGACTGAGGCGCCCCTGCATATTTCCCAGTGCAGAAGCATTACTACTTTAGAGCTTGAAGCCACCGATGGGCTAGAGGCACCTCAAAGATTAGCTGAGGACTGAATAGAGGACTGAGGGATCTACGTCTGGGATTGAGGTACTCAACAGTGAAACACCTTAGTCCTGCCTGCAAGGATCCAGCCCTAGAAACTCATTTTTCCCCCTTCAATATCCTGGTCTAGACGACCCATTACGATCCTCTTGCATTCTTTCAACACATGCAGAAGTTATCATTAAAATGGAAAGTTGTGTTTAAACTATTTCATTTCTAGCTTCCCACATTTTTTCTATTTAATTACTTTTCCAGCAAGCTTTATTTCAATTTTTTACTTAATGACATTCTTTCTTTAAAGCCCTCATTTCAGTGAGAAAAACCTAATGCCTTTTCTCTCCACAGACTTGCTCTGGGTTTTTTTTTTCARTTTTCACAAGGAGCAAGCACTGTTATTTGCAAGTGTGGTCTGTTTCTGGTTAGCCTGAACTTGTTCAGAATGGAATTAAATGGCACATCCTCCCCAGAAAAAAGTTCCTTGTGAAGGAAGATGCAAGTCTGCACTCGGAGTGCTGTGGTGCCTGAATTACCCTGGACCTCATGTGCATCTACGGGAAGACACACGGTGCTGAGGAGAAGCAGTGGGTTTGCAGGCCAGCTTGAGCTGCAGATATGGGTGGTCAGTCCTGAGACTTTAAGCTCCTAACGGTGTATATTTTCTTGTTTCTTTGCAGATTTACCCTGACGAAAGCCATTACTTTAGCAATGCAGCATTGGAGCAGCATTTGTACAACTCCATCGTCAACTTCTTTGTAGCGTGTTTCCAGGTTCAGGACAAACTCCCGATAGCCCCACTGAAAGAGGAGGAGGATGACGATTAACCCTACTTGTCCGTGCTAAGCACAAGGCAGATCTCTCTAACAATATGCAACTGGATCATTTTCCTGAAGAAAGAGATGTTGCGCTGCTAGCATGTATTTAAAGAAAACTGAAAGCAGCTCATCTGCTTTACTTGACAGCAACTCCTTCCTAAATGGAAGAACATTAAGCATGGTGAACTCAGCAGAAACTGCTGTCTGAAATTAACCCATCACAACCAACATCTTGTTTTTCTTTCCTTTTTTTTCCCTTTTTTTCTTTCGTTTTTTTGTTTGCCACAAAGTGACTTCTAGCGTGAAAGTGGCAAGACATTGAACTTGAAGGAACACCCTAAGAAACCGCTTTGAGGACTGGAAGATTTAATGTCCCTTTGCATTCAAGCAATCAAGCAGTAGCAGTGAAATCCATCATCCATATTAAGGTTACTATAGTTAGCAACACACTGTGTCAGAAAAAAGATCTAACCTAATACATGGAAAAGATTATAGCACAATTATTTTAAAGGATACTGATTCATACATACTTGCCTGCTCTTTCCCATGTTCAGAAGGTTTCTCATTGCTATAGGGCACACAAATTCAATTGTACAAAATTGATCTTTACCTTCTTGTAATTATTTCTTAATTTTGTATAGCCTTTACTTCTGTTTTCATTGGGTCTCATGCTTACCTTATTAGCTTCKCAGCTTGTTCTGGATGGGGGAAAAACATACACTGAATTTACCAACTCTCTTTAGACGGTCTAAAGAGGCAACGGGGGTCGAGGTGCCCAGACATTAAAAGATCTATTAGACTAAAGTGAAGGAAATCTCGCTCTCATGTTCCCGGCACAGCCTTTGCCTGGAAGATTGAGTATTATCTTTGGCAGCCTTGAAAAATATGCACATAAATAAGCTAAATCAGCTTAACATTGAGATATTTTTATTGTACTATAGAAAAATATGCGACGGTCACAATTATTTTTTTTTCTTCTTTTAGTGTTGGAACAATTGGTTGGCAACCTGTTGGGGAATGGCTAGATGAGGYTATGGTAGCAGGAATTTGTACCAGATACTTCACAGATCATCTCATAAAGCCATTTAAACAGAACCAATGTGCACAGATTTATTGCACATGCTGTCTGTGGCTTAGTTTTATTCCAGGTCAATGATTAGCACATTCCAAACATGTTTAATTATCTCTTCTGCTCACAGTAGCATAAAAGAAAAAAAATGGGAGGATTTTTGCTTTAAAATATCTAACACTTCATTATAGCGGTGCAAAGCAACTTTTAAAACTTCTTGTGAAAAAATTCAGCTGTCAGAAAGAAATCCAACATTCATTCACTTTCACTTACCACATCACAAGAATTTTGACCAGTGTCGCTCCTTGTAAAATATTCTGACCAAATGTACAGCCAGTATTAATACTGTATATTTCATTTTGTTGTATATAAAGGAATGTAAGTCAGTTATTTGTCAGGTCCCCGATCCAATATTAGTCTTGTGTTCAGCATGCATGCGATAACACTTCTTTGCTGATCAGGACTCTTTAGAAGTACTAGCTTGGAAATATAACAATTAATGTTATTTCTTTTCTTGTTTTGACAGCTTGAATGTCAATGCCGGTTTCTACTTTTTACATAGTACTGTGGGTAAACTCGCATCCTGACAGCAATGATGATGTTTCCATTGTGTTCTTTAGTGTGTCTTTTTTATTATCATTATTTCAAGCTTTGAATGTTGGTTGTACTTTGACCATCATGAAAAATATATTGATAAACCACAGAAATGACCTAGTTTGGTTTTGATTATCTTCTTTAATTTACAGTGCATCGACATTGTGTGAACAAGAACTACGGTATAAATCTGCTTTATCCGGCAAAATGCCAAATAGACAATAAGAATGCTGCGTGTCCAGATTTTGCTACACCGAACAGGCTCAAAAGCCTAAAATGAACTTGACCTGAGAAATGTAAAAATCTGCTCTGTCCACAATCTTTTGTAGAAATAGGATGTGGCATGGTAGTGTTTGTTCACTCATGGAATAAAACGTTATTTTACCACCTTGGTTGCTACTGCTGTTATTTAGTGTTAAGTACCTAAGTAAGCATCAAGTTGCTGGAAGTGCTATTCCTGGTTGAACTGAGCCCAAACTCCAAGGTGTAGATCAAAAATATGAAAACAAGTCTTCATAAATACACATCACCATTTAGTCTGTCTGTAATCTGGTAAATGGTGTCACTGTGGTAAATGGTGACTGCTTTTGGGGAAAACATGAAATAGTACAAAGTGGGTTCAATCCCAAAGTAGTAATTCATGAGAAGACCCCTATCACTCTCTAGTCTTTGGTGAAAATGCACCTTTCTTCCCTTTCTGCCTGCTGACCCCGGTGCTGGAATACCTGCTGACCTGGCACATGGGCTTCCTAAGGGCGTCAGCCAGGCACGACAGCTTGACCAGAGGGATTTTTGCTGTTTCATCCTTTGTCCCTCTTCCCAAAAGTCGCTTGTGGGTTATGAAGTGGGAACAAAGCACTAAAACTTACTGAGTCTGCATAGCAGATTTTTCTGCAGATGATTCTCCATCAGGAAAGGGGCAAGCAAGAGGAGGGAGTCATCCCACCCGAATTCAGATATTTGTTTCCCTTCAAGCCAAGAGAAGAGCCGTATACCTGCGCAGACACCTCCCTCAAATAAGCAGCAGCTTTTCTGTATGCCTGTTTCGCTCCGCAGGCTGTGGAGATGGGAGCAACTATCCCAGGCTGAAACAGCTGGGGGACAAGTTGAGGCCATCCCTACCTGTCCCTCGTAACAACACTTTGTGGACTGCAAGATCATCTCGGTGTTCGTACACTTTTTTTATACCTGGAAAGGAAATCCTTTCATTTCATAGATTTCCTAGGAAAAAGGAGATTTTTGCTCAGATTAGAAGTCCTGGCTATGACTGTACCCTACAATATGCTGCCCTCTTCATCTCAAGCAATAACTTCAGGAAAGATTTAAATCTGCACATACATCTGTGTTTCTAGGCCTAATAAAGACACGAAAGAGCTTTTAACCTTGAAAGACTAAATCATGTAGCAAGGCTGTGATGYTAAGCAGCCATTTGGAGGTACAAGGATGACAAGGATGCTTTCCAATGGCACTGTGCTGACTTGCTGCACCTCTTCAGTGTCCAGGGTGATGTYCCATCAGCTGATACCAACTTTAATGAACCGAATTCACAGGAAGAGAAATGTAATATTTCATAGCAAAACCAAGAAATTATTGTGGACACTTACTCTAATCTTTGTTGCCAGCAAATCAGGAAACAAGAAGCTTTAGCACTGGTACAGGGCAGGCAGATTGCCCCAGTACAAAATAGCTTTGCTGTTATTTTGCTTAATTACCTARATGTAACTAATATTTTTTTATTGTCCAAACAAATCAAGCTCATACTCTCAACGAACTGGCATTTCTGGATGCTGTAATGTTCAACTGTGGCATCCCAAAGCGGAAGAGAGCTAATGAGCGGTGTCCTACTAATTCAGAAGGAAACCACAGAGGGAAAAATGAGGCATTGCTGGTAGCTAATTAACAAAGCCAGGCAGCTAGCCATGTTTGTAATTGTCTATGGGTTCAGGCATGGAGATTATAAACCCATCCAAGCTCTGCCCGTGAACTCAGGCCAAATAAATGCTGCATTTCTGAAGAGTAGGAAGGAAAAAACATCATAGAATCATAGAATCATTAAGGTTGGAAAAGACCTCTTAAGATCATCAAGTCCAACCGTCAACCCAACACCACCATGCCCACTAAACCATGTCCCGAAGTGCCACATCTACACGTTTTTTGAACGCCTCCCRTGATGATGACTCCACCACTTCTCTGGGCAGCCTGTTCCAATKCTTGACAACACTTTCAGTGAAGGAATTTTTCCTATTGTCCAATCTAAACCTCCCCTGGCGCAACTTGAAGCCATTTCCTCTTTTCCTATCACTTGTTACTTGGGAGAAGAGACCGACACCCACCTCGCTACAGCCTCCTTTCAGGTAGTTGTAGAGAGCGGTAAGGTCTCCTCTCAGCCTCSTCTTCTCCGGGCTAAACAACCCCAGCTCCCTCAGCCGCTCCTCATAAGACCTGTTCTCCAGACCCTTCACCAGCCTCRTTGCCCTTCTCTGGATACGCTCCAGCACCTCAATGTCCTTCTTGTAGTGAGGGGCCCAAAACTAAACACAGTATTTGAGGCGCGGCCTCACCAGTGCTGAGTACAGGGGGACAATCACCCCCCTACTCCTGCTGGCCACACTATTTCTGATACAGGCCAGGATGCCATTGGCCTTCTTGGCCACCTGGGCACACTGCCGGCTCATGTTCAGCCRGCTGTCAACCAGCACTCCCAGGTCCTTTTCCGCCGGGCAGCTTTCCAGCCACTCTTCCCCAAGCCTGTAGCGTTGCCTGGGGTTGTTGTGACCCAAGTGCAGGACCCTGCACTTGGCCTTGTTGAACCTCATACAATTGGCCTTGGCCCATCGATCCAGCCTGTCCAGATCTCTCTGCAGAGCCTTCCTACCCTCAGGCAGRTCAACACTCCCRCCCAACGTGGTGCCATCTGCAAACTTACTGAGGGTGCACTTGATCCCCTCATCCAGATCACTGATAAAGATATTAAACAAGACTGGCCCCAAAACCGAGCCCTGGGGAACASCGCTCGTGACCAGCTGCCAACTGGATTTAACTCCATTCACCACAACTCTCTGGGCTCGGCTGACCAGCCAGTTTTTTACCCAGYGAAGAGTACACCCATCTAAGCCATGAGCCACCAGCTTCTCCAGGAGAATGCTGTGGGAGACAGTGTCAAAGGCTTTGCTGAAGTCCAGGTAGACCACATCCACAGCCTTCCCCTCATCCACTAGGCGCGTCACCTGGTCATAGAAGGAGATCAGGTTGGTCAAGCAGGACCTGCCCTTCATGAACCCGTGCTGGCTGGGCCCGATCCCCTGGTTGTCCTGCACCTGTCCTGTGAGCGCCCTCAAGATGAACCRCTCCATAATCTTCCCCGGCACCGAGGTCAGGCTGGCAGGCCTGTAGTTCCCCAGATCCTCCCTCCGGCCCTTCTTGTAGATGAGCGTCACATTGGCAAGCCTCCAGTCGTCCGGGACCTCCCCCGTTAACCAGGACCGGTGATAAATGATGGAGAGCGGCTTGGCAAGCTCCTCCGCCAGCTCCCTCAGTACTCTCGGGTGGATCCCATCCGGCCCCATAGACTTGTGTATGTCCAGCTGGCATAGCAGGTCGTTAACCACTTCCTCTTGGATTATGGGGGGTGTATTCTGCTCTCCATCCCTGTCTTCCAGCTCAGGGGGGTGAATACCCTGAGGATAACTGATCTGACTACTAAAGACTGAGGCAAAGAAGGCATTAAGTACCTCAGCCTTTTCCTCATCCTTGGTGGCAATGTTCCCCCTGGCATCCAATAAAGGATGGAGATTCTCCTTGGCTCTCTTTTTGTCGTTAACATATTTGCAAAAACATTTTTTGTTGTCTCTTATGACAGTGGCCAGATTGAGTTCTAGCTGGCCTTCTGCCGTTCTAATTTTCTCTCTGCATGACCTAACGAGATGCCTGTACTCTTCCTGAGTCGCCCGCCCCTTCTTCCAACAGCGGTAGACTCTCCTTTTTTCCCTGAGTCCCAGCCAAAGCTCCCTGTTCAGCCAGGCTGGTCGTCTTCCCCGCCAGCTCCTCTTACAGCACATGGGGACAGCCCCRTCCTGCGCCTTTAAGACTTCCTCCTTGAAGGACGTCCAGCYTTCCCCAAGGGACTCTCTCAACCAGTGTCCTGAACAGGCCAAAGTCTGCCCTCCAGAAGTCCATGGTAGTGGTTTTGCTGACCCCCTCGTTACTTCCCCAAGAATCGAGAATTCTATCATTTCATGGTCGCTAAGCCCAAGACGGCCTCTGACCACCACATCTCCCACCAGTCCTTCTCTGTTGGTAAACAGCAGGTCGAGCGAGGCAGCTCCCCTGGTAGGCTCGCTTGCCAGCTGCTTCAGGAAGTTATCTTCCACACATTCCAGGAACCTCCGAGATGTTTCCTCTCTGCTGTGCTGTATTTCCAGCAGACATTGGGTTAAAGTCCCCCACAAGGACAAGGGCTAGCGATCGTGAGACTTCTGCCAGAYGCTTGTAGAATGCTTCATCTGCATCTTCACCCTGGTTGGGTGGTCTATAACAGACTCCCAGCAGGATATCTGCCTTGTTGGCCTTCCCCCTCATCCTTACCCATAAGCACTCTACCCGATCATCACAGTCGTCGAGCTCTGTACAATCGAAACACTCCCTGACATACAGAGCCACCCCACCGCCTCTCCTTCCTCACCTATCCCTTCTGAAGAGCTTATAGCCACCCATCGCAGCACTCCAGTCATGAGAGTCATCCCACCATGTTTCTGTGATGGCAACTAGGTCATAGCTGTCCTGCTGCACAATGGCTTCCAGCTCCTCCTGTTTGCTGCCCATGCTGTGTGCATGGGTGTAGATGCACTTGAGCTGGGCTATCGATCTCACCCCCGACATCAGTATGCCACCTCTGGGCTCATCTCTAGCGAGCCTGGTTTTATCCCCTTCCCCCTTCGTACCTAGTTTAAAGCCCTCTCGATGAACCTCGCCAACTCATGAGCGAGAATCCTTTTCCCCCTTGGAGACAGCTGAACTCCATCCTTTGCCAGCAGGCCCGGTGCTGTGTGAACCTCCCCATGAGCAAAAAAGCTGAAATTCCACCGATGGCACCAGCCTCTGAGCCACATGTTAATCAGGTGTGTTTTCCTGTTCCTTTCAGTATTCTTCCCTGCCACTGATGGGATTGAGGAGAACACTGCCTGTGCTCCTGATCCTGCAACCAATTGCCCCAGTGCCCTGAAGTCCCTTTTGATCGCTTTGGGACTTCTCTCCACAACCCCATCACTGCCAACYTGCATAACCAACAGCGGGTAATAGTCMGAGRGCCGTACCAGACCAGGGAGTCTYCTAGTRAYGTCTCTAACCTGGGCCTCAGGGAGGCAGCAGCCTTCCCTGTGGGATGGGTCYGGTCGGCAGATTGGGCCCTATGTTACCCTCAAAATCGCCTAGAACAATTAGCCTCCTTTTTTTCTTAATAGAGRCAGTCATAATGCGCGGGGCTGACTGACTCGCCCAGGAGAAAGGGTATGGAGAAAGGGTAGGAGAGTGAAGGAGAAAGGGTATGTGGGATGCTCACAACTTTCCCATGGGAAGACCATTGGAAAGTGCTGTTAGCAATGGGAGAAATGGGTGTTTAGTAGGGGAGATTGAAGGAGCAAGGCCGGTGCCGGCACCCTCATGGAGCTCTGCTGGAAGCTGGAGAGATGCTCTTGCTTTTGCTYTCGTGCTCATGTTGTCTCTCCAAAGCTCACTCAGGTTGGCAGTAGTAAGGCATTGGGTGTTTTAACTTTGCATGTCGGGTTGTAGGGCACATCTGCCCTGCAGTCCTTCCTGGGGCTGYAGAGAAGCTGCCAGACATGCTTCAGTGAGAGCTGGGTTGAGGACACTTTCTTTCTTGCCCTGGGTAAATGCTGGCTCCCCTCGGTGCTCGTTCTTCCCTGGACTTCTTATCTGCTTTCCATTTGCAAAAGAAGAGGAAAAGGCAAAAATGGGAAAGGTAGCAGAAAAAGCTCAAGATCTCAGTTGGCAATTCCTTAATCATTGCCTCTTACTGAGCCAGCTGTTTGCTTATTTCTATTTCGCTCTCCCAACTTAGGTTCCAGGCTGGAGGCTCAGAGCAGAGCTAAGGGCACTTGCTAAGACCTGTCTCCTGTTCCCACTTCATCTTTCTGTCTTCTCCCCATTCAGCATGGTTACAGTCTGAAAGCAAACCCAGCACCCCCTCGGAAACKAGGAAGAGAGAAATATAAAAGCACCGTGATGAATCGTCCCAAGCCATAACCAAAATAAATTCTTTATTCTAACAGCTAATTCATGCTTGGCCAGCATCCTTTGCTTCGTGCTTATTCATTTGCTGTRAGGGAATAAGGACGGGAAGATCCCCAAGGATGAATTATTTGCCCTCCCTATTGTACCAGGCCACCTGCTATGAAGATATGTGCTGGTCCGGCTCTCCCCACTCCCACCATCCAGCCTCCCTCCATCCACCTTGCAGCCTCAGCCTTTCCAAACCTGTGGTGGGTGCAGAACCAGGCAGCTCACAGAGGGAAGGGAGGGGGTGTTTGGGAAGGATAGGAGACCGTATCATAATATTCATGTTTTGACAAAGGACAGGATCAGCGTGTGGTGTTTCAAGTCGTGAGGGTCACACATTACCCTCCTGCTGCCTGCTGCAGCTGCTGCAGATGTTGGAACACTAAAACCCAGGGGGGTTCATGCCTCTGCTGTTGGAAGAATCCACCAGTTTGATATAGCCCTGAGCGGGACATCTCCCATCGCCTACGACAGGTGCCAGGAGCTCACCTCCACAGTGACACAAGCCACTGAGCAAGCATGTACATGGAAACAAGGCTTTGGTCTTCCCTCCTTGTTGGCATCCTCCACCTAATTCAGCTCCAGAGGCAAGGGGAAAGGAGGACCCATCTAGTCTGCATAGCAGGAAAGCTGGGTAAGCGATGATCCTGCTCTCTGGGAGCAGCTGCCAACGTCTTTGCTAAGAGTTAACAGAGGCAAATCTTCAACTGTCTCAATGTCACGACATCGGTGTCATCCTATGTCTTTTCTTAAAACATCCCAGTGTGGGACTCAGGTGTTTATGTAAGAACTAGAGTTTTCATTTCCAAAACAAGCCCCAAAAGCCAATTGCTGTCTGCTTCTTTTTTTCGATTGCAACAACCTGAAAACACCGTCTGGCCTTTCCACCACAACTCAAGAAATGAAGGGCCGAGGACACTCTTTTTCTGAGTACACTCAGCTGGAATCMCCCTGGCTGACCATCTCCAAAGGGGACAGAGGGAAAGTGGAAGGACCTCTGGGGACAGGGACCGGTCCGGAGGGACCGGTGGGAGAGGAGAAACCACCGCTGCTTCTACTCTCGCACCGGTGCGAGGGAGCTGRGGACAGGTCTCCAACCCCCCAGCCTTGGACCTGCCCCAGGATGGGGGAACCAGCTTCTCTCCATCCCACGGCCGGGACCCTCCCAGTGAGGTCTTGGGTCCTTTATCTGGCCACAATAATCAATGTCCTTTGTAAGCAACAGTTTCTGCTACAGCAGTTGTGTTGCCAGCAGCTGTGAAGGGGAAGATTCAGAAATCCTTTGTAAAATGGATTTTTTCTTCTTTTTTTTTTTCGCTTCGAGACATTCATTAAAAGCTTCATATTAAATGAAGATACATTCTGCCTCCTCACTGGGATAACAACTTTAATCAAAATGTCCATTTCCATGACCAAGAGAGAAGAGTAAGAAGCAAATTTAGATGTCACGAGGCCCCAGGAAAACACAAAAGTAAAGCATGCTCCAGTATTCCTGTGGAATAGCAAGGTTTCCCCCCATTTTTTTTTTTTTCTTTCCTTCATTATAAATGCACCTTTTGGGTCATTTCAAAGCAACAAACAACTGTTTCACTGAGCTGATGTGATTGCTCTYATCCTTGCTGGAAAATGCATCCAGGCCTCACACCATCTTTGCAACAGCTGTTGTCAATGTCCTGAAATGTAGTTTGTGCTGAGCATTTCCAGTAACTTGAACWGACAATTTGTAGTGAGTATCGGTAACCAGCCTGCACAAACTCGCGAGGACCTGCTCCCCACCGCCTCGTCTGGGAGCACCTTGAAGTGGGGTAAGTCCTTCACCTGGAAAATCAAACCTGGAGAAAAAACATGAACAAGACAAATCTTCTGCCCCACGTTCTGCTCTGAGACACTATGGGAAAAGAGTGCAGAGACTCAGGAGCCCAGCAAGTCCTCTGCAATAGTTTCTGGCTGACTTTTGTTCCCTCTAAATTCACATTTGGATGCATAGAAAGCTGGAAATTCAGGATGCTGTTTTACCTGTACTTGGCTCCTTCTTCATTAAAGCAGTGTAGCCATCACATGAGGCACGGTACACACGAGGCAATGCAGCCATCGCGTGAGTCTGGCATGCACCCAAAAGCTTGCCACCTATTAAAAAACATTACAGCGGAAGGAGGAGAGACAAAGGAGAGCCCAGAGATGAGACAGCCCATCCTGAGACGCAGTCCCTCCCCTGACATGGTTAGGGTTATGCCCGTGAAAAACACAGAGACCCTCCACCCCAGACATTTTCAGTCTCCGCACTAAGAGAGGTCCAGGAAAGGCAGATGAGAAAAACAAGCCTAACACCAGTAAGCTTGAATTTACTAGCTAGTGAGCCTCAGTGGGAAATCTTTAGGAGTCTAGAAGTCAAAGTGAGTTGAAAATGGCTGAGATCAGGCTGWCGGCCGTTCCCCCAAGGCAGAGGCTCTGAGCTGCTCTTCACAGCCTGCACCCTCGGAGGTCCCAGGAGCAGCAAGCGGTGCATGCACGGGGATATTGAGGGCACCAGTGGGGAACAGAAAGGGGCATGTTCTCACCCGAAAGCTGCCAGCTGTGTCTGCAATTATATCCTGCACCTTGCACTCCTGAAAGTTAATGGTCGCTGAGGAAATCAGCGGTGGCGGTGCGAGCAGTAACCACRTCGGCAGTGCAAAGAATTGCACTGAAAGCCAGAGAGGGTCTGGTGCAATAACAGGGGTGGAAATTCCCTCTTCTGGGCTATCAATACCACAGCTGGCAATAAGGCATTTGTCTGCTGCTGTTGGTGATGGTGTTGTAGGGGAAAGGAGCAAACAATGTCCCAGCTTTGAGTGGAAACCAGAGCCGGTGCTACATCAGCATTTTTCATCCTTATCAACTCTACACAGTGGGCTGCAGTTCTTCTTAAAGAGGCGTTTTTTGAAGGTAGAAGCCCTGTAAACATTAAATTCAAACCTCATTCACTGGATAGGATTTATCTGTGATCCAGTAGACTTTTGTTTTTGCTGTGATGGTTCTTATAACTATATAACTTACAAGGAAATTGGGATGGGAGAAACTTTTCTCACTTGCCTCTAGTGGCAGACTAAACAATTTATCATGCAACACAGCGACGGCAGCCAGAAACTCAGCCCAAACTTCCCCGAAAAGATCTGCAATCTCTGGCTGAATAACTAACAGGTGGAAAAGCACTGCATTTTCCTACATTAGGATTTTAATGGTAAAATATCCTTCATTCCCCAACTCAGCACCTTCCAAAAAGAAGTTAAAGAGGAAGAAATCCCTGTCTGAAGCATTTTGCTGGATGCAAAGGCTTGCTTTGCCTGCAGAGCCTCTGGGTTACCTGTTCTGGGAACTTCTGTTCCAAGATGCTTTTCAGAAAAAGTTAGAGTGCCGCAGCTTTTTCTGGACAAGTGTCAGCTGGTTTCGTGGAGTGAAATGTAGATGTTTACATTGAACATCTCCGGAGCTGAGACATCCGATCTAGGCTCTCTTTATAGGTTTTTTTTTTTGCAGAAGACTAATAGCTGCTTTAGGATACAAYTTATCCAGCCAACTCCAGACGCCCGCTTTGGGAGGGCACGCGCTGCGCAGTCTGCGTGGACCAGGAGGATCTGGGTGAGCAGATCAGCTATAGATATCTCTTTTCACCCAAGGAGACAGGGAAAGCAAAGAAAGTATTAGATTTGTGAAGGAATGACTTTTAAGAAATGAACAACCCCCTCAGTTTTCTACCAAATTGTTTACTGCAGCTATAAGCAGAGCACAGACACTTGCTATTATATATTTATTACACTTTACAGCACTGGGAAAGCTTTTGAGTGGTAGGATGCCATCTGCTGCTCCGAACGGTTATTTCCTCCCTTCCTATCCCCTCCCAGCGGGCAGCTTGTGCCKATGGGGGGAAATGTGGAATATATTTGGATCATCTGCAAAGTGAAAATATTTTCACCCATGAAACAAAATTTACCCGGATAATAGAAAGCAGAGTGAAGAGTTTAATCTCACAAGCGCTGGCTCAGTTATGAAGAAAAGTTTGTGCAGTGAATGAGGCATCCCACAGAAGRCATACGATATTTACCCATAGACCGGCTTGCAAAGAAGATTGGATTTTGTATAATTTCCAGTTTAATGCCAAGACTTGCTGCTAATTCTGCTAGCGCCCATTTCCATTATCGCAGAAACAATCATCTCCACATCTGTGAGTCAATGCGATGCCCTGTGACCCTGAAATAGAGTCCCAGCATGTCTTTCTAAAATCTGTGGAGTGAAGAACAAATTAAAACACACTGTCGGCTCTCGGGGACTGGAACTTAAACCTGAGAGCAAGCTCTATTAAGTCCAGTAATAGACACCAGTCATACTCAGCCACACAATGGAAGTAAAATGGGATGAATAGCACATCATCAGCTCCGGCACTCCAGCAGTAATAAGCACCACGCTGGGCTCACTGCACTGACTAATCCATAATTTATTGGGCTTCATAAATATCAAAACATACCACAGCTGTTAGTACTTCAGTGCAAAACCCGCAAATATTGCTTCAATTATTCAGGAGCTCGTTGCAGGAGCCAGTCAACTGCTTCGAAGGTGCAATTTTAGAAGGTATCAATTACTCAGGAGTTTCAGCAACGCAGTTGCCGGCTGGGTCCCTAAGGAGCACTGGGAGCACTAACAATAAGAAGAAAAATTGCCTCTCCCTCAAAAATAGCCTAARGCCTTGAGCCCCACACAGGGAGGGGTGCAGGCAGCTCGGTGGCAGCACTCAGAGGGGCTATGTGCAGTCCCCTACAACTCTYGGAGGGGTCTCTGCTTCAGCATCTCCCTCTGAGGGGCTGCAGAAATGACCATTAAATCAACAATCCCAAAAGCTTGCACTCCTAAATTTACCTTCCACGCAGGACACAAGCTAGACTTGCTTCAACGATGAAGCCCAGGAGTTCGAGTCACCTCCCCAGCAAGGAACCACCATCTGAAGCCATCCTGGGCTTTCCCTCCTGAAGACACTTCCCTTTCCCAATGGCATTTGGGTGCCGAAGACAAGATCAGAGACTGTGGCCAGCTGCTTGGTGGGTTGAGGTCAGGGTTACAATTACCAGATGGCATGGTGGCTAATGCATGGGCATCAGGTCCCACGCACATCATCCCTGTCCATGCTCACACTGCAGATCCCCCTCTCCACTGGGGTTCATACATCACATCCCCTCTGTTTAAAGCCAGGTTTCCAGGTTGGACTGATTCAATCACAATGACTGTGTGCTAGTTTGCCAGTTATGTTTTATGGGCCAATACATTTTTCCACTGAAAAAAAGAAAAAAAGATCAGTTTAATTCTAACTTCTCTCCTGTGCCATCCTCCTGCAAAGAACTGGGAACAGGAAAATAAGATGCTTGAAGGAGCAGATGGCATCTCCCCAGTGTTCCCCCATAATAAGGTAAATACCCAGTGGTTATTTGCTACTGGAAACTGAGAATCTCAAGGGTAATCAGGTATTTGCAAGCTTCAGGAGAACAGGCAACCAGCAGGAGACAATGATGAGATTCCTTATTGAGAGGAAAGGCTGAGCTGAACTATAGGAGACAGTAAAGAAGCCACATGGGAAAGCTTGATGGCAAAACACAAGGGAAAGGAAAGCAGGTCTCTCTTCACTGGGTTCTGTGGGGACTTCTGTTTCGTGCGAGATGCAGCGTGTGAACCCCAGGTACAGGATAGCCTGGCCTTGCTCTGTCCCCATGAGAGAAGGGACAGGAGAAAGCATGGAGCAACCTGAGGAGGGACGCAGTGTCTGAGAGGTGGAAAGGGACCTTCGGAAAAGAGAGCAGGGGAGTAATGTCTCAAATTAGCAGGGGSTCCAGGGGCAAGGGGGGAAATCAAGCTTCAAAATGTTGAAATAGATAAAAATCTAGGAAAGGTTTGACACAGGATGCAGGATCGGTCCCTGTCACTGGAATGTTACAGAAAAATTTTATTCCAGCTGCAGAGRAACATCTGCTCCTGTTGAAGGAAATTTCTGGGGCTGTTTCAGATGCAGGCAAGTGCAGCTCCTTCACGCCGGCTGTACTTCACAGTGGCGAGCACTTGTGGAAAACGTCCACAGCCCACTGCCCAGCTGGTGGTGCAAGCGAAAAAAGAGRCACAGTCTCACGGGAAGTCACGCTTACAGGGATTATGGCCATTGCTCTCATGTAATGATGTAAAAAAACCCCTCCCTCCTCTTCTTGTTATCACCTCTCCCCTCCAAAAGTAATCCCAAAGGTTGTCTCAGTGCAGAGACACGGCCTGACCCAGTGTGTCCAGGGTGTCCTTGTGCTCCGAGACAGTCCTGATGCCATCCAGGTGCACCATCACAGCAGTGTCACCATCCGCCCGACCCACAGGAGAACCATGGAAGGGTCCGGCTGCACAGGAGGCATCACTGGGGGCAAAAGAGGGGACAAAGTCCTCTATCCAGAGGGTCTAGAAAAGAGTCACATGGCAGCTCAYCTTTGGGAAATCCTGAATGTGGATTTTGGGAGTAATCTACAAGCATGCCTGTGGTTAAACATCGCTGTGCAACTGGCCCCTTGGCTTCTCTGCAGCCAGTGGAGATCTAGTACCTCTTCAGACTACGCACCTCAATTTCCTTCCTGGGCCAGCCGGGGAGTGAGGGGACAGGGAAGTCCCAGGGGCCAGCAACAATCACAGGCTCAGCCCAGCATGGAGCAGCATACAGCCTGGAAGCACGCGTGGGTTTCAGGTCCCCACATCATTCACAAAACAAAACAAAGAATATTATCTGGAATTATCTGGTTAGTGTACCCCAGGAAAGAGATTTAGCCTGGCCAACGCCTGCAATACTTTTAGTCAAGCAGGCAGGACAAAGTCAGATAAWACGTAAGCATGACCTTCAGCAAATCCTATTTGAAGATCTGAAGCCAAACTTTGTAAATTAAACTCAAATTTGTTTTCACGTCCAGGCACTAGAGACCTGCTAGCCCAGCTTGGTTGACTCCTTTGCTCCAGAACTTTCCTGCATCTCCAAAGTCTGTAGGATTTTTTTTTCGATCTTTAATGGGACCAGAGCAAACTCCTGGTGTTTCAACATGGCCAGAGCTGTCAAAAGGCCTTCCAGCTCTTTTTTTTAAAATAGACAACAGCTTCCTGGTCCCATGACTTTTGCAAAACAAACAGACAAAAAAARMCCAACAAAAAACCCTTTGCATGTTATATTTCTGYTAAAGRRTTTGCTGAAGCAATGCAGGGCTGTTCCCTGCAGTGAGGGAAAGGGCAGTCCGGCAGGGAAGGGCACCCGCTGCCAGGCAGGGCTCCCGCAAGTGAACAGCATGGAATTTTCATGCAAATTTCCCACCAGGGTCTGTTGAATAAAGCTCCATGATTTCCCTGCCCTTAATGAATAAATCACTCAGCCTCGTTAGTGGAGTCGCCGGCACGAGGGCAGCAAGCATCACCTTTGCTGCTGAGTTGACCAAAGAATTGATGTGACCAGAGATAAACGTTGCTCTTAAACTTGTGCTGAAGAAGACACGAAAAACGCGTTAGCTCATAATCTCACGTAACATGGGCATAATTGAGATATAAGTGCTGCTCAGGCACCAACTTCTGAAAGATATGTTTTCACCCTTAGTAGGCTAACAAACCATTTCCAAATCAGTGAAGCTCTTTAATGCATTTTGTTTGCTAGGTATAAGTGTCCCCCAAGTCTTTTGGGAACTGGCATTTTCTTCTAGGATGGCATGTGCATCTGGGGGGGAGCTTTTACACAGCACCAAAAACAAAGGGGCTCTGAAAATGGCCTCTTGGAATAGCTCTGATAAATCTAATGCCACGGGGCTGTGTGCTSTATGTTTGCACAACCCAGGGAGCAGCCTGGATCAGCCCCACAAGTCCCAAAAGCCTGCAGCAACGGTATCACAGGCCCTCCCCATCCTCCTTGAAACCAGGTGAGCATGGCGTGCCCTGCTTCATGCCCCATCTCCCCTCGTCTGGTTGGCCTCGACCCAAGCACAGAGCCACCACCAGCAGCTGACGGGGCTGATGCCCGCTGCCCGGTGAGCTGCAGGAGAGGCTGCACTGGCGCATCCTGGGGTTTTGTGCAAGGCCAGTAGCCCAAGCATCTCCCCTAACAGACATCCCGTGGCTATCTTGCAGCCCCATCCTGCAGGAGCCTCTCTGACTCTGGGCTACGCTTCATGAAGCTCCACGAGCAGGACCTGTGATGCTGCACAAGAGTATCATTGAAAGAGGGACTGTCACACCAACTCTGGTGCCTGTTTGCAGTCCCCAAGAGGCGCAGCTCCCCGGCTACACCATCTGGCTATCCCTCCAGCTCTGCCTTCTCTCTCCTTTCTCATGAATAAAATGAAAAGAGGAATAGAAGTACATTTTCTGGAGCTGACTCACATTTCAGAGCAGCTGAGGATTTCGTTTTCCTAATGAGGCACTTTGGATGGGGCAGTGTGTGGCAGCCAGAGGTCCAGCTCCAAATCCAGCCTTGGTTCTGCACATATCAAGTGAGCTCAGTCCTTGCACGGGGCTGGTATGGAAAGGGAGGAACAGCATCGGCAGTGCTGGTTCTAGAGCAGAGGTTTCGTGTTCCTGGATGTGAATGGGCTTGGTCCTCCTGAAGAAGGGGAAGACATTTAGGGTGTGCAAGAGATCATCCAGCACATGCCCATGCAACAAAAAAGTGCCGGTGTTGAAGCGAAAGGCTTCCTGTACAAYGTCCCCTTCCCGCAAGCTCTGGTGAATAGGCAGGTCAGCGCTCCAGCATTTCATTTACACAGGACGCTGGGCTGCCTTAAGGCATGGGCAATGCCTGGGAAATCCTCACTGGAATTTCAAATCCTCCAAATGCAGCTCTCTGTCACTCTGAGGCCAGCTTTAAATTTTCAGCTATTTTGTACATGTGAGTGTTGCCCTTTCTCCAAGTTAAAGTCATATCCTGACACGGACATTGCTCGYCTGCTGAGCGCTCCCAGGCTACAAGGTTTATGGGTTGGGTTCCACATACAGAAGCCACAAAGCAGAGTGTTGGTGTATTTGTGCTGTAACTTATTTAACTTATAAGTAATAATGTTCCTGAAAGAGAGATGGAAAACATGGAAAAAAACCCACGTGGAATGTGTCTCCCCAGGACTGACCGCTTGCTCACACTTCAAGAAGTACGTTTGGTGGCACCTGCCACATTCGGYCTCTACCACACACTTCAAACCCCACAATTTTGAGCCAGGGATTCTCAACACCTTCTTTACTGCAAAAGCTCTGTAAATCCAATGCATATACATTGAGTCTAGCTGCCGTCAAGGAAAACATAAATATGGAAGGCTTGCTACAAGAAATGCAGACTAGCAATTCCCAGGCTTTCAGTCAGTATATGAACATATGGAGGTTGTCTGCTTTTAAACGTCACAACTTTCTCACTCTGCAGAGTACTATAAACAGYTGCTTTTCTGTGTACACCTCTGACAGCTTTAACTTCAATAGTACATAGYGGGAAAGAGGCAAACACCTCTTCTGCGCCCGGCCGAACACCTCCCTGCACACAGTCAGCTGGAGCAGATAAACACTCAGCTCTTTAAAAGCATCACAAAACCATCCGTGACTGCTGGATTATGGTTGTTTAACAGTTCAGTTGATCTGGGTTATCTGGGGAGGTGTCTCTGCTGCTGGGACGAGCCGTGTTCAGCACTTCCAGTCCCACGGGGCTTCTGCCGTTTGTGCTGTTAATGTCCCGTTTCCCAACACAGATAGGAACACCTGGAGTAATGAAAAATAATAATACAGATTTGGGCATCATTCCTGCTTTTGGAAAAGCACCAGACTAAGATCCACACCAACTTACCCCRTCACGCCATGGTGCAGAAGCTCATGATTCAGACTCTGAAACATAGAATCATAGAATCATAGAATCATTAAGGTTGGAAAAGACCTTTAAAATCATTGAGTCCAACCGTCAACCCAGCACCCATGCCCACTAAACTATGTSCTGAAGTGCCACATCCACACGCTTTTTGAACACCTCCAGGGATGGTGACTCCACCACTTCCCTGGGCAGCCTGTTCCAATGCCTGACTACCCTTTCGGTGAAGAAATTTTTCCTAATATCCAATCCAAACCTCCCCTGGTGCAACTTGAAGCCATTTCCTCTCGTCYTAAATGTTGAGTTATATGAGTACAAAGTCCCTCAAATGGCTAATGGAGCCCTCAGGAGCTGCTGAAGAAGAACATTGGGTACTTAGCTGGATAATGAGTTTATGGAGAAGACAAAGGAATGGCAGACCTCAGCTCTGCCTGCTCTCATGTTGTTTCACCTCTGGAATTACTTCTGGTGGGACCTTTCTGCTCTTTAAGCCCTGAGCAGCTTGTGCCTGCATCCCTACAGACAGTAGACCCCCAAAAAGTTGCACAGGAATGTCTGGCTCTGCCAGGAGCCAAAGGGATGCTGAAGTTGTCTCCTGCTTGTTGCACCCAAACTTTCCCCCTGCTACACCTCTGCCAGCCTGCAGAGGTGGAACACAGAGATGCAGCCCGTGAGGTCTTGGGGACATCTCCATAGGGATAGAGACCACAGCAAATCCAGCTCAGTTTGAAGCAGGACCTGGTGCTCTGCCTTTGGGCCATCCSCCCTTCCAAGCAAAACAACTTCATCTTGGTTTCCATGAGAGCAACTGAATGAGATGTTAATCCAGAAACTAAAGAACATTTTACARCTGCGAATCACGATTGTGTGAGACAGATAATTAGGCAATTAGAACAATTAAATGTTAAACAGACACCATGAGAAATGAGGGCAAAGAAGAAGAGAAGACAGGAAAATTTTTGCAGGTTTTTCTCTCTGGAAGTTTTTCAAATGGTGGTGATGCAGGAGCAAGCAGCTGGAGAGAGGAGAAGGGAGGGAGGAGACAGACAAGACACTGAGCTGTGGGCTGTAAGTTTTCTTGGGCAGTGCATCCGAAAATTAAGAGTTGCGTCTGTGAATTTAAGGTGGGATTTCCTAGCTGGATGATTTYGCTCATCAAAATCATCAATCAAAAACCTACAGAGAAAACCAATTACACATTATTTGGGCTCTGGGGCCATTAAGTGACTTTTTGCAACCTTAACATTTTGATACCGTGGTAAGCCAGAGCCACCGTCAGAGCATGGTCTTGCCTCTGGGCATCTCCCTGAGGAGCCACATTTCCTATCAGGCTGCAACAGCCTCTTCTTCTGCTGGGGGATAAAACTTGCTTTGTCTGCCTGGGATTTTTGAGTCTCTTGTGTCTCATACATGGCTGACCAAAATGCGCTCTTATCAGAATTGGATAAAACTGATCAGAGAGTCATTTCTGGTCTTTGCTTTTTCTAGGCTGTTAATTCGCTCATTTGCACAAGAGCTTCAAGGTGAACCTTGGCTTGGAACAAACCTCAGTCTGCCACATTGGGAAAGTAGTTGGCTGCATAAGCCGGGGCTTCTTTTTGCAACACTGCACGGATTTAATGTTTATGTCTATATTTGCAAGGGGCATTGGACGTATTTCACACATGTGCCCCAAGATCCCTCTTTGAACCAGCGTGGTAAGTGGAGACAATTGGGATCATGGTTTCAAAAGCATATTCCTGAGCTGGACTGAGAGGTGAATGGAGACGCACCTGATCAGTTGTCTCCACCCTTCTGAATGTCTTCCAGCTTTGCATGGACATACTGGCTGCCCGTGTCCTGTGTTTGCTTATAGCACAAACATGCAGTGCAAGCAGCATTCCCCGCGCTCACGCAGGCCTTGGTGCTGCGGCTGTGGCTTCGTGCCAGCGGTGTCCCTGGGGCAGAGCTCTGTGCTAGCTGTCCCCAGCTCTGACCACCACGCRTGGGTGGATGTGGCTGTAGCTGGATACGGTGGTATGCTGGTGGGACTTCAGAGGGGCCCCCCTGGAGACAAAAAGAAACAAGTCCTCCTTCCCTTAAAAAGAAGCCAACGTCTTGAGTGCACCAACCAAGAGAAGGTGTATTTGCAGGGCTAAAGAACTCATGAAGCTTAACACAGCAAAGACCACACAGCCAGCTCTTCAATTGCCCTGCCAGTCAGCCTGCCAGGAGCCACTCTGCTTCTCATCACAAGGACCAGATCTGGTACCAGTACGGAGAAGGGACTGTGGCTCTCCAGACTGCGACCTTGAGAGATGCTCAAAGATAGCCCCAGCTCTCTGGTTGGGGATTGGATTTTTCTGACTTGCTAGCTGGAAAATCACATCCAGAAATGTAGAGCTAAAGGTTTTGGTTTTGGTTTTTTGGGCTGGGATTCAGGTGACTGGGTGCAGCTTATAGCTCTGCTCCCGGCTTTCTGGAGATCCTTGACCACTTTCTGGCGATCCTTGACCACTTTCTGGCGATCCTTGACCACTTTCTGGCTTGTCCAGGCACTGGTCCCCACAGATGTGGAAAGCAGTACTGATTCTCCTTGTCAAAGCCCATTAGGTAGAACCACTTTGGCACAGGTAGACGTTCCTTTCTTCTTGTAGCAACAGTACAGGAAGGCTCAAATTGCGGATGCTAACGCTCGAGGCTTTTTTTAGCGTTTATCTCTGCCTCGCACATTGGGCTTTCCAACCTCCCATCACCCAGTGCAGCAGAGTGGGCACCTTCCCAACCTTCTCGCCCTGCACCACATCTCCACTTGTGCCTGCTAAGGCTGCCCCTGCTCCGCCTGCCCCTTCCTCCATGTCCTCGGCTCACCTCTCCCCATTTGCCTTGGCTTGTTAAACCAGCCTTTCCCGGCTCTTTGTACTAGTCTTGATGGAAGGAGAAAAAAGCAACTTTTAAATGCAAAAGGGCTGTTCTGTTCTTCACTGGCTCTGTTGGGTTTCGCCCTGGAAGAATCCCTGATGTTTGGGAAGGGGCTGGACGCAGGCTTTGTGTCACTGCAGCACATCCCCGCCGGCGGGACCGTGGTGCAAGGTGCCACGGTGCTCATCTGTCCTGCCGCCACGCCAGCCTCCAGGCTGAGCTGAAATAATCCCTTCTTAACCCAGCAGGCAGCTAGGAAACCATCATGAAGATTCGCTTCCCACTTCCTGCCTTCGCCAGCAGAGCAAAGGGGGTGCGCAGGGCGGCTCTTGCTCCTCTCCCCCCCGTGCCTGCTCCCCGGCCCCTCCGGCAACTGCCGTTGTTTTATATTTTACCTTCACTCTCTTGCATCTATCCCAGCCAAAACTCACTTTTAATTTTGATTTTAAAAAATTCTTCAAAATCTTTTTGTGAGTGCTTGCCAGCATTTCAGGGGTATAGCATCTTCTAAGCAAATTTGTCCATCCCTTTCTCCCCTCATGTGATTCAAATCCTGCCCAAATCTCACCATACGGCATTAGACACTCCCTCCTATTCAATATAGTCCCTTTTACTGTTATTACTATGTACAAGTGCCAGCCATGTCTAGGTTTCCTACGGGATTCCTTGTCACAATTATGTTTTGCAATGTTACACTTTCTCAGGTGTCCACTGACACACTTCTTTAAGTGTGTGTTATTTTAAAAAGTAACTATCTATTCAAATTAAACGTGTAATGGCATTAAATGAAAAAAAAAGTGGATGAAATTTTGACCATATTGAAACGAATGGGAGTTTTGTCACTAACGTCAGTCAAGCCAGGGTTTCACCCAGAATTTGAGCGAGGGAGCTTAGATGAGCTGATACTAGAAACAAGCCAGCTGTGAAAACTGGATCTGCAATCTCACCCTGAACTCCCCTGCCCTGCAAAGACTACAGCATGGCTCTGCCTCTAATTGCTGTAAGAATAGCCGTCTTATTGTCTACGTCTTCTGCAATTCCATTACTGGATGAAGGATGCTTCTGATACAAACGAAAGGAAAAAAAAAACCACGAAAACCCACCCCTATTATCCTGCCTTATGCACTTATGAAATGAGAAGGTTATTACAGCAGAGAGGAATTAAGCTACAATGCTGATGCTCTGTCTCGCTGAGGGTTTACAGAGTGGTAATTAAGAGAAGCACTTTCTGCATAAGAGAGCTCTTCTGCTGCAGAGGAAGAAAAAACATTTCTGCTGATTTTAATCAGGCATTGATGGATGCTGTTAATCAGTTACGATAATGTGTCAGCATCTCCCTCGTGCTACAGCTCTGCAGATCTCCCGTAGCTGCCAGATAACCCCAGCACACTCACTTCCAGCCTGGACCACAGCCCATGTCACTGGGGAAACATGCGGCGGTTTCAGCGGGCACTGAATGCCCCTTTTCAGATCTATTAGCACCAACCCCGGTCTTTATTTATTTAAACATTTCCAGCGTGGCTTTGAAACCCTTGCCGCTTCGCAGATATTAAACCCTGGTGACTCTGTGCACACACAAACGAAGGCAAACCCCTTCCTCCGGGTGAGGTGGCTCCTCCCGGTGGGCATAAATCACTGGAGCAAATTTCAAAGCAAGTCACACGAGCTGGACACAAATCTGCAGCAGAGATGGACTTGGAGGACTTTATATGGTGAGTGCTTCTTTCCCAGGTGGCCCTCATCCAGCTCTAGGAGCAGCCTGGCTTCAGGAGGCTGCAAAGAGAACATCAGGAGCAGTGCGGTGCTTTGAAGGTCTCTTCGCACCCCCAAACTTTCATCCCCGGGAGGCTGGGAACTCCCCTTCTCTCCACGCTACAGGTGGGGAAACAGAGCATGGCGAGGATAAAGTGCTTTGCTCTATGTTCAAAGCCAGCAATACCGGGTGACCTGGGGGTGAGTGGTGTTACCCACCACACAATGGCGGGRCCATGTTTAAAACAGTCTCCAGTGCTACAGCCCATGGTGGACATCAGGGCTCAACCCAAGACCTGCTGAAGGTCACTGAATCCTTCAGACGTTTCCATCTGCTCGGCATCTTTTGGGACRGGGTGGAAAAAGAAGTGCAAAAGGCACAAAATTGTGACTGATAGGAGTGACCTCCACCGTGCTCTAGTGTAAATGGTGAGAGAAGGTAGAGAACATCACGGACTTGGGGGTCTGAAACACAGA
The DNA here is from genome assembly GCA_030449065.1 of Oceanodroma leucorhoa. NCBI lineage: Eukaryota > Metazoa > Chordata > Aves > Procellariiformes > Oceanodroma > Oceanodroma leucorhoa. Next base: position 4,523,181 of record JASVER010000021.1, on the reverse strand, counting down.
TGCCTAATCCTGCTCCTCGTCCATTTATCCACAGCACTATCCTTGCAGGGTTTGAAGGGGTTTGAGCCAAAGAAAGCTGTGAAGGTGTGCAGACAGTGAGAGAAAGCTGAGCCTCCTTCTGCAGAAAATGCTTCTTTTGCAGCGTGTGCTTCTGGACTTCAGCAAGTGTTGGAAACAATTTGCTTGTTCTCCTGCTTGTTCAAAATCAGCAAGGGATTTTCTCCAACATCTGTCTCCTTTGGACATCGTGGCCAGTTTTCATTTTATTTTAAAGCACATCTTTAAAATACAGGGAGAGAGAACAGCCCCTAGCCATGCTGCAGCAGAGGGTCAAGCTGGGTGCCAGAGGCAAAGCATCAGGTACGGCGCTGGCAGGGTGCAAACACACGTGCCCYGTGGTCCCTCTCGGCCGCCCTCGTCCTGCAGAGCTCAGAGCTGTGGCTGCCAGGCAGCAAAATACAGGATAAAATGGTGTTTCTTTGAGTAAAAAACAGCCTTCCAAGGAGACAGATGTTATTTTGAAGAGTGGGGCTGGAGAAGCCACAGGGGTCTTGCTTTAGTGTGCTGCTCATTGCCAAAGGCACCATCCGAAGGAAGAAAAAGGACCGCTGGAAAACACAGGCTGGGCTGCCCAGGCTCCAGGTGAGTGCCAGGAGCAGCTCTGCATTGCCCTTCCAGGCAAGGCAAGGTTTTTGGAAAGGACTGGGATTTTGGAAAGCATTATCCTTCCCACTGCTCAACTCCCAACCAACTCCAGCAGCAGGCAGGGAGAAGAATTGATTTGTTGAACATTGACTCGAGGTGGCTGGGTTGTGCACTGGTGGAGGTGCTGGGAGCATGAGATGCTCCTGGCAGCACTTGCGGGTACACACGGCTGGTTTGGAGCAGTATCTGCCCGGCCCTGCCTGCTGCTGGCGACCGGCCCACGTGCCCTGCTCCGAAACAGGGCACTAAGGGAGCTTAAACACTGCGGCGACATGTTTGGACATAAATAAAGGTAGACTAGACTGAAGAAAGGAGAAAGGCATCATTCCTGAATCTGGGCACGCCAAATTGCAAAGCTTTTAATCATGCATTAGGGAAGCACATAAATGCWCGGACAGCTTGCAGAGCTCGTATGCCTGTTCCTGCAGATACAGTGTCCAGCTGTAGGTCCACAATGGCACTATGGCAATTTTGGAAGCAAGATCCCAGTACTGAGCCTGTCGTGGGGTTTCCGTCTCACTGGGTTGTAGGGAAGGTGGTGGATAGAGGCAACACCTAGATCTGTCTGAGCTCAGTCAGGCACCTCCAGCACCTGGTTACAGCCATGAGCTCRTCAGCATCATGACTGTCGCCGGGACTGGAAAAATGCAGATAAAGARCAGAGTTGGTGTCTCAAAGGGGATGGATTTGTGACTACTTGGTTAAAGTTTCTAAGCAGAAKTAAAGCAGAGAGACAGACACAAGGGTAAGTGAAGAAGAAACAGTAKAAAAAATGCCAGTGCTCATGCAGCTTGAGTTTTGGTTGGTTCAGATCTGGCTTTTATGGGACAGCTTCTACTTACCGTGAAGGAAAAGAAAAAATCACAAACCCCRGTGTGGTTTTGACTTCTCAAGGAAACCATGGGTCACACCTTTGTCATGTTAACTTGTACAAGCCCGTCAGGACTGCAGATGGYTTCCCCCACCAGCCTCCCCGGCAGCAGACGGCGCAGGTCCTGCCTTTTCCCCCAGCCTGGGACGGAAGATCATCCAAAGCTCTGGGGTAGAGAAGGCTGATGCTAAATACATCCACCAGGACTTTCTGTCCAGCCTCTGTTGTGTGCCAGGGGGTGACGAAGGAGCCAGCACGCTGTCCCCAACCTGCAGCTGCACAGCAACACGCAGCTTGTTGGAAGGTAACTGWACTATCGGTGCCAAGTGATAACGTGCACACGTGTCCTTCTCGGGGACAAGGGACGGGGGAGGAAGAGGGACTCACATTTGCCAGATTTTTAATAGTCTGCTGCAAAGTGCTCCAATGCAAGAGCTATAGAGACTACAACCTTGAAGCATGGGAATAGCTGAGAACAATCTTTGCTTCTGTGTAAAGTGTAAACAAACAAACAAAAAGCTTTAAAAAAGCAGCAGCAAACAAGTCCAAGGTTACTGGCCAATACATGTGATTTCAGAGGCTGAATTTCTGACTCTTTCTTTGTTTTAAACCAAGGTTGAATCTCTCTCAGAGTTATTGTTTAGATTACAGTCTTGCCCTGAAAGAGGATATATCTACCTCTGTGCCAGCAACGAAAAATGTTGCTATTCACATCTCATTGGAGGTGCTAGAAGAAAGTAAGAGCCGCCTGTAAATAAGCTGCCTCAATAATTAATTGCCAGCATGGACAGCACAATAGAAAAGCWCCAGAAATAAGTTATTGCAAATACAATTTCAAACTAACAGTGCATGAATAGCTTCTGAAAAAGCCTCCAAAAAGCAGACCCTGAGTTTCAGAGAGAGGTAAAACACCACCAATCAACTTGTCTCTGCTTTCTGAATGGAGGTCTCAGCCTATTCCACTTCAGGTGAGGCAGCACATAGCCCAGAAAYGAGCCCCCATCAGCAGCCCCTGGTTGGCAAAGAAAAACAAGGGGTTCAAAGTAGCAGGGATGAGTGGGCAGTGGCATGGTCATAGGGAGCAGASAAGAGGAGGGAGGAAGAAATGCGGTGGGTGAGTGGATGGACGGATGGCTGGATGTGGTAGGTGGATGSCTGGCTGGATGGAATGCATGGATACACGGRTGGATGGATGGATGGATGAATGGAYGGATGGATAGATGTGGTCCATGAATATGGTCAGTGAGAAACRCCATCGTACAGAGAGAGCAGCCACATGACAACCACAAGCACCCTCTGCCCAGGGAAGTTTCATCCAGCAGCAATGGGAAGAAGAGGAGRGTGAGGAAGGCAGGATCTCTTTAGACCCTGTCAGGGAGCATAGACATTATCTGCACCCTCCCCTGGAAAGTGCAAAGTCTGAGGCACATGGAGAAGACAAGTTTTAACAAGGCTGGGCTGCCACACGCTTGGCCTCACCAGAGGAACATCTCAATAGTCTATCTATCCCTTAAACCATGCAACCACAGATACATCACAAGCTGTCGGGAGAGCAGACAGAAGAGGGCTTGGGATATACTTTGGCACAGACTTTATGCAGGGGAAGGCACTGGCATGGTTACACACATGGYTGTGTACACGTACATCCAAAAGCCAGACTCTTTGAAAAGAGGTACAAAAGGGAAGGATAYGGTCAATGCCCCAAGCCTGTCAGTGTTTAAGAGGCATTTGGACAATGCCCTTAGTAACAYGCTTTAACTTTTGGTCAGCCCTGAAGTGGTCAGGYAGTTGGACTAGAYGATTGGTTTAGGTCCCTTCCAACTGAAATATTCTATTCTATTCTGTTCTATTCTGTTCTGTTCTGTTCTATTCTATTCTATTCTATTCTATTCTATTCTATTCCACTCCATTCCATTCCATTCTATGATTTAGGACAATTCAAAGCTCACTTTAGGATATCATCAGCAAGTAGGGGAGGGATGGCAGTGAAAGGAAGCAGGCAGGAGAAATTGTAAATAGAAAAGGAAGAAAAAAATACACATCCAAGTGAAATTTATAATTCCCATACAAATGAAAGGAAAGGTAATGATGCACATTGAACTAATGAAATTATTCTGCAGACTGACTACTAGCTAATGAAATTGCTTACTTAGCATACATTAACTGAGCTGCAACTGGCATTTTACTACACTCGCATTAGCCAAAACTCTTCCTGTCAGCAGCAAAAAAAATGCCACAGGGGTAGAGCAAGACAGSTTTATTTTACACTATACCCACCACRAAGTGCAGCCAGAATCGGAGGTTAGCCAAGGCACGGGGTCAGCTGCAGGGGGTGCTGAGGCTCAGCTCTGGTTTTTCAGCGGCTCCAGATCAGGCATGCTCTGATTGTGAACCGAGGAAAATGTCCTTCTGATCTGACACCCTTCTCATGAGAGCTGGAGCACAGAAGTCAAATCAAATTTCTTCTGGTTCATGGGTAACCAGTGGGACTATTTTGTGGCTGGAGCTTCATTATTTAGCAATTTTGCTGAGGACAGTTAAGCTGTATTAGGACACAGTTAGTCTGTATTGGGATACAGCTCTCCRCAACTGTATGCTAATAGCTCTAGGACAACAGATCAACACACCTCTCTCTATGTACACACCCCCCCACACCCAGGGTGCCTTTCTTACCCTTAAACTGTGGTGGACTCCAGACAAGAAGTTAAGGTACTGCAGGTTTTAAACAGTTATAAGTGTTTTTTTCCTAGAAACAAAGTCAGAGGTCGGCATCACCTGCAGAGCCCACAAAAGACCTCSTAGTAGTTTGAGCCAGGAACAGGAGGTGGACAGCAGCCAACCCTGTTGGGAAGCCCAAGGATTAGATGGGGAAACTGTGCTGTTGCCCATCCTGTTTTACATCCTGCTAGCGCAGGTCTGCTCTCCCGTATCACCATGGTAAAGCTAAAAGCAAACCTGCTGAGCGGAGCCATGTCCACAGGCACAGCTAAGTATCACCAACCACAGACTGACACCGTTCAGATCGGCCAAAGGGCCTTCATAAGGCCTCCAGAGACCAACCCCCCTAATGGCAATTAATGCTTTTTTGAAAAGGATTAGAGGTTAATGGTAGAAAAGTACCCACGCAGGAGCTGACGGCTGCTGTTATGGAAAACTCTCCCCTCTGGTTTGCTTCAGTTTGGTTTTAAGGAGCCTTTGGGAGCACAATGCTGTCACGATGCTGAAGTTCAGCCACAGATAAGTGCTGAATCACACCAAATGTTTCACTTAAAAGTGAACCTCATTCCAGATTTTAGAGACAGATGGGATTAGATTATTTTTTTCTGAATTTCAGTCAGACAATATACACATTCCCTTATCAAATGATGTAATTCTTAATCAATATTGAAAACTTTAAAGTATGTAAGTTTATCATTAATTTTTTGGCATTTTTTTCCATCCTTTGCAGCTAAATTGCAAACGACCAGAAAACTTGACTGAAAAGCTCTCCGTCATGCATTTTTGCCCCTTTTCATTAGGATTCCAGGTAAAACATTCAGCAAAGTTCAGCTGGGTCTGCAACCCAATGAAAACACTCAGGCAGTCTGGAAATCCTGATCCCACCACACACCTCCCCCAAAAGAGTAGGTATATTAGAGGGAGGGATCATCACATCGGGGTCCCGAGGGTGTACCTCCAGAACACACACCAGAACAAACCCCACCATGAACCGCAGGAAGRGGCATCCCAGTTCTTACGTCTGTCTATATGCACTGCCTAAAAAAGTCCTTCTCTAACACCAAAGTGATTGCTTGTGTTACCCAATCATTGCTGAATAACCACCCCTAAATCTAYTGTTTTCCTGGTGGGTGAAACAATCCCCATCCATAAAAGCCATAAAAGGTCTTTGGGACAAGAGRCACAACATCAAACTGAGTCAAAGCTCTGCTCCAATGATTAGCTGAAGTATTGCAGAGCAAGAGAAACGGTCTCCACTTCCCACAGATCAACGTTTCTTCAATCCCAACCCTTCAAGGTCAGTTAAAGTTTTCAAAACRTACTTGACAAAAGTTGTGCAGCTTTAGCAAGTGGCCGCCTCTCCGGGGCCCTGGCTCATCTGAATAGCATGCCGTAACCTTCAGCCTGTCTTGATGTCTGATTCCCTGCTTGGATCCTATTATCATTACTCACTGGGGAGACCAGGTATGTTTGAAGGAAGCCAAGTCTTCCAGCTTGTCAGCTCTGAAATATGTTGCCTCAGGCTGCCCAAGCTCTTGTTATTCCTTATTCAGTATGTGGGCTAAGGCTACCTGCAGCTTTCACCCTCTTTGCTGCGCAGATGGTTTTATCTTTTGACCGCTGCCATTTAGAAAGAGGGGAGAGTTGTCTGCAACGGGCACGTACAGCCTTTAGCCTTACAAAACACAATGTTATTCAGGATTGCAGCGCCTCAGAAGTGACAGAGGGAGCGTTGCCCAGTGAAATCTGGCAGTAAAGCCAGCTCAGGCTTGCTGCTGGTCTGCAGCTGCACGTGCCTCTCTAATTCACCCCAATTTGTTTCCTTCCATCTTCGGTCATCCATTTGTCACTCCCTCCCTATCTCCTCTCACAGCGCATCGCTAAGAAAAGAAGTGTTGCTGTCAAACGAAAGCATCGCCACCCACGCCCTCACCCCACGCCAGCACGGGTCTTCCTGAAGGTGGGGCACTGGGTTTGGGATTCTGCAGCCTTGTGCCCGCATCTCTGCAACAGACCACTTCTGAGACACGCACCGCCTTGCGCGAGCACCCGACACCGCAGCGCCTGAAACATATGCAGGCACCGCAGGATGCCTCTGCGCCTGGACGTGTCAGGACTTCAGAGCACAAGCCAACACGCAGCTAACAGCGGGGCTAGGAGATGCGGGGGCAGGCTCTCTCAGACTGCCTCCGGCACAGGCACTTCTGCTGGCACCCTCCTCCAGAGCTGTTGGCATTGGCCACCCAGAAGGGACAGTGAGTGAGCTGGACCCCAGCAGGGACCCAGCCTGGCCCCCCTGACCCACAGCGAGGATGTGTCTGACCCAGGCAAGCGGTGCCCTGAGCACCAGCCATGGGAGCGTGTCTGAYCTCCTGCATCCAGGTAAATGCCTTGTCTGTGGCCAGGCACCATGCTGGAGGGAGATGTGGGTGGTGTCACCATCTCCAGCCCCAGTATGGAGTCAAGGAGAAACAGCATTTGGATACCTGAGGTCCAGGCTGCCCTGCCCGGACCCCACTTGCCATAGGGCCCAGGCTTCCCCAGGCTGCCTCTGCAAGAGGGGGTACAACTGGGTGAAATCAGTTCACGCTGCAGCTTGGGTGAACTCAGACCCTCAAGCTGAAGTGAGAGCTTCTAGCTGGTTGGCAAGAGGCTCTCATGAACATCTCGGTGCTGAAAGCCAAGCCAGACCCAGGGAGGCACTGAGAGCGGGTCCAGGGCATTGGCTACGAGGATGGTCACAGGAGCGGTGCTCCAGGATGGGTGCAGAGAGAGGGGGACCCACACATTACAGTCTCTGACGAGAGTGGGCAGGCCTAGGGACATGGTACGAGGATGTCACCATCCCATGACACAGGGCCACCGGTGCCGCTGGCTACTCCTCCCACAGCGGGGGCTGGCAGGAGGTCACTTCATTCCAGGTTGTAGGAGGAAAGCTGCATTTCCCTACAGGGAACCAGAGCTCTTCCTCACAGGTCTCAGCTGGGAAATGTTCCTTTTATAAAGAAGTCTTAGGAAAAGAAAAACTTTTTACGTTCCATGGCTGTTTCCCTTGCAGTTGCTTTAAAACCACATCCAAGCCTTTCCCGGGCTTTGCTGAGCGCTCAGACACTGCTCCATCTAGTGGAAGTCTGCTGCAAAGTGCCAGAAGGACCCCTGCAAGACCAGAGCTGTGAAACACCAGGGCTGTGACACAAAGAAGGCTCCAGACCAGCCATCGTGCAGGCTTCGCGTTGCCGCGGGGGCCATAGGACGCAGCCAAGCTCCGACCTTCATTTCTGCTGCAACACCCGCAGATGCTCTGGGCAGGCGGGGGGGATGCTCACGAGAGCTGGCAAAGACGAAGCAGGAATTAAGATCTTGCCAGCTCTAAATGTCCTCACAAACCCACTGAACTCGCAGAGCAGGTGCTCCTGGTCCATCTCGATGCAGGCAAAAGGCAAACCATGCCTTGCTTGAGTTCAGGCAAGGATTTGAGCGGAAAGTTCTCCACTTTCCATGGATGTGCTCCAGTGAGCCAGTCACTGCCTACTCCTTCCCTTCCCTCCCATTTTGGGAATGCACCTCCCTACTAAGTTTAGCCCGTAATTTTCAAATTTCCTTTGATTTTTGTTAAAAATTCCTGAAAAAAACCCATATAATTAGATCAGAAAGAAAGTCTTTAAGCCCAGGATAAAAACAGGGTATTTACAACTCAGTGGCTGCTCTATAACTTCCCCCACCACACTAACAGCCAAACAAACAGACCTTTTCAGCCACAGAATCAGAAAATTTGTCTATTCCACTAAAAATAAAAAGGAAGAACTGGAAGAAATCACATGAGAGAGAAAGAGAGGGAAACCGGCATGTGAGTTCACTCACATTTTTAGCTAAGCAAGGCTTATGCAATTGTTCTTTGCAGGTGCATGTGTCGATTTTCTTCTCTGCCCTCCTCCCTTCCCCAGCCTGCCAGCTCCCTAACCTCCTGCTCAGCGTTAGAGGAGATAACAGTCCCAAAGATACCGAGCTACGAGTTGTGTGAAAACAGGTGCTTGCACCGAATGATAGCCTTAAATGTCCTCACCGAAAGACTAAACATTTACTACACATCTGTGAAGTTACACATGAGAAAGTCCCTGGAAAGCAGTGGTGTTTGTTCTGCTGTTCTAGAAACCATTTCTGTCTTGTGGAGTGAGCAGAGAGATGAGATTAGCTTTTACCTGGCTAAGTACCATCACTCTGGTTTTGAATAGGAAGGGAAAAGTCAGGCAAGTAAATCAAAGTCATGGATGCAATTTCACGTTGGTGCAGGACTCACATTGCTGGTTTGGTTCATAAATTCCCTCTGCCCACRTCTCAGGCCTTGCACAGATGCGAGGGCTGCTAGCTCATGGTCAGCAGCACTGAGTAAAGCTCAGGCTTAGCGTAATAGATTCAAATTCACCGACGCAGCTCATGCGGTACCCAGCAACCTGGCACGGAGGTTGGTGTCAGTGTTTGAAAGCGGTTTCTAACCTCAGGATGCTGCTCTGTTGTTGGAGGGGAACTATGTGAGGACAGCAGAAGTGACTCAGCCTGTCATCGCTCTCTGCACGTTGTAATTATAATATACAGCACTTTCCTCAAGGAGCCACACGCACATTAATGAAGCAAGTCTCACACCAGCCCTCCTTGGGAATCATCGGGAGCCCTGTGTGACTGCCAGGAAAACTTGCAGAGAGACACAGGCAGGCAAGAAGTCTCAGCTGAGGTTTGAGCAGGGGTTGTACAGCAGGGATGGGGAAAGTATCTCATCCCCCAGCTCCCGCTCCACACTCACATTGTCCAAGGCAGGGGCTGTGCCAGCAGCTCTCAGAAGGCAGTTCAGCCTTCTCAGCTGAAGGCTCAGCAGTTCAGTAAGGACCCTCTTCCAAAACACGGCTACTTCTCTGAGTGCCACCCCAGCAAAATTGCAACTGGAAACAGCATCACTTGGTGGAGGCATCAGCAGGATTTTTTTTTTTTTTTTTTTGCAGCCTTAAAAGTGGCCTGGGCTTTTGTGTTTCCTGATGGAGAAACGCCTCACACTGTCTAAGTGCCCTTGGGGCAAGCAAAGTTAGGACGAGGTGCCCTTTCTTACAAGACAGATGGGCAGAGGGGGACGCTCCTGCACGCAGGTGGCAGTACCCCTCAGCTCTGCCTTGGAAAGGGATTCCGTGGAAGTAAACCCCTGGAAACTGTGGCATCGGGGATAGGGCGTGAATAATAATTTTCCTCATTCTCAGAAGAGGGAAAACCTGGTGGGGAAGAGCCCCGTGCCCTGAGCGGTGTCGGGGCCGGGAGCCGGGCGGTGCGGGCGGCAGATGGCAGCAGAGGCCGCGCTGAGCGGCCGCCCGGCAGCGCCGGTTTCCCGCAGCGCTCCCTGCCCCGCCGCGCTCCCTGCCCCCGGTGTGCTTTTCCCGCTAAGACGTTTCTAACCCGGTAGGAGCTGTCCCCAGGGCAGGCACCAGGTCCAGAAGTCGCCAAACAGCTGGACAGGACCTTGTCACTGAGTTTTGGTTTCTTCCTTTTTCCAAACCCAGTCATTTCTGGCACGAGCCATGCACAGCAGTTTAGGGGATGCGTGCACAGAGCTCTGTGCTGCTCCCCTGCAGCGAGTCTAGAAGGGAAAAGTATTTTGGACACGGACTGTGAGAGCTGGGAGCAAGGAGGAGGGACATAGACTACTGCAAGTTCTCACTGCAGTACATCCCAGTTTAAAACTTCCCATCAGTGAAATACATTCTGTGTTTTCACCTCTTCCTTTCTGCATAATACAGTGTTATGCAGTGAAGGCTCCTTGCTGCAGTGCCCCTGGCACCTTCACAGAGAAGGCCGTTGGCCTTAGTTCAGCAGGCATCCATAAAGACACTGCCCTTTCCAGCCCAGATCTATAATAACTTTGAGACTCTGCAGGTCACCCTTGGTGAGAGCTCCAGGTATCATCTCTATGCACTGTGATTTTCTGCCCTTACTGCACAGAACTGTCTTTTTGAGACCTAAGGTCCAAATGAATTCCAGCACTTCTTATTTCTGTGGCTCTTTCAATTTCCTATCATAAAATAAAATATCAGTCAAGGTGGGGGGGATAAAAGAAGAGACTTTTTGCTGGTATTTGTGATTTAAGCTCCAAATTCAGGGGCTGCTAAGCAGAAATACAGGTATCTCCTCTAGTGGCATTTTCATGGAGATGACCACAGACCTTAATGACTGATCCAATGAAAAACAGTTGACTTCATTATTTCTTTTACTGTTACCTTTCTTCCCAAGAAGCAGGTTTGAATTACATTTTGAAGACACTGTTAAATCCAGCTCCGTTTGCCTCATCGGTGCCAATTTTGGAGCACATCCTTTCCTCTTGTGGGGAATCACCTCCAGCAGCTACTATGCACTTCCCGGTTCATCTGAGAGAGGATCCCATCTGTACTGCATCCAGGGCTGCCGTGCTGTGGGTATTACAGTGTATACCTTGAGCACTAAACAAGCAATTACTCCAGTTAATAAAAAACAAATCTGAGTGACTCTGAAAACTGAGGAGTCCCCCTTCTCTGCAAACATGGGGACTAATAAGGCACAAGATACTTGGCAGACAATATTTTTCATTTTCCTTTTGAGGTTGAATGAGTACAATGAGCTTTTTAATTTATTTACATAGAAAGACGCCAGATGAGCCTGGATTCAGATAGCCAGAAGTTTTGAGGAACGAAAACTGACTCTGAAACCCAAATAAAAGCAAACAATTGCAATGACCCAGATGTTGCTGTGCCTCAGAGGTACGGGGGGGGGGGCTCTCTTAGACTCCAGGTCTGAAGTGATGCTCTGCAAATACGTACATAAACAGAATGAATACACAACTTTTTGAAGACATCATAAGTGCCAGCCATTCCCACCCACCCCCCCCCCGAAAGATTCCCTCATTGTCACTTCAAAGATGCTCATTCTTGTGAAAGTTGATCTTGTTTAGAGTAAGCCTTATTTACGGCATAAGCTATAAATTGCAACTCCCTTTATCTTCATTCTCTTCTCTCCCATTTTCGTTTCATGGTTGTATTTTGTTAGGAGACTCTGTCCTTGTGGCTTTCAGCATCCCTACAGTTACAAAACTGCTTCTTGAGGCAGAACTGTTTAAAGTTATGAAAACATAGTTTAAGGAAACCTTGATGTGACCTGCAGCATCTTCATAAAAGACTGGGAGAAATCTGTTAAGCATCACAGCAGTACATTTGTACGCGTGAAATTACATACGAGTATGTTTTTAATGTTTTTATCGTAGTTGCATCGCACTAGTAAATTGCAGGGTACAAACTGTGTGACAAGACATAATTAGGAGCACTATTTATTTTAATTAAGGTGTATTATTAGATATAGATCCCCAGAGGTGCAGCAATAGGTCTCTAAAGGAACATAGGCAAAACATCCTCTTGTCGTATGGAAAACCTGCTTCACGTGCTCTATCTCCTGCACGAAACGTACTTGCAGAGGAAAACAATTTAGGAAATATTGCTGTGCAGGTGAACATGAGAAACAGAATTTCAAGGGGAAAATATTGCCGTAACTCAGGATTGAATACATGGCAGAAGAGTCTCTCAGCTCCTCACTTAATCCATATTGACAGTGAACAAGCTTTGCTGTTTGGTGACTTGGGGACATCCCTTGCTGGCCGCAGCTGACCTTCCATTACCTCTGGGCTGGCATCAGGCTGTCGCAAAGGGGCAATGCAGGGAAAGGTGAGCTCTGCCCATGCGAGGGACACGTGGACCTGGTCTCGCAGGTGAATGCTCCAGGACAAAGCCACTCATGGCTGACCCAGCCACCCGGAGCTCGGTGTTTTGTCCCTTTGAATGCATGTTCCCTATAAATGAAGGGGTGTTTTCCAGTGTTTCTTCTCCAGGCTCGGAGGACACAGTTGTGTCCACACAGCTTTCGCTGGTATCAAACAAAAATCCTGCCTAATACGGGCTGAGCTCAGAGCCGTCACCTGAAGCGGGGAGACACTGTAAATGGTGCTTTTGATGTTTTCCGATGTTCCCCGCTGAACAGAAAAGCAGATAAAGGCAAAACTTGACACCCCAGAACCTATCCAGCCACCTACACCCGACTTTCCACCTGCTGATCCTACCCTGGGCGCTGCTCCCTGTGTCCTTGCCTGGATTGCCGCAGACCTTCCCAGGGTTGGCAGCTGCAGCCCTGCCCATGTCGTGGCCCCAGGTTGTCTCCCGGTGCCCAGGCTGCTCTCTGCAGCTCCTGGGACAAGAGCAGCCAAACCACCCAGCACAAGGCACCTCCTCAGGTAACACCGCGTTTGTACAAAACGATACTACAAGACCAGCTTAGATAAAATGTCATTTACAGGGAGAGGCAATAGCTAAAAATGGAGCAGTCGCACCAAAGTCTGAACTTGGACAATATTTCACCCCGCAACTCAGATTGCTAAATCCATGTCTAGAAATCCTAAACCCACAAAAGAGAGCTCTGAGGCAGGGATCAGGAGGAGCCTGGTGTCACAGCAAACAGGCTGAAGGACCCTGGCAGGCAGCACCCTCCTTCCGTTGTTTCTACAGAGGAGCTGGATCTCACCATCCTGATTGATGCCCATGATCAGTAGCCTTGCCCATCAACCTAAGATGACGAGATTTCTCCTGGAATGCCCTAAAACTTGGGGTTTTGAACAGTATTTCAGAACCATTAGCCATTGTAAGCCACTTCAGGAAAGTTACAATAATTAATCAGTACCATTTCCATGAGTGGAAAAAAAATGACAAGAACTATCTCTAGAGAAAGTTCCCATCCCTGAAGACCAGAAAAACTGATTCTCATCTCTTTGCAAGCAGGATCAGAAGGAAGAAGATTTCTGAATTTTAATGCATGCTTCTGCATGTGATTAAGCCCATGCGAGAAGATGGCAGCAGTGCTGCTGCCTGTATGGACAACTGAAGATTCGTATTAGCAGGGGAAGGAGAGGACAGACAAAGGTTACGGCAAAATCCAGGGATATCCTTTACAATATCTCCTTTGCTCTCAAGTGCACTGAGCTCCGCTCTGGGTTATTGCAACGACACATGGCCGGTGCAATCCCACCCCAGCGCCGCTGCAGCAGCGTGTTTGACATAATCTTTGGTGTTGATTTATGAGTGGGGAAGAAGGAGCTGCCAAGAGCAGCGAGTCGTCATCGTTGTTGCACTTTCATGTCTATATTTATTGTTTTTTTGCAAACACGGATACTGAAGGGTCAGGCTAACCAGCCTAGCGTGAAGTCTCCCCACACCAGACACATGGTCTCATATTATCTTGACTCCCTCACCTTTAAAAGCCGATCTGATTAATTGGACTCAAAAACCACAGGTGTCTACCAGGTAGGTGCTGGCGCCTGGGAGGGAGCCTCGGCTGGATGCAGGTCGAGACAAGGTGATCCTCGGCATCAGCCTCGAGTGAAATAAACAGTAAAACACGGCAGATGAGCTGTTCTCCAGGAATGCAGCAGTAGCACATCCTGGGCAGCTTTCGACTGTGCGAGAGGCTGCAAAGGGTCGGCAACAAACGCTACCAGGGCACAAGCAGATGGGAGCAGGGATTTGTCACTGGAACCATCTGAACGTAGGAATTAAGCCCAAAGAAAAACGATCTGGTAAACAGGAATTATTTTTCTGTGTTATGCTGTATGCCACATTTACCTGCAACTTGCAGATCATTCCACTTTTACTAATGCTAAAACAGGAGTAAAAATGCTTAAGTGGCTTTGTTAAATTGCCGCCAAGAATATTAAGAGCAGAGCTGTAAAGCTGTATCTGTCCCTGCTTTTCCCGGGAGGGTTTTTCTAGGACAAGGGGAATCCCACAGATCCCATAAGAAGAGGCTGCTCCTCAGCTTCCCAACTCCCCATGCCTCTGGTGTGAGGACACGGCATTCCCTGTCTCCATCTCCTCCTCTAACAGAGGGACTAAAATCAATCGTATTGAAAAAAGAAAGTCAAACTAACACAGTCCATATTAATGGGCTGCTTATTAAATGGAGAGGAAAGCCTTTTTACAGCAACCTACGCAGACACACACATCCGCAATTATCTTTTTAAATTCTAAATCAAAGCAAATTAGCAGTCTAGCGCCAAGCCGTAAACATGATTTGATTAGGCATTTCATACCCAGGATACAACAGGATTTTTTTGAAGAACTCAATTACGATTGTGAATCTAGCTTTCTCTGTGTTATGAAGAGCTCACCACCCAGCAGTGACAGCTCAGCACACAGGGTCAGATTTTCAAAGCTTTTCTTTCGGCCTGGCACACTGAGTAGATACTAAGATTGCAAGAGCTGGCATCTCTGCATCTCACTGTGCCTTGGGTGGCACTTTTATTGTCAGATACAACTCCAGCTCCTGGAGTCACCAAGTGCAGGGTCCTGCACCTGGGTCGGGGCAATCCCCAGTTCCAGTACAGGCTGGGGGATGAAGGGATTGAGAGCAGCCCTGCCAAGAAGGACTTGGGGGTACTGGTGGATGAAAAGTTGTCGATGAGCTGGCAATGTGCGCTTGCAATCCAGAAAGTCAATCAAATCCTGGGCTGCATCACAAGAAGCCTGGCCAGCAGGTCGAGGGAGGGGATTCTGCCCCTCTGCTCTGCTCTGGTGAGACCCCACCTGCAGTCCTGCGTCCAGCTCTGGGGTCCTCAGCACNAGGATTTTTTTTTTTTTTTTTTTGCAGCCTTAAAAGTGGCCTGGGCTTTTGTGTTTCCTGATGGAGAAACGCCTCACACTGTCTAAGTGCCCTTGGGGCAAGCAAAGTTAGGACGAGGTGCCCTTTCTTACAAGACAGATGGGCAGAGGGGGACGCTCCTGCACGCAGGTGGCAGTACCCCTCAGCTCTGCCTTGGAAAGGGATTCCGTGGAAGTAAACCCCTGGAAACTGTGGCATCGGGGATAGGGCGTGAATAATAATTTTCCTCATTCTCAGAAGAGGGAAAACCTGGTGGGGAAGAGCCCCGTGCCCTGAGCGGTGTCGGGGCCGGGAGCCGGGCGGTGCGGGCGGCAGATGGCAGCAGAGGCCGCGCTGAGCGGCCGCCCGGCAGCGCCGGTTTCCCGCAGCGCTCCCTGCCCCGCCGCGCTCCCTGCCCCCGGTGTGCTTTTCCCGCTAAGACGTTTCTAACCCGGTAGGAGCTGTCCCCAGGGCAGGCACCAGGTCCAGAAGTCGCCAAACAGCTGGACAGGACCTTGTCACTGAGTTTTGGTTTCTTCCTTTTTCCAAACCCAGTCATTTCTGGCACGAGCCATGCACAGCAGTTTAGGGGATGCGTGCACAGAGCTCTGTGCTGCTCCCCTGCAGCGAGTCTAGAAGGGAAAAGTATTTTGGACACGGACTGTGAGAGCTGGGAGCAAGGAGGAGGGACATAGACTACTGCAAGTTCTCACTGCAGTACATCCCAGTTTAAAACTTCCCATCAGTGAAATACATTCTGTGTTTTCACCTCTTCCTTTCTGCATAATACAGTGTTATGCAGTGAAGGCTCCTTGCTGCAGTGCCCCTGGCACCTTCACAGAGAAGGCCGTTGGCCTTAGTTCAGCAGGCATCCATAAAGACACTGCCCTTTCCAGCCCAGATCTATAATAACTTTGAGACTCTGCAGGTCACCCTTGGTGAGAGCTCCAGGTATCATCTCTATGCACTGTGATTTTCTGCCCTTACTGCACAGAACTGTCTTTTTGAGACCTAAGGTCCAAATGAATTCCAGCACTTCTTATTTCTGTGGCTCTTTCAATTTCCTATCATAAAATAAAATATCAGTCAAGGTGGGGGGGATAAAAGAAGAGACTTTTTGCTGGTATTTGTGATTTAAGCTCCAAATTCAGGGGCTGCTAAGCAGAAATACAGGTATCTCCTCTAGTGGCATTTTCATGGAGATGACCACAGACCTTAATGACTGATCCAATGAAAAACAGTTGACTTCATTATTTCTTTTACTGTTACCTTTCTTCCCAAGAAGCAGGTTTGAATTACATTTTGAAGACACTGTTAAATCCAGCTCCGTTTGCCTCATCGGTGCCAATTTTGGAGCACATCCTTTCCTCTTGTGGGGAATCACCTCCAGCAGCTACTATGCACTTCCCGGTTCATCTGAGAGAGGATCCCATCTGTACTGCATCCAGGGCTGCCGTGCTGTGGGTATTACAGTGTATACCTTGAGCACTAAACAAGCAATTACTCCAGTTAATAAAAAACAAATCTGAGTGACTCTGAAAACTGAGGAGTCCCCCTTCTCTGCAAACATGGGGACTAATAAGGCACAAGATACTTGGCAGACAATATTTTTCATTTTCCTTTTGAGGTTGAATGAGTACAATGAGCTTTTTAATTTATTTACATAGAAAGACGCCAGATGAGCCTGGATTCAGATAGCCAGAAGTTTTGAGGAACGAAAACTGACTCTGAAACCCAAATAAAAGCAAACAATTGCAATGACCCAGATGTTGCTGTGCCTCAGAGGTACGGGGGGGGGGGCTCTCTTAGACTCCAGGTCTGAAGTGATGCTCTGCAAATACGTACATAAACAGAATGAATACACAACTTTTTGAAGACATCATAAGTGCCAGCCATTCCCACCCACCCCCCCCCCGAAAGATTCCCTCATTGTCACTTCAAAGATGCTCATTCTTGTGAAAGTTGATCTTGTTTAGAGTAAGCCTTATTTACGGCATAAGCTATAAATTGCAACTCCCTTTATCTTCATTCTCTTCTCTCCCATTTTCGTTTCATGGTTGTATTTTGTTAGGAGACTCTGTCCTTGTGGCTTTCAGCATCCCTACAGTTACAAAACTGCTTCTTGAGGCAGAACTGTTTAAAGTTATGAAAACATAGTTTAAGGAAACCTTGATGTGACCTGCAGCATCTTCATAAAAGACTGGGAGAAATCTGTTAAGCATCACAGCAGTACATTTGTACGCGTGAAATTACATACGAGTATGTTTTTAATGTTTTTATCGTAGTTGCATCGCACTAGTAAATTGCAGGGTACAAACTGTGTGACAAGACATAATTAGGAGCACTATTTATTTTAATTAAGGTGTATTATTAGATATAGATCCCCAGAGGTGCAGCAATAGGTCTCTAAAGGAACATAGGCAAAACATCCTCTTGTCGTATGGAAAACCTGCTTCACGTGCTCTATCTCCTGCACGAAACGTACTTGCAGAGGAAAACAATTTAGGAAATATTGCTGTGCAGGTGAACATGAGAAACAGAATTTCAAGGGGAAAATATTGCCGTAACTCAGGATTGAATACATGGCAGAAGAGTCTCTCAGCTCCTCACTTAATCCATATTGACAGTGAACAAGCTTTGCTGTTTGGTGACTTGGGGACATCCCTTGCTGGCCGCAGCTGACCTTCCATTACCTCTGGGCTGGCATCAGGCTGTCGCAAAGGGGCAATGCAGGGAAAGGTGAGCTCTGCCCATGCGAGGGACACGTGGACCTGGTCTCGCAGGTGAATGCTCCAGGACAAAGCCACTCATGGCTGACCCAGCCACCCGGAGCTCGGTGTTTTGTCCCTTTGAATGCATGTTCCCTATAAATGAAGGGGTGTTTTCCAGTGTTTCTTCTCCAGGCTCGGAGGACACAGTTGTGTCCACACAGCTTTCGCTGGTATCAAACAAAAATCCTGCCTAATACGGGCTGAGCTCAGAGCCGTCACCTGAAGCGGGGAGACACTGTAAATGGTGCTTTTGATGTTTTCCGATGTTCCCCGCTGAACAGAAAAGCAGATAAAGGCAAAACTTGACACCCCAGAACCTATCCAGCCACCTACACCCGACTTTCCACCTGCTGATCCTACCCTGGGCGCTGCTCCCTGTGTCCTTGCCTGGATTGCCGCAGACCTTCCCAGGGTTGGCAGCTGCAGCCCTGCCCRTGTCGTGGCCCCAGGTTGTCTCCCGGTGCCCAGGCTGCTCTCTGCAGCTCCTGGGACAAGAGCAGCCAAACCACCCAGCACAAGGCAYCTCCTCAGGTAACACCGCGTTTGTACAAAACGATACTACAAGACCAGCTTAGATAAAATGTCATTTACAGGGAGAGGCAATAGCTAAAAATGGAGCAGTCGCACCAAAGTCTGAACTTGGACAATATTTCACCCCGCAACTCAGATTGCTAAATCCATGTCTAGAAATCCTAAACCCACAAAAGAGAGCTCTGAGGCAGGGATCAGGAGGAGCCTGGTGTCACAGCAAACAGGCTGAAGGACCCTGGCAGGCAGCACCCTCCTTCCGTTGTTTCTACAGAGGAGCTGGATCTCACCATCCTGATTGATGCCCATGATCAGTAGCCTTGCCCATCAACCTAAGATGACGAGATTTCTCCTGGAATGCCCTAAAACTTGGGGTTTTGAACAGTATTTCAGAACCATTAGCCATTGTAAGCCACTTCAGGAAAGTTACAATAATTAATCAGTACCATTTCCATGAGTGGAAAAAAAATGACAAGAACTATCTCTAGAGAAAGTTCCCATCCCTGAAGACCAGAAAAACTGATTCTCATCTCTTTGCAAGCAGGATCAGAAGGAAGAAGATTTCTGAATTTTAATGCATGCTTCTGCATGTGATTAAGCCCATGCGAGAAGATGGCAGCAGTGCTGCTGCCTGTATGGACAACTGAAGATTCGTATTAGCAGGGGAAGGAGAGGACAGACAAAGGTTACGGCAAAATCCAGGGATATCCTTTACAATATCTCCTTTGCTCTCAAGTGCACTGAGCTCCGCTCTGGGTTATTGCAACGACACATGGCCGGTGCAATCCCACCCCAGCACCGCTACAGCAGCGTGTTTGACATAATCTTTGGTGTTGATTTATGAGTGGGGAAGAAGGAGCTGCCAAGAGCAGCGAGTCGTCATCGTTGTTGCACTTTCATGTCTATATTTATTGTTTTTTTGCAAACACGGATACTGAAGGGTCAGGCTAACCAGCCTAGCGTGAAGTCTCCCCACACCAGACACATGGTCTCATATTATCTTGACTCCCTCACCTTTAAAAGCCGATCTGATTAATTGGACTCAAAAACCACAGGTGTCTACCAGGTAGGTGCTGGCGCCTGGGAGGGAGCCTCGGCTGGATGCAGGTCGAGACAAGGTGATCCTCGGCATCAGCCTCGAGTGAAATAAACAGTAAAACACGGCAGATGAGCTGTTCTCCAGGAATGCAGCAGTAGCACATCCTGGGCAGCTTTCGACTGTGCGAGAGGCTGCAAAGGGTCGGCAACAAACGCTACCAGGGCACAAGCAGATGGGAGCAGGGATTTGTCACTGGAACCATCTGAACGTAGGAATTAAGCCCAAAGAAAAACGATCTGGTAAACAGGAATTATTTTTCTGTGTTATGCTGTATGCCACATTTACCTGCAACTTGCAGATCATTCCACTTTTACTAATGCTAAAACAGGAGTAAAAATGCTTAAGTGGCTTTGTTAAATTGCCGCCAAGAATATTAAGAGCAGAGCTGTAAAGCTGTATCTGTCCCTGCTTTTCCCGGGAGGGTTTTTCTAGGACAAGGGGAATCCCACAGATCCCATAAGAAGAGGCTGCTCCTCAGCTTCCCAACTCCCCATGCCTCTGGTGTGAGGACACGGCATTCCCTGTCTCCATCTCCTCCTCTAACAGAGGGACTAAAATCAATCGTATTGAAAAAAGAAAGTCAAACTAACACAGTCCATATTAATGGGCTGCTTATTAAATGGAGAGGAAAGCCTTTTTACAGCAACCTACGCAGACACACACATCCGCAATTATCTTTTTAAATTCTAAATCAAAGCAAATTAGCAGTCTAGCGCCAAGCCGTAAACATGATTTGATTAGGCATTTCATACCCAGGATACAACAGGATTTTTTTGAAGAACTCAATTACGATTGTGAATCTAGCTTTCTCTGTGTTATGAAGAGCTCACCACCCAGCAGTGACAGCTCAGCACACAGGGTCAGATTTTCAAAGCTTTTCTTTCGGCCTGGCACACTGAGTAGATACTAAGATTGCAAGAGCTGGCATCTCTGCATCTCACTGTGCCTTGGGTGGCACTTTTATTGTCAGATACAACTCCAGCTCCTGGAGTCACCAAGTGCAGGGTCCTGCACCTGGGTCGGGGCAATCCCCAGTTCCAGTACAGGCTGGGGGATGAAGGGATTGAGAGCAGCCCTGCCAAGAAGGACTTGGGGGTACTGGTGGATGAAAAGTTGTCGATGAGCTGGCAATGTGCGCTTGCAATCCAGAAAGTCAATCAAATCCTGGGCTGCATCACAAGAAGCCTGGCCAGCAGGTCGAGGGAGGGGATTCTGCCCCTCTGCTCTGCTCTGGTGAGACCCCACCTGCAGTCCTGCGTCCAGCTCTGGGGTCCTCAGCACAAGGAAGACATGGGCCTCTTGGAGTGGGTCCAGAGGAGGGCCACAAAAATTATCATCAGGAGGATGGAACGCCTCTCCTGTGAAGAGGTGAAGAAATTTTTTACGCTGAGGGTGGTGAGACACTGGAACAGGTTGCCCAGAGATGTTGTAGATACCCCATCATTGGAAGGGTTCAAGGTCAGGCTGGATGGGGCTTTGAGCAACTTGATCTAGTGAAAGATGCCCTGGCCCATGGCAGGGGGGGTGGAACTAGATGATCTTTAAAGGTCCCTTCCAACCCAAACCATTCTATGATTCTAAGAACAACACAAACCCCTTAGTTATCAAATTCCCTATTTAAAAGCATGTTTCTAACCCTGTGGCTGATGAGAAAAGCTTGAAAATATGCTTAAAGTTTAACACACCACACACCCCCCCCCCCCAAATTAGATGGCAAATATATATGTTTTAAATGCCATAAAACTCAAACCAGCCTCTGGATCCTAAGCCCTCTGGGGTGGCAATACTGAGTGTTGGTGTTCACATCACTCAAGTGAACCACATCATAATTTCAGATGGTCCTTGCACAGACAACCCCTTCTGCATGATGCTACTAGACCAACAGAGAGGACAAGAGAGTCCAGAGGAACTTTACCATGACTTAGTCCATCACTAAGGTCATGGCTTTGTGCTCAAGAGCTATACGGCAGGTGAACTCAAAACATGAGATACAAGGATGTGTCTTTGGGAGATTCAGCATACAAATGTCTCAGCAACCCATTAGAGTTAAATATACAACATTAGATAAATGTTTAATGCTCATTAGCATTAGATATTAGTATATATATTCTTACAGGAGGGACGTTTGTGTCCAGCAAACATCACACACTTAAAGTTGTTGTGACGGTGGATATATAAACAATAAATCTCAGTTAATAAACCTGTCTGTACATGGCTTGCTTCTCACCAGCTTTCGATGTACTCTAAAGGCGTAGCAGGAGGCAAACATCAGGAACACAGTGTTCTGCCAGGCTGCAGAGCCCAAGAAAATCAACAAACAAAATAAACCAGCATTAAAACAGGCTTGTTACAGCCGCGCCAGAGCAAGACTCCACTACTCGATCTGGTCCCTCCAAGGACTTTTTTCCATGCCATCCTAAAGAAAAACCCTCTTGCATTCAGTGCTGCCTTAAAAGCTGAGGGTTTGGCCATGCTTCTGCACGAGCAGCACCAAGTCAAACATGAAGAGCACAGCTGGGAGGAGAGGTGGGCCGTAGTAGGTGGCAGATTGGAGACAGTCATGCCGCGATTCCCTTCCTCCTTCCAGAAGGGAGCATCCCTGCCCTTGCCGTGACCACGGAGCACAAATGATCCTCTTCAAGTCACAGGACCCTGAAACTGCAGTTAGTTTTGCTGAGAAAGCAGCACACTGGTGTGCATGTAACATGGACTCTGTGGCACTGCTTTGGCTCTATTGTCACCTCCTGCTTGTTTTTAAAAGGGCCTTGGCAGTAACTACTTGTGTAGGAGGAACAGCATGTTGAGGAGCTGCAAGTAATAATTACAATGGAATCCTCTGCCACGTGCTAATTTACCGCTGGTAATTTATCACTCAAAGAGGCTGAAGCTGCGGGTGACGGATGACAGCGCAGAACTTTCCAGACACCAGGAATGTGCCTTGACCTACGGTCTGGAAGAGGACAGGTGACAAACACTCAGCCAGGACTGAAAGAACAGCACACGGCAACAGATGACGCTGTAAAGGCTATCAGTATTTTCTTCCGTGCAGACACAATAACTAGCACTGTCACACAGATTCACTGTCGTATCAAAGCAAGTTGCATATTCTGTGTGGTTTACGGGCAGAAGAAGTGAGGCAGGGATTGTTATTCTTTTTTTAATGCTGCTGAGTTATTGAGTTTTCATCCATGCTGAAACTGGGATTCACTGCAAACAGGCAAAGCGCAGACCTGCAAGAGACAAGTCAGCAACGCAACCAGAGGTCTGGCTCTGCGTGTTTTCAGGCACAAAACACACGTTTTGTAAGAAAATTGCCATGATGGGTAACACTAACGGGGAGGATCGAGCAGTGTTAATGCAGGAGGGTGGGACTAGATGTCCGTGGTTCTGTCCGTGTTGCTCGTTGGTAGGCTGTCCATCTGGTACTTGGTTATCCTCAGCCTCGGTGCTTTTGATGTGGGTTCAAATTTGGCGATAAATCGCAAGAGAGGTCAGTACAGCTACTTTCATGCTTCATGTTAAACACGTGTTTTCATTCCCCGGGGACTGAAGCTACCTGGACTTTCCTTCACTGGATTCAGCAGCTAAAGGGCAAAACCCAGGGAGAGCAATTCAGTCTTTGCTGACACATTAAATTCTCTTTTAATGACACAAAGGGGTAGATTGCTTTGCTAAAAATCCAGGGAGCCGTATTCACCACAGCAAAGCARAAGAGACCATCTGCAGAAAGAAGCAAAGCAAAGCAGCACTGAGTGCAACAGCTCCTCAAACCTCCTTTGTCATTTCTGAATTTGATAAGCAGAGAAGCCCAGGAATCATGTTTTTTCCACTATGAAATATAACCCAGTATGAGTTGGGTATTGGTAAAGGTGTTTTTCAGGGGGGAAGAAATAGAATTAAATTCTTTATAGGTAGAAAAAGAGCTCAGTTTCTGCCTTTGTATTTCCCATGCTGTGCTTTTTAAGTTTATAGGATGGTGCTATCAAAGCTGTAATTTTCCAGACAGTCCTTTGAAGGACCTCTCCTTATACTGCTGTCCCTCTTTTTTGTTAGTCCACTCATGCAGAGGACGCTTAAGATGGAAACTTCACCTTCACTCGGCAGGGGCTAGCACGGCTGTTTGCAGCTTGTATGTGGAGGGTGGGTGATGAATTTCTAAAGGCACGTGTAAGTGAAGGTTAAACAATAACATCAGTTAGATCGCCTAAATAAATGACTGAACTAGCCTGAAGTGCTGCATGATGATGTGCTAGCAATTTCGTTAGAGGTGCTACAAGAAGTAGCTGGTCGTTAGCAATTACACCTAGTGCGGTGCTTGAGGAAAAAATAAACTTGAAAACTTTCCTAATTTGTTCAGTTTGGATAAACTGCAAGACTTCTGCATCATTTCAGCAGTTATCAAGAGATGCTGCTGCAMAACTGGAAATGTGAATTCCCATTCAGTTTCCCCACATTGAGCAGGTTTGATTACAATGGTTTAGAATGTTTTGTTTCCGCTTTGTTTCCTCAATTAGTTTCATTCCAATTACTTTATTAGTTGATACTTTAATAATTCATTTTGCCTTCCTAGTTTAAAAGTCCCAAACTAGTTTCATCAAAATTGACAGTTTCTTGCAAAATACTTCAATTTAAATGGAATAATTTACTAATTTGTCAGCTCGCAGAGGCTCCCAGCCTCACAAAATCCCTCRCACACACCTTTTTTGGGAGGCAGGGTACATTTTCCTTCATTGCTCAGAGGCACTAGCGTGAMGTTTCCACTCTTGCTTGGTATCATCCCTGCATCTCTTTCAAAGCAAGCATGGTAGCACTGTGCCTCCAGAGGATGCTCAGCTGTTCCAGCTTCAGGCTGACGACCAGTGACTCAGTTCTTCGGAGCCATCCCAGCACGTATCATCACATCTCTTGCATTCCCTTGTTCTCGTCGACCCAACTATTGAGCTCAGTATTTCATTTAGCCYTTATACCTTTCTCGGTTCTTAGAACTGGGTCTCACATCCATGTGAAAATAGGTCTTATAATGGCTCTGTAAATAGTTTATCGTTTGAAATGATCTGCAGAGAGCAGCACCGCAGCTCCAGCCCAGGGGCAGGTTTTGTTCTCTTGCCATCGTATTGCTCACAAGTGACTGATGCTCCCAGGGGTTCACAGAGCCCAGCTCACTGACGTAGGTGAGCAAGTGTGTTGGGAGGGATGATGTCTTTCACTTAATCAGATGATATCACCAGATAAAATAGGAGTTTTCAATCACAAAAGCCTTTCTSCAGGTGTGCACATGATCCAGAGCTTGGCCACTTTGATCATCCGTGTCAGCTATCCTAGAAAGAGATACTTGCCCTCCTTGTAAAGCTTTTTCTAGTATTTCTGGGTCATCACGCTGTAACAGTGCTTCCAAGGGTTTGTTAATATTGGCATTTCACCACARATGTAAAGGAATGGATATTTGATGGAGTCTGCATTTAATCAATTCGCATTTCAGGTATTTTGCTATCTTACAGCAAAACAAATCAGAGCAATTTACAAACGTTGTTTCCTTCTACCTAACTTCCATCTCCAAGATCAAGAGAGATACTTCTTTTAATAACTAGACTTTATTATCTTGTCTGTTCTATGGAAGTAGAAATGCAGTTTGCAATAAAAAAATTCTTGGTATGGTAGGAGAGGAAATGAAGCCGTATCAGTCACTGCTGACCGAGAGGGAAAGGCTCTATAAAACAGACACATTGGGACGTTCGTTGCAAAGAAACTCCGGGAACTCACTAGTGAGCAAACTGCTTGATTTCCTCTCCGGAGCGGTGCTACGGCCCCACGCTCACGCAAGGAACAGACAAGTCAAAGAGCAGAGRAGGAAATGAGAGCTGCTGCTCAGGCTGCAGACAGCATTCTGCAGGGTTTAGAGACTGAGGTCACAAAATATATTACTTCTAATGCCCTCGGTAGCATTTTTAATATGCTGAATGGGTTATATACTGTGCTGGGCTCTCTGTCGGAAAGATTTGGGAGGCCAGGTAAAGCAGTCTTCAGCCCAACAAGAGCTGGTGAGTCTGGAAAGTTGAATACATGGCCATTGCTGCCTTCTCCGGACAGAGATGGAAAAGAAGGAGCTGGGGGCGGAAAGCAGCGTGAGATGAGAGGGTAAGAAGCACGGRCTGAAAAACACACTGCATGAGAAGCAAAGATGCTGGTATTGCCAGGGAGATGGRAGTCCCGTTCTCATTCAGAAATAGGACAGATGGGTTTGCTGTATTTGAAACTCTGCTAAAGAGGTGATTTATATATGCCTTGGACCACAGCTCCTCTGAGTTCTCCCCTTAGGGGATGTGAGCTGTAACCGTCAATCCTCAAGGATGCTGGAAGAGGAAGAATATGTCTGTGTTTTGATTCCTCCCTTTTCCTCCCAGTGCATTTCAGTCACGCCTGCAGGGTCCCTCCCGCAGGCTCCCCTCCAGCGGGCCTTAAGAGCGCAAAAATGCACTAAACTGTAGTATTTCCGTAGCTACAGCAATATTCGGGTTTGAACACTGGAGTGAGTTACCACAGAAGGGCTCAATGGATRCACTTTACCCAGGTGAGACAGCAAAACTTCACTGCAGCCAAAATGAAGCCGGTTCACTTCAGATCTGTCAGGGCCCTGGAGCACACACGCCAGCAGTAACCCCAGCCCAGCCAGCGCTCCCTAACTTTYTAACCCGTCCTGACTCATCTGCAATTCAGATCTTTCTCCAAGCTGGCCGAGTAGCTCCAGTCTGCCTCTCCCCATGCGGGGCTAGAAGTGAAAAATCAAATCTTTTCTCCCCCTTTTTTCTCCTTTGAAAATATTTTATTTATTGCTTTAACAGAACATAGACAAGTCTGAGCAGGTTTGAAATACTCGTATTTTTCTTCAGATGGTCCTCCTGGGAAGGCTAACTGCCTTTGCCTGGTCTCTTGGCTGGTCTATGAATGAGCTCCTCTCCCTTTCTCTGCTCCAGCCTGGCCTCTGGAAGGCTGATGGGCTCCAGTTGTTTTGGGCCCCATGGGTTAACCGTGACTTTCCAAATGTAGCTGAAATGCAGATCTTTTCTGACAAAGCCATTTCTCTATCTTCTCTCATATATTCTCTTTGTACAGCAGGCAGGGATTGTAGGACATAGTTGTTGTCCATAAAAAGCTGCAAGTCTATCAAATTGAAATGTCAAATTCCAAAAGCCATGAAAACAGCGAGGAGGTATCATCGCTTAGTAAGATATTTTCAGTATCTGGAAAGAGAAACAGAAAGGACCGTGCAATTTCCCACCACCCCAACACCCTGAGTTGAATGAAATCAAGTGAGGATCAGTCTTTTAAAGCCATAGAGAGCAGGGAGGGAAACCTGTTTCATCTCCGTTCTCTTTGATGTAGCTTCTTCATTTAAAAGTGTTTTAGTTGACATGCTAATAAAATTTGACCTCTTAAGTTTAAAATAGGGTTGTTCTTTTMTTTTTGGCATAGCTTGCTATGAGGAAACATCCTGGGCAGGCCCAGTCAAAGCTGTGTCCGACCTGCCTGATCTGGGGTGCCCTGACTACCATGCTTTCTCCCTGGCAGACACAGCCTGGTCTCCTTCTGACAAAACGCTGCTTGAGGATCAAAGAAATGTACCATATTGATAAGGGTGGGAATATTTTTCCAAGCATCACTCACTCTTCACAATTGTCTGCATACGTACTCTGAAGGTTAAAATTCCCTTGGCAGAGCTCCGAGCATCTCCCGAGGGCTCAGTCACTCTCCACTTGCTTCTCCAGGGAAAGCTCCTATATCCCACTGAGGAAGCTTTTCAAGCATGCCTTTCCCTCCAGAGGGGCCTGTTGCATTTCAAARAGACACTGGATTGCTTTTTGAAGAAAAGGAAGGCACTTTCCTAACCCACCTGCCTAGCGCTAGCGTAACCTGCTCCGCACTGAACAGCCGGTACACAGATCATATTCCCTCTTCCGAAGAGCATGGACGGGCAGCAAGCTCACGGTGTTGACACTGGAAGTATCGTCATTGGCATCAGAATGGAACGGGCTGGGAAGGTACTGCTCGTGTCAGAAATGCTGGTCCATGGCCCGTACAGGCCACAGCACTAGCCAGGCTCAGAGACATTTGGGAATCGTAACAACCAGAAAGTATTTTTTCTTAAACACTAGCATAGGTTCTGAAGATTAAGAAAGCAACAAGAAGGAAGCACCTGTAGCCTACAGCGCTTCCTGCAGAATGAATTCTAACAAAAGGAATCATTTTGGAGATAGTCTCTCAATCTTGCAGCCCTGCAGGTAAAACGAAACACATTTGCAACTTCCTTAATAACATTTTTTGTATTCATTACCGCTATTCCACAGAAATTCAAGGAAAACTTACCCCTATTAAACCCTGGAGTCATTTGTAAAAGTTTGTCCTTTGAGGGGTCAGCCTGTGAGTCTCTTTCCTTGTTCCATTTGTGTGTGCTTGCTTGCTTGCTTCTGTTGCCRTTCCTTAGCTCCGCTGCTTTGGTATTTCTTTATTCTTGCTGCGAGCAGCATAGCACAGGCAGAAGAAAGGGGAAAGGGAACAGGCTTTGACTGGCTGTCAAGATGTGAACTTTGAATATAGCTAGCCTGGGTTTTATTCCCTGCTTCACCACTCCCACTGCAAATTTCTTTCAATCTTAATTTCCATCCACAAAAAGGGCAATTCTTACCTAACATATCTTAGTCTATGTAACCTCCTAGCACCCTGTAAGGCATCACGTTATTTAAACGTAAAATACATCAACAGAGCTGTCTTCTTGGCTACCCTTTTGCCTTGAGGTAGGGCAAACTAACTAAACTGCACTTAGAAAACATTTGATGAATTTTTAGAGCTGCATAAAGATGAAAGTTGCACAACCTTCCTAAACACATCCATTCTGGTGCTTATCTGCTCCACTCAGCCGTTTTACACATCTTGAACTGCGCAGTTGATTTTTTATTCAGGAGTAGCTCAGCCCGAGTTGAAGCTAGCAAGAGCCGTGAAAGGCAGCACGAAAGGCTTCTGTAAATATATCAGTGGCAAAAAGGAAAGGAAAAGAAAGAAAAAGGGAAGTCTGCTGCTCAACGTGGCAAGGGACCTAGTGATGAAAGACATGAAAAAGGCCAAGGTACCCAGTACCTTTCTTCTCTTTTCACAATTTTGGGCTCTCCCATACAGTAAGACAATGACCTACTGGAGCAAGTCCAGCAGAAGACCATTAAGATGATTAGGGTGTGTAAGTACGCAACGCACAACGAACAGCTGAGAGCCGAGTGTGCTCAGCCTTAAGAACAGAAGGTCTTACTCCTGTCTATGACTACCTACCAGCAGGGTACAAAGAAGACAAGAGCCAGACTCTTCCTGGAGGTGCATGGGGATGAAATTAGAGTCAACAGCCACTTGTGGAACAATGGACATTCTGACTAGATATGAAGATGGTTTATTTATTACCTTGAGGGTAGCAAAATACAGAAACAGGATGCCCAGAGGTTGTTGTATCTCCATCCTTCAAGATACCAAAAGCTTGACTGGACCTCCAGAGGTCTCTTCCAGCTGCACTTCTACAATTCTGTTCTACTGTTCTACTTTATGACCAATGGCAAAGAAAGCTGCAGGGTAATGAGTGGGCACCATGTCTCCCTGACTTCCAGCAGATTCCTAACTGATGGAATGTCTCCGCTATTACAGACATGTTCTATATTTATCTTTAAATAACTGTAGAAAATCTGACCTGATACAGCAAAGAACACAAGCTTATATTATGGACCTAATGCTTCTGCAAGCAACTAAACAACAACATGAAAGGTATTTATTTTTTCCTGAGTACGGGACAAAGGATCAAGTAGACACTTAAGTATTATAACCTTCCACTAAAGGAAAAGCATGTTCATAACAGCAATCTAGTATCAGCATACTTCATCAAACCCTTTCTCTATCGCTAATCACACGCACAGTAACATCTGTGCAAGCCAGTTGGCTCTGGACAGCTCCTGTGGTTCTTGAAAGACTATTTCTTGGCAGGTTCTGTTTTTTACTCTAATTGAAAGGTTAATCAAATCAGTCATACTTGTATGTTGGCTAAATAAACACACTGTCTCCACTGATGATGAAACAGATGCATTACCACTCACGTTTCCCACGGGGTTCATTTGTTCCATGATTGCATTCGGTTTTCTTCAAGCTTCTCTATGCAATATCTGACAGCATTTTGGATAGTTTTCATAAGGAAATTTACCTTTCAGAGGCTATTGCATTCACATGTCTCTTAACTCTCGCAGTCTTTGGCAAAGGTGTTACATATCCTCAACGCTGCTTGGTTGTGGAAAACGTGAAAGAAGTTAATCCTAAAAAAGGTGAGAACTCTTACTGAGGCATAAATGCATTCTTGAGTCCTGCAGTTTACGTTGCTGAGGCAGAACCTGCTAACACATTCAAACCTGGTTTCTKTCTGCCTCTCCTCCCTCAGTGCTAAGTTTCGCTCTGCAGAAAGCTGTTTTAGCAGGTCTGGTTAGCTTTCAGAACCCAGTCCTGCAAATTCATATGCCTCGTGTTTGATTTCATGCACAGTTAAACAGTGCCACTGACTCATTACATGTGTGTATCGCTTTTCGAAACCTGCGTTTACATTTGATATGGCAATTCGTCGTTTGTAAGGCACACAGAAGATACGCTGAATGCATGACAGGTACAAAGTATTTATTGAAGTTAAGAAGTTTTGTGTATCACATTTTCAAAAGTCCAAAAGCTACAACAGMTGATACTTGTTTTAAAGGAAAAAGCATCCAAAAACTTTCTGCAACCTGGTAACTAGTATAATGAAGAAAGTCTCAAGCCATACCAAGATTAACACAGATTTAGATAATTTCAGTATTACACATKCTGAAGTGTATTTGAAGGAAAAAAACCAAAAGGCACACTTTTTTCTCCATTTAAAAAAATACTGTTTATGCAATGCATTACTGAAGTTCTTTAGGGTGGGATTCATCTCACCTATTTTCTGTGTTCTAAAAGAAGTAGATAACTAGTTTGCTAAACTGTTCAGAGATGCACTCTCTGCAGGGGTCTAAGTCAGGTTTTAGAGATATTCTAGAGATATTTTAGAGATACTCTCTCCYTCCATTGATAGTAAAGGGAGACCAGACTTGCCAGGTCTACACGTCTGAACAATTTATGCCATCTGCACAACAACTCATCAGCCAACAATTAACTCCCACTGCAGTCCCTCCTYCTTTTTTTACTATTTTTAAACATTAAAGCATAAAACCATGTCATCACTTTCCAAGCTTAGGTCTCYACGTTAAAGACTTTTTCTTAATCTATCTCGTAATGAAGAGGAAACTGTATTATGGAGAGCTAAACATCACACTAAGAAAAATCACATAACTGCCGTTAMAAGTAAATGGCATTTAGGGAACAGTACCATTTTCTCCCACCCTGTACCATACCTTTTTAACCTCCAATGCACCTAAAACCATCTTGAGCCAAAGTATAACATTCTCATTTACTACATTTTGTCACCTTACCAAGTCATGCTGAAAGAAATTCTACCATTCTTGTTATCATAATGTAGCCCCTTATTGCTGACAATAGAAACACCAAACACAGCAGTAAATCAAGACGGCTGAGGAACCCAGAGCCAGCAATAACAGGCAACAGGGGCAATACTGACCTCCGCGGGACTTCACTCGTCTTGAAATTTACTCCCACTGTGTTCTTACAGCTTGAATTTGTCACTCGCTTAAGCACTTTGTTGAACTGAGGCATGGGAAGAAAGGCAACAGAAATAGTGGTCAAGTACCAGGTGGATTTACATTTTAAGCCACAGCACGAAAGAGAGATTTGAAATTAATAATTTCTCTGTAGAAAGCTTTGCATAAGCTAAAAAGAGCATCTTACCTCAGTTTAATGATACTGTATTTGTAAAAGCTTCTCTAAAAAATGGTTCTACAGAAAAATACAAAATGTTTGAAAAAAAATAGCGTGATAAGCTATGGTTTAAAGTATTTTTTTATCTTGTATTTTGAATAGTTCTGTGAATGGTTCAAAAGTGCTATAATACACTTGATGGTGTACAGATAACTGAATATCTGCAATCCCCAACCAGAGTTTAATGGCTTGCTGATCAAAGAATAAATGCTTTTACGATGACTTTTTCATCTACTAGAATCTAAACTGATAAAAACGATAAAGTCAGATTATTAGAACTGTGTGTGTATTAGGAAATACAACTGAATATAGATTTGGGAGACTGGTTTTTAGTATTTATTTAGTAAAACTCACTATACAAACAAAAGTTATCACAACAGCGTAATATGCGGGTTTATAGTTTCTCCTTCCTTCAAGCGGTTTCTTTGTTGCAGTAAAAACACATATGTACATTTACAACAATTTCCCTTTAAAGCACTGGGATTTCATATATTAAAACATACCTGGTAAAATAAGCTTAAAATAATTTTACATTGCTTGAAAAAGATTTGAGTAATTTACTCTTACCAAAGTGCCATTGTTGCACAGTATTCAAAAAAATGAACCACCACTAAAATATAGAGTAAAACATTTAAAAGTACATTTATTTAAAATGTGGGCAAAATATCAATATAAAAGAAATAGAGTATAAGAAATAAAAATAAAGTACAAAACATTTTCATCTTCAACATCCATAATTTAATAGATAGCAAGCCCTTTTATTTTTACATCCAAATTACACTTTTGGCTGAAGTACCATCATTTACGTTAAAATGTTTAAAAACGCGCTAATCATGATAGCTAAAGTGGGCTCTTTTAAAATGGTAATATAATACAAAACATAGTAAATTATGTTTCAGCATAATAAAATTACACATCCTAAAAAAGATGCAGTTTATTTTTGCTTTCCTGCTTTAAACTGCTCATCATCCCTAGGAAAACAGCTGGAAAACAGCATCCACAGGAAGTTTTAGTTGCTTTGTACAATGGCTGAACAGCTAAATTTAATGCTCCAAGGATTCCGAAGCAGTAAGGCATTTTACTATCCATCAAGTAAATTTATATGTATGTTTGTTAAGAAAGAACAACTTTAAGAAATGACTGCAAAATAGAACGTATATAAAAAACACGCATAAAGACACAGAACCCTTACTGGTCCCTCCACTGCATTTATCAAACAGGGKTTTATAATCTCCTTCAGTAAAAACCTATTTTCCTCATCTGTAAGTAACTCTTGACAAATATTTTCCTTAGTGACAAGTTTTTTTCCTGTTGCGTAGTATTCTGTCACTTTCTGACAACCCTGCCTCCCACCTCCACTGAAGTATTTCCTGTCAAAAAGTAATTCCACTTTGAATTAAGCTAGGTTTCTGGGTGTTAAACTATCAMGTAAACATTACGCATACTAAAAAACGATAAATAATTAGTTCCTAATTAAGAAAAACTTTTWGTAAACCACACTTCCCAAAGCAGCGGACAGCCTTTACACAAAAAGGATATGATTCATAATCCAGTGTTTGAGTAAGTACCCCAGTCAGGACAAACTCAGCATTGTGGACATCTGAAAATATCAAAAACATGCATACAGTTTACACCCTACAASGACATTCTTCCTCATTCCGCATGTGTGTCAGGAGGGGCCATTCTGTACCTTTCTGCTCTTCACACAGAGGCGCAAGGGAGCATTGCCCCACCACTACCAGGACCCTACTCTTAGCCATCACACACCTCACACCCACTAGAATTCCCCGTGCACATCTTTGTTAATAAATACAGCACGTCTTGGGGTTCTACACTGATAAAGTGAAAAACCCCAAATCTTTAACTAACTTAATGAATACTGAGAGAGTAATCTTGCCTCACGCAGGACTGAAGCCCCAGGTTCAAGCCTACCCTTCCAGAGATTTATGGTGACCTGGCTATGAAATACTTCTATTAGAAATAMCTAGCATACAGCTGACTCAGATTTCTCCATGGTTTGCAGGATAGACCATGTATTCCTCTATTATTATCTGAAAGCTTCAAAAGATGTCTGTACTTGTAAAATAATACTTTGATTTAAAAAAAAAAATATTATTAACAGCTATACTGTCCAAATTACACTGATAGCTTATACGTACCTATGCCTCTTGCAAAATATTCTCGACATAAATGCAGGTCATTTTCACAGGAAATCAAGATTATCTCCGGCAAACTCTAAACGAAAGAAACTAATCGTAAGCTCAGAATAACACAGTAAGATATTATCAATAAATTTTAGAAAGCAATACTCTACACACTTTATTCTGCTTATGCTCCATGAGTTTTCGAAAAGAAGGTTGTTTAGATAATACTTTTCCTCCTGCGCATTCCACAATAGCTTTCATGGTGGAAAGACTGGGGCAAATTCCAGGTGTAATGTAAAAGTATTTTCCCTAAAAAGAGAAAAGAATAAGAAAAAACATTATTTTGTTAACTGATTTCTGCAATGCATTAAGTTTTATTATCACGTGACTCTTCTCTTATGCAATCATGGGGCAGGCTTTGTAAGCTGGTGTTTGTTACCATAAGCTCCGATATCTAATTCATCAGCTGATGAGTTGTCCTTAATTACCACAGATGTTTTCCCTGCAGGGGCAAAACCATAATTTTGGGGGTTTGAACAGCTTAGGTGTGCCTATTTCCACACTTGTAAAATAACAATCAGGAAACCTTCAAATGGCCGCTGGTTAAACTATGGTAACTGCACCTCAAGTAAGACATATAAGAACAACAATGCTCCTTGCTTTTTCAAGCACAGGGACGTCTCAAGTGCTGCAAAAGAACTTTCAGCTTTTAACTAATAGCAAACTTATTACTTCCTGACAAAAATTATCCTACTACTTGACTGAGACTAATACAGGTGATCAGACCACAAAGTAGATTATCTCTGTTTACCAGTTAGGAATAAAAAACCCCTTGCTATTTAGACTGCAAAACTAAGTGAAATGTAGTATTTAGATTTTATAATAAAAGACACAGATTCTTATTCATTATAGGTTGTAAAAATACCCTTTTTAGGTTGTTTGCCTCAATAAAGAGTCTCCAATTCAGTTAGGCTAAAGAATCTCTAGCAACTTGAATATTCAGATACCCCTCTGCACTATAACATAATTTTAACCGGAGGCATGARAACCATCTCACAAGCAGCCTGGTGGTAAGTGCAGTCTTCAAGGAGAATCAGACTAGAACTCCCTGAGGCTGCAGTGCAAACTCACTCTCAGACTCTCATTTTTATGGGCAAGTGCTTTGACTACCAGGCTGGTGTTAAAAAAAAAAGAAGACCCTTCTGTAAGTGGCATTTTATAAATAACGGAGCAATGTTCTAAATTTTGTAAGGGAACAAATACTGTTAAGTATACTGAGCATGTTTAGTTCACATCTACAGGACCCAGTCACTCAGAGGGCTTAGATACATCCCAGCAATGCTTAGGCAGGAAGTAGGCATAAAGTGAAAAATAAAATTTGTAACAAATGCTTCATATTATATGCTAGTCTGCCTTATTGCCCTCAGCTACAAAAGCTGTGGTTCCAATGCTGAAAAAATTAGGTTGAAAAGTTCCAAGTATTTAAATGCCCTTTTAAACTGCATACCTTGAACAGTGGAGCTACTTGTGCTCTCTTTAGAGACTCCTCTAAGCTAAAGCAGAATAGCACCTCAGCTTCGGCATCTCTGAGCACAAAGTTCTGCTCATCTGAAAAAGAAAGACTGATGATGTAACGCAYAAAAGACAAAAACATCCACGTAACCCAGGATCTAATCTGATCAGAAAATGTTGGTGGCAGAGTGAATCCAAATGGTAAACACTCACTAATTTTAACATGATTATAATACTGTCTTTTATAAGGCGCCTTACAAGGATGACCCACGATTACTTGGAGAATAAAACTGTGTGTGCATTTTACACTTGTGTATCTAGCAACAACCACTGTCCTATAAAGTCCCTTTTTCCAACTTATTGGAGGAACTTGCAAACTTTTATTTGCTGATTCTCTACAAAAAAGGAGCAGAACGATTAAGTTCAAATCACTGTGACAACCTACAGGAGCCCAGAAACTGTCTTCAACTCCTCATGCAGCCTTAACAGAGTAGACTTCCCATCTGTTTCCCTTGACCTGTTATTTAGCTGATTTTTCGGGTTTTTTTAGGGATGGAATTTCAGTCTTAACTTCTCTTCCCATGAAAAGCTATATCAAACATATTTCTAAATCAGATTTAATTCAAAACACCTAAGTTTAAAGAACAAAAAAATTTTATACGGAGAACAAATTGGTCTTTCCAAGGACAATTTTGACAACCTTCAAGAGATGGTGTTAATATTCTTCCATAAAACAAAGAAAAACAGCGGGGCACTTTTTCTAAACAACTGCCATATTTTCCATCATTGTACTATGTACAAAAGCAAAGGCAGCCCATTAGCTACAAATCCACTGAATTTCAGTAGGTAAGTAAAGTACTTGAAGTCCTAGATCAAAACAGTCATCGTTCTAAATCTCCAGACCTTCTTCACCTTCTAATAGCTTTCAAATGGATTGATTTCTCAGTTCACTGATGCTGAACCAAGCAAGTTGCCTTCTCCAGATTTATAAAAATGTTTGCTGGTTTATTAATTATCCATAGATTTGAGTCTTTGTGATGGTTATGCAGCAATGTTATATATTTGCTCCTTACTAAACGGATTATATAAAAAGCATAAAACAATCATAAAATGAATAATCAGCCTTTAAGAAGATTTTCTTCAGATCCAACATCCTTGTCAAACAGACCAAAACTACCTATTTTGTTATTTTCAACTATCAACAGAAACGCAGTGTAAACACAAAGTTGGTACCTTCCAACACAGTTACGGTACTAGACTAATTAACTTTAATTATTTAAATGCATTTTTGTATGTATTTCCAACAGTGGCTTAGTGCTTTACAACTTATATTTTAGAAAAATTATTGAAACCAAAAGCATGTAACCATAGGCAAAAATCTGCAAATGTCTATATGAGAAAGAAATACAATGCTTAACAACAACCAACCATTTAATTACCCCTAAAGCACACTTTTAAAGTATTTTTTTTACTTCATTTAATGCAAAGAAACTGTATTAAATCAGATGAAAATTAAATGAAACAAAATGTTCTGCTGAAAGAGAACTTAATAAAAAAAAAATGTCACTTATTATGGCAGCTTTATTTAATGATACCAACATAACCTTCTACCTCAAGTGAAATACAAACTAGCTGCTAGTACAATTGTTTAATCACATGAGTTATGAACTATGCTACCCAGATTTGCTGTAGACTCTGCTTTCAAAATTGAACTCTTCAGAAAACTGACAAGAGACACTGAAGTCAGAAGTCAAAACAACAAAGTGTATTTAAATATGCGTGCCATCTTCGCATGCTTAAATCAACAAACCTTATGTTTACTATAGAAGTTGATACTAGTTTCACTTACCAACAAACTTCTGGCATTTGAAACACTCTTCTAACCACTCTGGAGTTACTATGTGCTTGACTACAGAAATTGCTGTCAGGAACTTGACAGTTCGGGTCACTTTACTGGCAATTAGATGGGTGCATTTCTGGGCAGATTCTGCTACTTCACCTCCAAGGATATACAGTTTCTGAAAGTTGTACAAAACACAAATCAGAATGGGACAGTCCTTTAAAAATTGGAGGAAAAAAATGAAGAATCATAACATCACTATCAAATAAAACTAAGCTCCTAATGAAACAGTAAATATAGGAGATTTCTGTAGTACAGTCATTTCTAAAGCTGATTAATTTTGACAGAATTTACAGCCATTGAAAATCCAGGTATTTCCAGACATAAACCTCATCTGGCAAGACTGAAAGCTACATTCCGCTTCTGCAGTTTTTGGTTTTGGGTTGTGTTTTTTTTAAGCGAGGAAATAACTGTAAGATACATATTAAAATCTTCAAGTGAAACATGCTATTAAATTTAAGTAAGCAGAAAATTTAATAATTTTGCTCTTTTCTGTGGAAGGTATAACATACACTGTAGCTATGGTAAACTTAATTTTGCTAGTCTTTTCTTCAAAAAGAAAAGCATCTCATGGAAAACATTTATTCTTTAAATGCACTAGTTTCACATGTATTTTTCATGATACTGAGCAACTATGCTTTTTTCCTTGGTTTAAACCTGAACTCATCACAGTTGCTGTCTTGTCAGTTAAGATACAAATCATTATCTGAAAGGATTAGTAATACAACTAATCAACTGGTGAGGCATTTCAAATTACCATAGATGTTAGTTACAAATAAAGAGTGCTTCCTCCCGTAAAAATTTAAAGACTTAAAAAATATTTGGACAACTTTAGTATCTATGTGCCATGGATTTCTGATTTTCTTTGACAAGCATTTTGTACAAACAAATAAAAACCCCACCAATATGTTCAAGTATAAATATTGAACATACTAAGGTGATTTTATTACATCAGTCATCAGGAGTCACGAATGCAGGAAGGCCTAGTGGGTGTATTAGAAACCCTAAAAGGTCTCTGGCATCCCTCTGTACTCTACTGCTCTGATAGTAAGGAACAAGTAGGATAGACAGGGACAATGTTTTAAACTTTTTTTTAGTGTGCTGGTTTTCCTTGATGGTTTGCATAGAGATGATACACGTAGTATTATTCAATGACACAGAACCTCTCTACTACTTATTTCCTTCAGGGTATGTATAAACACACTGTGAATAATACACTTGTAYACCTATGAAAGGCAAAAGCTGGTTTTTTTTCATAATTAATACATGTTCACCTCAAGCACCATATACCTATGAGTACAGATCTTGCAAGATTTCCATTCTGCTGTTCAAGGAACCTTTTGGGCATACAGGAAAAAAAGACTWCCCCTCCATCTCAGGAAGATGAGACGTATCCAGCCTCAGCTAGGTAACCAAACTCTGAAAGGTCTTGATGGTATCAGCACTGCCAAGTTTAGATTCAACTTCACAAGYCTTGAGGCTGAAGTTCATTTTTTGTATTTGTGAGCCATAGCTGTTACCAAAACAGATTCTCCATGTAATTAACCCGGTACCAACATGACAGAAAATGAGGAGCTGACAGTGGAACTTTATGGGATATAATAAAAAATATTTCATGTTCCAAAATATTTAATATCAAGCTTCAAATGCAAACACTGCAAGGGGAAAAACCTCCAAAGTCCAACTATTTTAAAAACAAGTTTAGATACAATAAAGAAGATATTAGATATTTTTGAGCACACTGAAGTGATGCATATTTCTAAGAACTATAGCGGACTCAAACTAGGCCTCATTTACTTTTGATTATCTGGAGCAGGCATCAGTGGCAGGATTTTTCATGCGCTACTGAGGTCAGCAGTTAAAAAACCCCTGTGCCTCAAACCTCAGCCAACATGAGAAAAATAACATAAATTAAAAGTTATTTTGGAATGAATATTTAGTAATTATTAAGGTTCAAGGAATGATTGGATTTTTATACCTTTAAAAGAATATTATAAACTATTCAGATTTAAGTTTTGGGACAGCTTTATTAGGGAACAGAACAAAATCTCCATAGGAACTTATTATCTCACACCTGCCATAAGCTTTGTCATCAGCTTTCTTTGAAGCATTTGGCATTACAGATAGCTACTACACTAGAAGAATCTTGGTACAACCATCACTACTTTTCTCACCTAAATTTGGTCATGAAGTTTGCTGATTTAAAAAACAGATGTGGAAAGGGCTTTCTTGCTTTTTAAAACAATCATATGGAAAGAACGAACAAGTAGCACAGAAGTATGAAGTAGTTAACTAAAGCAGAACAGTTACCAACTAAAACTCATTCCACATAAACCTACACTCTAACCTCAGCCCCAGTAAGTATGGGTTTTTATCCACAAGATGTATGCTAATCAAGTCTTAGATAGCAAAAATTCAACGTCAAGAAAAAGGTTATCAGATGTTTCAAYGTAGTTCACAAGAGGTAAGCATGAAAGTCACCTTAATGTACTGTTGAACTTGCATAGGTTCAAATCCTGTGAAGAGCACCATTGGTGTCAATTCTGGGGTGAGCTTTTTAGTAGGTGGTGGTAGGTCTTCAATCCTACAAAATACATGAAATACAGCAGAATGTGAAGTTTGGGCCCAAGGTTGTAATATTATTTTAAACCTAGACAAGCAAACTCCTGCAACTTTTACCAATGGAAGTACTCAGATGAATGAGAATTAGGCAGAATCAATCTTCTTCTGAAGAAAAAATTTCTGTTCTGAGAACAGGACATATTCTCCTGTTTCTGTTCTCTCCCAATTCTCTTACTACTTCACACTCTAATTATTATTTTATTCCTGCCAGTTGAGTAGCTGGTAACATGCAAAAAACATTGCTAGTTATTTCAATTCGCAGGGCACAGGACGGAATTTTTTCTGCAGAAAAGAAAATTAAGGACTACCAGCACTGATCGCTTGCTATTCTTACCTTGCTCTTTTGGAAGATGGCTGAAGACTGGATTCATTTTGCTTTGGTTTCAAAGGCAATCTCACACCCTGAAATTACATCATCTACATGTTTGTATCTGAATTGAGCAGGGAAACCAACTTCTATTCTGAAAGATGAAAACTATACACCAATATTCTGAGACTATATCAAAGAAAATTAAACACAAATGAAAAAGACATGCTACTGAATGCATACTGGTGTACCTGTGCTTACACAACTGACTCAAGAGCAAAGCCCAGCATTAACCAAAGCTTCTCCATAAAGTTACGTAATCATTTGTGTGAACACCAAATAAAATATTGTGAGACTTTTTTTCCTGTAAATAAAGCTAATAATCATCAATGGAAATCCCAAATAATTAAATAAGAGACTGCAAAACACATCCATTTGTTAAATACATGAAGACTACAATATTCTTCCAGGTGTTTAAATATCAACAGAAAATACTGGCACCTGCATTTTAAACACTCAGGTTCCCTGACTATATAAACGGAAGCTCCAGTGGATGCTCAGGTACTCACTGGATAGACACTCCCGCCTCCCCAGTACCACATCAGCCACCAGAGCATTCGCCCAGGAGTAGAGAAATGTAGCTTTTAGGATCTCCCTGGCCTGAGTATCTTCACAGCTCTGGCTTGCAGGAGCATGTGACAGCTATTCCTTTTTAACCTTCAAATCTACACCTGAAATTTAATAAGGAATGCTAGAGGCACATGACCAGAGAGACATGCAGCATTATTCCAGCCTCTCAGGGACGATGCTAGGCCATCACTAGTAAGAGCAGCTGGAAAGCAAAGCGCACGCACTCATTTTTTGGTAGACATTTCAACTATGCAAAATGCAAAAGGTAGATGGCATCAACACTGTCTGACAGACAGCTGTCCTCAAAAGAGGACCCCATACTTTAAATCCCAAGACAAACAGAAATGCCTACTGTGAAGTCATTGAAGTACCTTGTCTGACACTTCCACATGCCCGGCATTTTCTATTACCAAACGATAGTCTTCATACATGGGCACCCTGAGGGGAGCTGGATAAGATTACCTCCAGAAGTCCCTTTCGATCTAAGTTACAAGATTCTCACTTCACATGGGCAAAAAGGGTCCCCATATAGTAAATACAGAAAGGGAGGTACTAAATTAGGCTTTCTGACCCCTAGGTTCTCTCCGTTTGCTACGTAAGACAAAACACGGACCACCACCTGGTCTGACTGAGTCACACAAAGAAGGCACATGCCCAATTTTAAGATGAGCTCAACTGCAGTGTGGACACAAAGGGTGGTGGTAACAAACCCATCACTGAGTTAGTTAAAAGCTATTTTAAGTAYTTATAGTGCATACTGAATCTCTTCAAGGACTTTTTATTTTGCCACTAGTAGAATGCATCCTTCTTCAGGAAAATATGAAGCACACAGATTTTTAGAGGCAGTTAATTTCCTAAAAATTAGTTTCCTACRGGCCCACAAAACAATTCCACAGGGGTCTGTAAGTAGAAGAACRTTTCAAACTTATGGCCAGGAGTATAGTAGTGGCTATTTCTAAAGCTGAAAGGTATTAAAACAACAAACAGTGCCCCGACCCCATTTAAAGTATTAGTACAAATTATGACCGTTACTAAGCTCCTCTTTTCTGAAGAGTATACAAAACAACTAAGATAAGTGATCCAGAACACTAGAGGTATGGCAAAACGTTTTTGTGCAATATAAAATGTTATCTGACAGCCATCTGTTGTATAAATGAATTGAAAGCTCACTAGCTCAAATTGGGATTTACCTCTGTCAAGACAGACACTGTGAAAACAGTTATCAAGTATAAATCTGAAATGGGAAGASAATTTGCAACACAAAAACTGAAATAGTTTTCTACATATTCAGAACAAGGAAACAGCTCAGAAGATAAGTTGCAGCTTCCACTCAGTTCTTACACCTGTCTCACGTTTTGCATGTTTCACAGAATACACTACATGACAAAAACTAAATGTTTTGTAGTATCTTTTTTAAGGTACACTCTTTGTATCCTTACTGTTGCTCATTTACACTGCTCTTATTTCTAGGGTTATCAACTACACTTTTTAAAGCAAGATATATTTTTAAATTATAAAATATATAGTATATATGCCCACGGCTTTAGTTCTTAGAATATTTCAAAGAGATGATAWAAAGTAGTTCCACCCTTAATTTACATTATCTATCCTATTTAAAATTTAGTCAATATTCTAACAAAAGTCTTACTGATTTCTGGTGCTCTGCCTTAAAAACCCTTACGTGGCCTAATTTTCAGATAGTGTTAGGTACTGACTCAAAAAATACTAAGACCTTTCTAAAGGTCTGATGTAAAAATTGAAGAGT
This sequence comes from Oceanodroma leucorhoa, assembly GCA_030449065.1. Lineage (NCBI taxonomy): Eukaryota > Metazoa > Chordata > Aves > Procellariiformes > Oceanodroma > Oceanodroma leucorhoa. Next base: position 4,481,010 of record JASVER010000021.1, on the reverse strand, counting down.
GAAGCACCAGCCCAAGATGTCTCAAAAGTAACTTGATTTTGTGTATCACAGTGCAGGTTCTTAGTTCTGCAAAGATTACTTCTCAGACTTCCCAAAATAGAACAGAGAGAACACTAGCAGGAAGTACAGCCAGGAGGTTCAGTACAGGCCTGTGTAAGTCCCTCTGGCAYGTTGCTCGCACATTAAAAACACTAAAGACTAATCTTATAAAAATAGCTGTATATATACAATAACTCAACATACCATTAGAAGTTCTGGTGATACCTTTAATGGGACTCTCCAAGCATCTAGGAAAAGAAAAACAAAACAAAAATGAAACCATTGAAAAATTATTTATAACAGAAGACACATGCTTCTATTGATTAAACAGGTACATATATAAACACTACAGAACACAGGATTTTGGRACTGAAATTCTTACCCAAAAGGTTTAGAACTAGATGTTGACTAGGAGAAAGTGGATCTTGAAGACTGAATACTGTATACCGACTGTGCTGTATCTGCCGTAAAGCTTCAAAGTTTCCTAGCAGTATGTCACAGAGCCATTGTGCATTTACACATGGTATTCTCCACTCTTTAGCCTTCTCATACTTCAAGCCACTGGGCCTTATTGTTCAGAGATGAAGAAAAAAAAATGTATTTCAATAAAATAGGTAAACCAGCAATTTCTAATAAYAAACCTAAAATACCATTATTTCCGTGTTGGCCTATTATCTATTTTAACAGTGACAAAGTAGATACTCTGAAAAAATACTTTTGCTTTACGTGYTAGAACAAGTCAATTAGGGGAGTATTTCTGGCACCAAATGGAATCAAGTTAGACCTAGATTTAACTTAATTTTCCCTCCCGCAACATTTTAAAACAATTATTAAAAAAAGATATTTTACTTATAGATGATGTAACAGTCAGCATCACTTATAAAATATTGTAAAACAGTGAAATTAGAAATGACTTTTCTTTTGCCTGTCTTCAGGAGGCCAAATTTATCATGTAACAGTGTGCAGTAATTTAGTTCAAGAAACAACATCACTAAGTTTATTGCTATCAAATCGCAGAATTGATTAAAATTAACATTCTTATAATGAGATGTAATTAGTACGTCAYGTTAGGAAAAGCACTAATTGGCAATAGGCAACTGGGAACGTGAGTACTGCAGAGAGAAACCACTTACTCTTTACAGATGAGCACTGTGTTGCTGCGACACAGATAGCCTGTGTATTTGGCACCTGCTAGGTAGGCCATTAGTTTGAGGTCATCTCTGTCACTATCAACAAATCCTGTCACAGAGATTATCTATAGATAGAAAGAGACAGTTACAAATAACTGAACATAGATGGTACTTACAAAACACTCCTGCTGAAAGTATTTTTCTGTTACTAACTTTTTTATGTTACAATGAAATATACAGTATCATAAGTATGGCACTTAATTAAAACATGGCTTATAGGATACATRAAGTACAATTTAAAAGTTATTTGTTCATACATAAACATTTCAGGTTTCCAGCACTAGTTCTGACTCGGGAAGAATCATTTTCATTCTGCTGGTCAGCCTTTTCTCAWTTACAAAGACTACAGTTTTACTATGAAAGAGCTCACAGCCAGTTTTCTTCTCACACACGTCTCACCTCTTTCTTCTGCTGCTGTTTATATTCAGGGAGACAGCAAAACACTTATACTTACTTGCCCTACTCTACTTTTAAAAATCTCCTGAATGCTTTGCTCTATCCTGCCATGAAGCCAAATAAACYGTGCCAGCTGATCATAGGTAGTGAACTCAAATTCCACCTCTCCCGTTCTTATCCTTAGTCTTGCCAAKTTTTCATTTTTGCCATTCTCTCCTTCTATTTAGGAAAAGGCAACAGAAATTTTCTYGTTGATAATAAACTACATTTATTACATTGTATATCACATGTACTTCTAACCACTGTGCTCACATGCATATTGTTGTATTCTCATTTTCCCAAACCTGTATTTCTTTTTATTATGCCTTTTATAACAGGCTAGTAGCAAGGCTGTCATACTGTATGTCTGCATCCAGCACAAAGAAATCCAATGCCAAGACATACTTCCACATCGTGTTTGATGTTGCACAGTGTATTTCAAGATGCATCTGACTCAACTGCCAGTTTGTTTCAACCCCACAAAACCCAACTTCCCCAGTGCTCCTCATTGCACAGGCTACTGGAACTGTGGCCTCCTAGTCTCTGATGAACAGCACAGGCTTCCTTTTCTGGTATTTGCTAGGTATTGACCCAGAAAAAGAAAAACCCTCAAAAAATCCCCTCAAAATATTGGGTTATGGTAAAGGAAGCATATACTGTTAGACATGCTGTTAGTAAAACAGTACGCAGCTTGGATTCCTGTCATCTTGCTATGTGTAACTCACGTAATTTTTGCACCTCAGTTTCTAAGACAGTAAATCACAAACACAGGTGTTACTCCTCACCACTCAGAACTCAGTAAAAGCACTCTGAATCACCCGGCAGTATGCAYCACATCAACACAGGACCTTGAGATTAACAGAAGCTTTTCTTCCGAGACAAAAGAAATGTGCATTTTGCTTTGAGAAAGAACTTTCCAGCTATGCTTTAATACTGCTCATGTAATGAACCAAGCATGTGTTAGAAGTAAGCTTCTTCTTCTTACATGTTGAGAGCATGGCTTCCCTCCTGGTGGAAATGCTACTGGAAAATGAAGGGCTCGATGAGGTGGTACCATTTTCTTCTTCTTCAAGATTGAGTTCAGCCAATGTGCTGTAATACATCTCTTCCTTTCTCTTAAAGCCTATGAATACATGCATAAACAGCTTTTAAAAATCAAAACACATCTTCATTTTATTTTAAACTTTTTCTACAATACAAAGCTTCTATTTTAAGCATTTGTTTTTCTCTACTTTTTCAGGATCCTTCTTCTCATARTATCTCCCTCAGTGTTCTCTGGAATAAATCTACTACATGCATTATGGAAGTTTGTTATACCGTAACCCACAAATCATAAAAAAGCACATCATGAAAAACTTTAATTTTATACTTGAAAAGCCCTACCTTTCCAGTAACAAAATGAAAGCATGCATGAATACACGTTACTAGTTTGCTTACCTGAGCATACATGTTACTGACTTGGCTTTCACAAAGAAGATGTGTACATCTGCTTGTAAGGGTAGGATCCACTGTCCCACCATGTGCTTGAATGATCTGGTAAGAGAACAAACCAAAAATTCTAATATATATAACAACTTTAAAATTACCCTAACAAACAAAYAGTCTGAAATTAAAGTCTACTCTTCAGAACACTGCCACCATTAGCACCATTTCACTGAAGAGTTACCCCCCCAAAAAGGTTTGTTATCTAGCTTAAAAATATTTTTGAAAAAAAAAAATGGAGAAAACAAAATTAAATATGCACCTTTTCACTGAGCTACAAAAAGTCTAYTTTTTTAGAATCAATTAAAAAAAAAGAAATAAAGATATATAAACAAAAACAACTGTTCTCACGCTTTTTATTTTTGCAGTATAACTATTAAACAATTTTCCATGAACTATTCAATTCTATCTCAGCAATAAACACAAGTGCTGTTAAAAATGTCAACAGCTTACTTGATTATGCAAAATTGTAGGGAAAATTCAACTACAAAATCCATCAGAAGTTTCTGAAGAACATCAAAGTCCTCTCATTTAGGAAAGGATACAATCAGATTTTTCTGAAAAATAGAAGTTGGCAAAAAATAGAAACACTCTATTCCTCCATCTTATTCACTCAGGTGGATACCTCACAGGCTACTAAATGCCAAAATTATATGCAAAAAAAGAGCCTTTTTCTACAATCAAGTTAAAGATAGAGAGCAATGCAATATTACATCTGCTGCACTACAGCTGCCTGATTAAAAGCATAAATAGTCGGGAAATAGTTAAGGCTGTAACTTATTTAGCCAATGTTCTAAATAAAGACCTAATTCTACCAGGCTGTACCTCTAAAGCATTTTTTTACTTTTTCTGGTCAGCTGCAGTTGAATCATGGTTTTTAGGTTGTAACATTAACATTACACAAAAGGATGCCTAAAGAAAAGTGAGCAGTGCTGAAATACTTCCAATCATTCCTTTTAGGATTTAKTTACTATGACATTATGTTATCATAGTTTTTTAAAAATACAGCAGAATCTTACCCGTTTCCACGTCGCTAAGAGCTGTTTGTCAGACATCTGTTCTGGGTAATCAGCAATTGCAAAGACACAGCCCAGTAGGAAATACTCTTCTGGAACTGGAATAGTTTGGCACATAAAAGAACAAAATATTAAATACTTACAAGTCGAAAGAGTTCATCTCAGAACATATTTGCTACACTAATCTCTCCTATTACCGAATAAACTTCATTCAATTTTGAAGTAAATCTTTCTTGGAAAAAGTACGATTCAAAATTTCAAAGCTGACAGCCACATCTAAAGGCACAGTTCAGCCCAGGGTTTGTTTTTGTTCTGAGTGTTTTTTTTCCGGGAGGAAGGGGGGCTAAAGGGGTAGAAGGAAGGAGCACCAAAAGGAAAACAGAAGACAACAACTTACTCTTTTATACAGATCAGCTACGAAGACTCAAAACAATCAGAAAGCTTTCAGTTCTACTAGCATGGACAGAATTCAAAGCAAGGTATCAATTTTTTATCTGATACTGAATCCTCATTGATTTAMTAGTATTTCCAAAATCTAAGCTGTCTTTCTAGTTGTTATCCTCTTTGAGAGCTTCCCCCTTCCCCTCTTCCAAAGGAAAAAAAAAATTTAAAAAATTTATGGTATGCATAGACTAACACTGTTCTCATAGCATAATTTATATGCTAATGGCATAAAGTCTATATTTGAAAAGAGAAAGTTCTCAGTGCTCTCAGGCTTTTCAGATTTCTGGATCATCCCTATTTATAATTTAAATCTGTTTGCCTAAAAATTTGTAGAACAGGTCCTGAGCCATGAATAGCATTTCTAAGTCTTACAATCCCATACTGTAAACACAGCATTACTTTTTGATCTTCTAACCCACATTATGTATGCCATTAGCGACTTTTTTCCAGGATCAGAAGACAGTAATTACTAACTCTCAGCTGCTGGATCGTGTCCAAAAAGCGGCTGCTGTTGCAGTTGTTGCTGTTGCTGCTGGTGGTGTTGTGGCTGCTGGGCTGCAACTTGATGCTGTAGTGCTTGAGGTGTCTGAGTTAAGTGTTGTGTTGCCTGATTCTGCATTTGCTGTTGCTGATGCTGTTGGTGCAATCGCTGTAAGTGCTGCTGCTGCAATTGCTGCTGCTGTATCTGCTGCTGCTGATGTTGCAGCTGCTGTTGTTGCAGATTCTGTTGCTGAAGCTGCTGCAATTGTTGCTGCTGCAGCTGCTGCTGCTGCAACTGATGAAGTTGCTGTTGCAAAGCATGCTGCTGTTGGAACTGGAGCTGTTGCTGAGGACGGTGCAGCTGTTGTTGCGCATGTAGCTGCTGCTGTGGAAACTGAAGCTGCTGTTGTGCAAACTGGTGCTGCTGATGAACTTGCTGTTGCTGTTGTGAAAACTGATGAGGCTGTTGCTGTTGGAAAGACTGCTGGGAAATCTGGGGCGGTTGCTGCTGCTGCTGTTGTAGCTGCATAAGTTGTTGAGGTTGAAGGTGTAAAAGAGGATGGTGCTGTTGTTGCTGTGCTTGATGTGACTGCTGTAATAAATGTGTCTCTGGTGTTAGTTTCACTTGACTAAACAGCACCGCATTTGGATGTCCCTGTTGACTATGATTTACTTGTTGTTCTAAACTTTTTGTAGGTGCTGAAAGTGATTGTAATATCTAGAAAACAAAGATTAATTTTGTAACCTTTTTGTTGTCATTCAGTTTCAAAAATATTTAAAGAACTACTGGGAAAATACAATTCTCAAAAGAAAAGAACCCTATGCTTAAAAACATTGTGAGCTAAACAAAAATCTTTAACTGTTAATAACAAAACTAAAAGACAGGACTTGCACATAGAAAAGCGTGGAGCTAYACGTGGCTCCTAATATAAGGCAATGCACATTTTAGCAAAATTTAAGATTAAAACCCATCCCCTGATGATCTCTCCAATACCATTATGACTATTAACACTGTATTAATAATTACTTTGATCAACTCAATCAACTGTAATACTAATTTTACAATCCTGTTGGCCCATTAAGTTCAAAGTTTAGTTCCATAGTCTTACTGTAACTTAAAAATTGCTAATAATSCCTCTACTAATTTGTGCTGTTTGAAACATGGGAACTTAATAGAACCTTGCTTTCTTTTCAACCAATTCAGGAATATTTAGCTCTAATTTTTAAACTGAATCCTAAAATACAAAGAAAAACATTGATCCGCTGAGCACTAATAGTTTCTTAGGGAAAAAAAMAAACTAACCAACCCATACTTAAGAGTAATAGATTTTAGATTTATAAAGAGTTCTGAAGTAATCTGGAGTGTAATTTCATTTTTAGATGTATAACTCTCTGTTAAGGGAAAAATCATTTCACACTAAGCAGACATAAGTTAGCAAGTGAGCTTTTAAAGCATCAGAAAAGGGAAAATTAGGCAAATTCCTAATAGATTAGGAAGAGTTCTACATATTTATTAAAATATTTTAATATAAACTACCTATTAAAAATTAGAAGGAGCAATAGGAAACTCTGGACTCGCCACTCAAAGTCTTTTAAATATGAAATCAGCTTTGGTGAATCCTGCAAAGCTTGTTTCCTTCACCCACACTATTTCATCACATACAGTGTAAACTTCAGTGGTGTGTGTGTGCGAGAGAGGAATCAAAGCACATCACTAAAACACAAAGCCAAGTAACTGTATGCTCTCAATGAGACGTCCATCAACTCTTCATCAGAGGCGGCTCAAGTGTTTTTTACAATGCACTTCAAAACATCTCAGGTTTCATCTAAGTAATTTTGATGTTGTTGGTATAGCATACATTTACAACCATGATTATCAATGCATCCCCCATTACTAATGTCTAGACAGCACCACAGTATAAACATTCAATAGCTAAAAATAACATACACAAAAAGAATGTTTCCGTGGCTCAGTATGAGGAGAGATCTTCATGCTGCTCTCCAGAGAAAGTCCCAAAAGTCAAAATTACAGAAGCTTCAGGACACATACTTCAAAATAAAGGGATAAAACTTTCAAAAGTGTCCTACAGTTAATTCAGAAAGTAACTCTGTATCTGCAAAATGCCTTATTATTACAGATCTTGCCATTCAGCAGAAATCTGAGGTTCAAATTAAACATTAACTTTCCACGATTGTGCACCARGACATGAAATCCACCCAAGACTGGTACCCAAGCAGGATACAAAGTACAATTTAACCTAGCCAGAGGGAAGTTATAAGGAAAAGGTGGAATTGGTATTCCTCCCTCTAGGAAACAGATTTTGCCTTTCCAAGAGGCAAAGCTTTTCTCCACGTGCTGGAGCTAGCACAGCAACCTGCACAGCAGCCTGATATGGTACTTGAGAACAGTCCTTGCACGCCATAGTCAAGTCCCTAGTCTAACAGACTTTTGGAGAACAAAGTCTAGCTGAAGCACGATACCATCAACTGCCCTGTAGCTCTATAAATATTACTTACAGAAAAATACTTCCACAGGGATGCCACTAAAGAGCGTTAGATAGTACAAGGACTGGGTTGTAGATGTGGTGTTCAGCCAACTTACCAGCACTGGCCAGCCGGCCAGGACTTTGGTGGTTCTGCTCAGTCCTTACCCAGAAGTCTCAGTCCTTAAACAATTCAAGGCACTGAGAAGAGGAATCTAAGACTCAGTTTTAAAAGGAAGCCTGCATTTCCATTTCATATTCGGAAGTCATACAGACAACAAAGAACCAACATTTCTGAATGACTCCACTTTTTAAGTACTAGCTGTAAGCTTCTATATTATTCAGGCACCTTTGAAAGTTTTACCTTCAGATGAACATCCAAATAAATGCACCAGTACAATTATTTAAGTAAAAGATATGTCTAAAATTTACCAGCACCTACTTTTCTCACAATCCCTTCCCATGAACATCTTAGAATTTCAATGCTGCAAGTTATTTCAGTGCATGCTCACTCGCTTTGTATTTTCTTCCAAAAATAAATTCAATACAAAAGCTGCCATTATTTCAACTATACAAGTGGCATAAGAACTTGTAAGTTAGGACTTCTGCATCATAATCCTGACTATACTATATAACACCTTAATGATGCCCAGCAGAACAACACAGTATAGAACTGAACCTACTGTGAGAACAATCAATTTCACAGTTTTATGTGTTTATAGCACAAATAATTCCTTGCACTGAATAAAAAGCTTGAAGGGTATGAAATCAGGTTTCCTGAACTAGCCAAATAATTCTAAATTAATAATTTTTTTTTTTTTTTGCTCTTACCAAGAAATCAATACTGAAAGTCTAAACCACGCTATTGTTAAACACAGCTTTACTCTTCCAAACATTTTTTCCAAATGCATTCTTACTTCTGTCAACCTGCTAGGAATGAAGTTACTTATTATGGGGAGGTTACTAATCTGGCCACAACTTCTAAGTAATACGGAGAACTTTTAATCCTTCGTACATKTAAAGAACAATAAAAGGAAACTGAAGTTCTTGGATACGATAGTTCCTAAGAAAAAGTCCAATATCTTATAAATTAAAAATCCAACACTTACATGTGCTACATTTGATGGTCTATTAATCTGCTGAATATCAGCACTATTAGTAATATTCCTTAATGTCCGCACGGCTGGACTCCACGTAGCCATCATTTCCTGTCGATCGGAACTTTGGGCACCTTGTACTGAAGCCATTAGATTGCCTCTCATATCCGGAGGCAAAATATTACCTGGCACTGGTGGGACATTGGCACATAAATTAATTAACCCAGAGTCTTTCCCTTGAGGCAACCTACGCTTTGCTGCAGATGCCTGTGGGACTTCAGCTGGTGTCCAATTCAAATTCCTTTCTTGCTTTTCTGGAGAGGAATCTGAAGAATCATCAAACATCAGTTCCCCTTTTGCCTTATCAGCAGTAGTAGATTTTGGTGAAAAAGCTTGATCACCCAAAGGTGATCCTTCTCGAGAAGATGCTGGGCTTGATAACTTTTCATCAGTACTAGCTTCATTTTGAGAATCTTGTTCTTCATTTTCTGCTTCCTCCTCCTCTTCCTCCTCCTCCTCTTCTTCCTCCTCGTATATAATTAAGCGAGGATGATAAGGAGTCTCTTCTTTTTTAGTCTTATCAGATACAGAATCCAGTACCCAGTCTGGTGTCACAATTTTAATGCTGTCCCGTTTACAAGCACATTCATATTTTTCCTGAAAAAAAAAAAAAAGAAAGAAAAGATTTTATTTAAAGACAAAAAATCCCAAATAACATTTTTGAGGGCAGGGCTAGAGCATGGAGAGGCAGATCACAAGAGGCTGTCCAAGAACAGAAAGTGATCTCTCCCAGAACCAACAGGACAAACTACACTGCTGTGCCCAACCACAAGTTCCAAAAGATTAAAAAAAAACCCTCCACATTTATATAAAGGACTCAGAAGGCACAACTGCAGAAGATTAAGTCTTCACTTGCAAAAACACCACTACCCAAATTCTTCTCAAACCCAATCACCAAACGATTTGAAAATCATGAAATTTGCTTCTGAAGAAGCCTTCAGAACTCCAGCAGTTAGGAACATCACAGTCAATACTAAGACGCAGCTGATTTTTAGGTGGACATTAAGGTGAATCTAAATACAGTTTATACTTACATTTTCTCCACTAAAAAAAGAAGAAAAAAAAAAAACACCATGAAAAAGGATTTAGGGAAAAATCAGATTTTTACAATAAGGTAGAGACAAATATTTACAAGGTGATCACTGAAAAAAATGCATTTCAGCAGGAATACAAGTCAGAAACTGGTCAGATATTTCCCATACACCTTCTCAGAAGCTGCGAACTGTAATGTTGCCTTTAACTTGAAAGTTACACTTCCATCCAAATATTAGCTCAATCCATTTCAATGAGAGGTTACAATGCTGACAAAGTAGAAAACTGTATCCCTCCCTCCTTCCTTATCATTTCATCATCTGAAGATCTATACAAATAGTAAAACTTCACCGTTTCCTTTCCTAAGAAATAGAAATAGACACAGGATCAGTGCTCTATTTATTCAAACATCCTCTTTGGTGGAAACCCCTCACAAATATCAAGACAGTGGGAAAAGAAAAGAAAACTTTCTTTAGAAGATTTGAAACTAATTTCAGGATCTAATATTTAAAAGTGATTGAACTGGGATTTTCTTTGTATGTCAAACAATATAAATTAACAACCAGCACATTCAGAGGAAATTAATTTAATTTAATGATTCTCTAGAGTTATTCCCTACAATGAAACTGTCATTCATACACAATAAAGAGATTACAGATGAAACCAAGTTTATTTGCAGATACGAGTTTTCATTCTTTCTGTGTGGTGAGAATTATTAAGAATCTTGTTTTATCATCTTGTGTCTAGTCAAAGCAATCATTTAAGTTTTCACTAGTGTCAAAACTGTTCTCATTACAAACTGCTGCAGATTCCCTTGTAGTAGTATGTCAGAGCAGCAGGACTAGAAGCATTTTAAGTAATCATCCTATAAAATTGTTCCCATTCAATGATTATGTAAATTAAACAAGATATTTATTTTATCCCACAGATASGAAATGCTAATGTGTTTTTTTCATTTTCTTGACTGGCAAGCTCAAAACAACATCCTTTACTCTAAAAAGCATATGATTTAAGGCAACACCTCTTAAATGTTATCATTGCCTCTTAAAAACACCATTTTAGGTAGCAAAGCTCTTCGTCCAAGCCTTACATTTTGGTGTGATGGAGGAGACAACTAGCGTAGTGTTCGGTACACCCTTCTAACTCTTCCACAGAAGAAAGATCATGCATTTTAAAAAAAAAAAAAAAAAACAAAACCAAAAGAAAACACCCACCCACCCCACCCCACCCCAAACATAAAAACCTGCAAAGGTTCTTAAAGTTTTAAATGAAACAGGGAAGAAAAAGCAAGCATTTCCCATGTCCACACTTTCTCTTCTCCCAGTGCCAGCCCACTTTTTATTCTAAAGCACTTTCCCGTGTATTGCATGCATAAGTTTATTATCACCTTACTAGCCACAAGTTTTTCTCTATCTTAGTATTAGATAGTTTACACTAACTCCAAAATATTAAAAGGGTCATTGGTGGGACAATAATATACTCAATTTGTATAAAACATTAGAAACTTGACAAAGTTTTACAGATTTATGTAAGGAGGTAGTGTATAGAACCTGATCTTAGTTACTCACATTCAAATGACTAACCTGTGTGACCCCTCCCACTGAYTGGAAATTAAAAAAAATGGTGATGGAAATGTGTTCATGTTACTAAAGGACAAAATATAAAACACGCAAGAACAAAACCAAAAACTTGTTCCATCCATCACATTAACTAAAAGCATCCAAGCAATCATTTTTAAGTGAGCTTCAATTTGTTTTAAGTATTTTCAGTCTGTGAACAAACACACTTAATCAATTACAAATGGATTTCTTCTTCAGGAAGAGGAGTCCCTGAACACTTCATGAAGTTTCAGTGAACTATTATAACCAAAGAATTGCTAGCATTATAGTCGAGAAGGCTATTCTGATGTGCACAATGCTGCCTTTAGCCAGTTACCTCATCTTTCTGATTCAGTTTCTCCATTTGCATAAAGACAGCAACATTTGACTTCCTACCTAGGAGTAGGGAAGTCAAATGATGACACTAAATTAGGAGGAGCTGCGGACTCCCTCAAGGGCAGAGAGGACTTACAGAGAGATTTGGACAGACTAGAGAGCTGGGCAGTCACCAACCATATAAAATTTAACAAGAGCAAGTGCCCGATTCTGCACCTGGGACAGAGTAATCCTGGTTACACGTACAAACTGGGTGACGAGAGGTGGGAGAGAAGACCCGCGGAAAGAGATCTGGGGGTTTGGGTTGATGGCAAGTTGAATATGAGTCAACGGTGTGCCCTTGCAGCCAAAAGGGACAACCATGTCCTAGGGTGCATCAAGCACAGCATAGCCAGCCTGTCGAGGGAGGTGATTGTCCTACTATACACTGCACTGGTGCGACCCCATCTCGAGTACTGTGTGCAGTTTTGGGCACCTCAATATAAGAATGACATCAAACTATTAGAGTGTGTCCAGAGGAGGGCGACCGAGATGGTGAAAGGTCTCAAGGGCAAGACTTATGAGGAGTGGCTGAGGTCACTTGGCTTGTTCAGCTTGGAGAAGGCTGCGGGGTGACCTCATCACAGTCTACAACTTCCTCAAGGGGAGCAGCGGAGGGGGAGCTGCTGATCTCTCTCTGGTGACCAGCGATAGGACACAGAGAACTGGAATGAAGCTGTGTCAGGGGAAGTTCACATTGGACATTGGGAAAGGCTCTTCACTGACAGGGTGGTCAGTCACTGGAACAGGCTCCCCAGGGAAGCTGTCACGGCACCAAGCCTGTCAGAGTTCAAGGAGCGTCTGGACGACGCTCTTAGTCATATGGTTTAGTTTTAGGTAGTCCTGCGAGGAGCAGGGAGTTGGACTCGATGATCCTTATGGGTCCCTTCCAACTTGAGATATTCTATGATTCTATGATGGGAGTATGGGAGATTTGAAGTATGATTACTTTATCAGCAGTTGGACAGGAATGCTGTGTACTGTTTATCCTACCATCATTCTTTAAGAGGAATGACTTGAGGGATTTTGAGAGTTGTCTTGTCTTTAACGAAAAAAAACTAACAAAAAAGAAAATAATCTGTTCCTCCTTCTGCTCTCTTTATTCCTCTCTCCCTCATAACATCAAAGGGCATTTTACGCAATTTTTCAATTTTGTCCTTCATTTTTCTTCACTGATTCTGTATCTATGGATTTACAAATCACAATCCCTAATTATTAGGACATGTCAAAATCAGGTTAASACAAACAACACAAAGAATAAAATGCTTTATTCAACCAGAAATACAAATACCGATATGAAATTGGACATCTTTTGAATTAATCAGGCTTAAAGCCATGCAGAAAAAATAAATACGAATTGAATAGCTGCAGTGCATAATTGTGTTGAATTTAGCTGTTCAAGACTAACCAACAGTCTTAAGAATCCTAACTCTAGGGAGATGGAAAATTTTTGATTATTCAAAAACAAATGAGAGCTACAGCAAGAAGAATTGTACATGTAATAAACTCTTACCCCCTTTGGCTCAGGCACAATCAAATGAGTACACTTTTTATTGAGGCTCAGCTGGCAATTCCCTCCATAAAAAGTAATCAAAGCCCACAGCGTACTTCGGTCTTCAGATGAAACCTAAAAGGAAGGTAAATAAGCCTTTTAGTTCTATGCAGCCAGCTGCCTTCTGCTTGAAGAATTTTAGTACAAACCATGACATACTATTTACAAGTCTGGCTAATGTATTATCTATCACTTTTAAATACCATATTAGCATGAAAGTTACAGAGAAAAAAGGGTGACAAAGAGACGCAACAAGAAAAGACATTAAACAATCATTTTTAACCTGCACAGAGAAAAAAGAAAACATTCTTCACTCCTGTAAAACTCAACACTAATATATCACCTTCCACAAGAGAAAAAAGTTAGTGATTAAGCAAACAAGAATTATCTTAGACAACCTGTTTAAATTCATTAAACAGAATTTTAACAAGTAGACCAAATGAATGGCCTGTGTAAACATATGAAGTGTTCATTTATAACGATTTATGTCACAGTGACATCCCCCTCCCCTGCCAAGAAAGCTACATTACCATTCAGAGTTAGTGACACTATTAGAGGAATAATTTGTTAAAAAGTCTAAAGCACATATATGCATATATTCCATTAGCACCTAAGGCCTTATCCTGTCCATCTGCACACACACACTGGTCACCAACAGACTACTCACAGATCTATAGAGCTGGCTATGAACACGAGCCCCTGAAGCACCACCTTTCCACTTACTTTACTCACTGGCACCCTTGTTAAGGTTTCAGTGCTTAAGTAGGTAAAACATTTTGACTGAATATTGTGTTAATGCAGAAATAGAAGAATAGGAGCAAAGATTTTATAGTCTGGTGTATTCTGCATTTTAGAATCACCATACGGCTGATTACAAGATAAACTACTGATTGAATATTCACAGTTTTAGATGTTCATGCCCTCATTTACAGTGAAAAACTGTTTTAGGTGATAATTCACCTAATATACAGAAAAAAAGTCATAGTACAACAGGAAAACTGGTATCTCTCATCAAAAAACTAAAGCATCGCACACATATTGTAGTAGACATGTATTGGAGTAGACTGAAATATGGTTCACTTCTTACCTGAGAGAGACAGGCAGTGACTCCAAAAAAGATCTGACATGATTCTGGAGAAAAGCCATTTACACTGGAAAGCAGGTGTCAAGGATGCAAAATAATTTAAATGAGTTTCCTGAGGGACATTAGAAGGAAATTAAATAGTACTTCTCAGATATTATCAAATATTTGACCATTCAAAAACTTTTATYCTTAAAAGCATGTTGTCTGTTTCCAATTCAAGTTGTATGCATCAGGAAGAAACTAAGGTGCAAACTGGATCAGGACACCTCTAATATTACGACCGATTTTGTTAACATTACAAACTTGTCTCTTCCCAGAACATCTCAGCCCACCTCAGGATGCTAAACACAGGAAGTTTAGCTTATAAGGGTCAAGTCATTACCAAGAGCTTCCTTTCATTATCAAGTGCTTATCTTCCATGTTTAAAAATACAGGAGAATCTGAAGAAGAAACTTTTGCTACAGTCAGCAACAGACAATATAAAAGGAATATGATGCACAAGAAATTTGATAAAACAAGTCAGACCAAGAAGAGTGTGTTTTTCTAAAATAAAAGCTAATAGCAGACACCTGTAGAAAGTCACAGTGTCTTTTTTGCATGCTTATTAAAAAAGATGGCAATCTGGTGGATGACTTCATTTAAAACCTGTAAGAAATAAAAGCAAAGTCTTAAAAAAAAAAATTAAAAAAAAGGTTAGAAAGTAATATAGAAGCCAGAGGTTTCAAAAATGGCAAAGTTTGGCAACCAAATGGTAGAATTTTTGGTTGAAGATGTCTTTTGGAACCTAACCTGCCCTTTGCAATTCCGCAAAGACTGGAAAAATAGAAACAGCTTCCTAGCATACAGCATGGTTATTAAGTCCACAAAAGGGACTGAAAAACAAACATATCAAGGGACAAGCTCATATATCAAGGAAAACAACAAACCAAACAAAGTATTAGGCAGATTATCTGCAAACAGTAGTTGGCAAGTCAGTATAAGCAAGTATCAAATCTTCTGCAGCTGATTTTTTCCTACGGAGGTATAACACTGCATTGGAAGTTGGCTAGGCAACAGATATGGGGCAGGGGGGGYGGAATCTAGGAGCTACTGTGAAAAACAAACTGAGAAAACATCACACTGGGACGTAAAAACAGAAACACAGCCTGAAATGAAGTTTTCCACCATGCTTTCAAAATTCAACAAGATCTCTGGTAGCAATGCGTATTTGTTTTCAGATGCAGGAAAGAGATAGATAAATGAAACAGTATGTGAAAGAGAGCCATGAGAATTTTTACAGACCTAGTAAATATGACTTACAAGAGGAAACTCAAAGACCAGAACTGATGTGTTTAGGAAGCTAAGACGACACCTCTTCAAACCCTTTAAAGGCTGCCAAATGAAAAGAGAAGTAATTCTCCCTGTTCAGTGGCTCAGATAAAGCAAAACAGGGTTAGACTGCAGCATGGCATTGGGGTTAAACTCTAGCAACACAATGGCGAGGCACTGTAATGTACTGGGGGGACTATGAAATCTCCACTACAGGAGGGGCTTTGTGAAACAGGAGAGAACAGTTCGGCAGAAGTGACCTGGGAAAGACAGATGGATCAGCTGAGTTCTGTAACTTCCCTCCCTTTTCTACACTTTCATATGATTTTGTCTTTAAGATACATGCACACCTTGTTGGATAAACAGACTACAGAAACAGATGTGCATTGCATTACAAGTACAGAGAGATTTTTGTAATGAAACAAAACTATTTTCCCTGTGCTGTTGACAGATGCACCAGCAATACATACATTTTGAGACCCAGAAGACACAACAAAGCCCAGAGCACTTTAAAACTTAAGAATAGATGACTGCAATTATCCAGAATACTCCAAGAAGTTCAACTCTGATGAATGTCCTAAATTTCACTGTGTTGCTCAGTACCTCATCTAAGGTATAGATTCAGTACTGAATCTTTCAAAAGTGTACAGTTGTCTACTCCCTGCCTTAACATCTGCTCCTAGCACATAAAGCAGCAACTGCTCGGTATTTAAGAGGTCCATCAGTTTGACTGCAGCTTGCACTCTCTAAAGAACAGGAGTGAAACAGACCCTCTTAAAACAGTCACAAGCAGCACAACAATAAGGTTCCAAGGGGGTCTGGAAAACAAAAAAGAGGGAATGCAACAAAACTCCCTTTTTTTTTCTCCCAGAACAAAAATTCAGAAGTGCTCTGACCCTCCTTCATCTGTACAAGACCATGGAAAAATAATCCCTCCTCATTCTTGCTTTTGCTGCTATCAAGAGGATTAAGAAAGAAATCACCAGCCCTCTTTATGGCATTATAACTGAGGTTTTCACACACAAAACTCTATTTCCTTCTTCAGGAAGGCTGCTTCCAGATTCATTTTTCTGTTACTTCCCTTGAACTGCAGGTTAGTCAGATTTTGCTAACATTAGTTAGCAGTGAACACTCTGCCTTCTGAAGTTCCCCTGATGAAAACAACTTTCACAGTGGAATGCTAAAATGTGTAAGAAACAGGCAAAATTATTACACTTCTATATTGCATGAAATCTTTCTACATTAAACTTCACTTCTAACAACTGACGGGCAAATGCCCATCAGATAAGTACCGGAATTGGTAAGCAAACATAAAATCTTTAAGGGTCTTATTAGATCCATATATCTAACTGACAAAAGATGTTTCTAGGACTTGCTTCTTCAGTAAATTCAACAACAACTTTGAGTATTACATCTCCAATAGTCTCCAAAAACAATCAACTGGAAAAAGTAAGCTATTCCTATTAACTACATTTGTTTCACTATGGTAGTACCGAAAACCTTAATGAAAGGTGGGATGCTACTGCACTAGAAGTCTTAAAGAGACTAAAACAGAACAAAGTTAAGATTTAACAACCCATTTCAGTGAGCACTATAAGGCTCAGAATAAAATCTAAAAACACGAGGTTCTAAGGACATGAAGTGCTAGAAAGAATAAAGTCAAAGGTCCAAGGACACATTTATTGCTGACAGGTGTACAAAACTTCCTTCTTCCACGAAGCCCAAGAATATGATACTACTGAGACCTGGTCTTTTCATTTGGCCATTCCTATATACCCACAATAAAGACTTCCTGAGCAATAGCATTCAGGGCTACATTTACACATTTATTGCTACGATTTAGTTATGGACTGCATCACTCAATGTTTTATCTGTCGATTTCTCTTCTGGGTATGTAATAACATCAGCTCTTAGAGGATCCTTTTAAAAACTTTCAGACGGAAGACCAATTTTCTAATAGTGCAGCTTCTCCATGGGAAAGAACAACACTAATAATGCAATGCTAGATTACTTAAGCCTGAAAATGTAGCTAATTCCAAGAGATTTTATTAGTTTTTCAACCAGCCCTCAGAACAAGGAGAAGCAACTGTACACTCCCATCCTGATGATGAAAGGATGATAAACACATTTATTATTTCCAGATGCAAAACACAGAAATCACCAGCCTAGATCACATCACCATAACAAAATTATTTTTAATACAGGAGTAGCTCTGCTAATTTGGGGTTTGCCATGTAATGTTTGGTGTATTTTTTCCATTTGGAAGCCAAGTCATTCATGGAAAACTTTCTTCTTCTTAGGTCAGAAGACTATCCATGACTACAGCAAGTGTTTCACACTAACTGCTGAATGCTATCTGACATGTTGATTATCATGATCAAAACAGCTGCAAAGACATCACTATACCATTTTATCTGATGAATTCAATGCTTTCTCTTCTTACAGTTCACTCCCTGAGCTGAATTCTCTTGGAGGAGTAGAGAATATACAGGCTATTTCCAAAATAGTTGAGGCACAGCAAGACGCAAAGGCACATACCTTGAAATGCTGGGTATAAAACATGAATTCTGTATCACTGAAGCACATTAAGACCTGAATTCCTAATAAGAACACCTGGATTCTTGCATCTACCACCTCTTGTTTTCCATTATAGACACGACCACCTGCTAACTTCATTCCAAAATGAGATCTCATGCCTGACAGCGTACCTCCCTAGTCCTGGCATTGTTTGCTGCAATCATCTGCTCATATCTGTACTGAAATGTATTGCTCTGCTTCAGCTTTTCCATATACAGAGCCTTTATCATGAATGGTCTGAGAAAAAGATGCATGATTTTTTTCCTATAATAGTAGCCATTGTCACCATTCCTATAATCCGAAGAAAAAATTGAGGGGAACATAAAAAAGATGAAACAGTAATAACTGACAAGAAGAGGAAGGAATATGCCATCCATATGCAAGAATATATGCTCTAAACAAGTTAAGAAACATAAATCGAGCCAAACATGAACAACAAGGGTCTACCAAAAGAAAGGACAGACTATCCCAAAACCGGGAATACTAACACTATCCRTTAATAAAGTGTTATTTACAATACAGTGTTGATATGAGTTATTGCATGTTTATCCCTTACTTAATTTTTCTTCTAGAAAAGGCAGAATAGGCTATTCTACTCTGAACCAACATTTGCCCACTTACTGCACTCCAGCGTTTTTCCTGGATCCTCACAGTTCATTATCAACTTCCAGCTAAAATGTTTTGAGTCCATTTGATGACAGTTTTTTTGCAAGTGCCTATTAAGCATCCAGAATAGCCAGAGGGACAGGAAAACTGAAGTAAGATAAAGAAGCTCCAAGTATGCTGCAATCTTGGCAAGCAAAATACATCCTATCATTTTAAAAATTTAAGCTGTGCATACTTGAAGCAGTCTTTAATCCCTTGATGTTATCTATTTTAACATGTTTCCTATAGAATTGACTCAAATTTGAACTTAAAGGATACGGCAGAAGAGCTCCACAGCGAACAGACAAGATCACCCAGGAAGGCTGAAAAACAAAAAATCACAAGACATTGAAAACCTTGGTCTGCATGTGTGAAACGTGAATTACYTTCCAAGTTCATACTATAGCCAGTTTCAATATACATCTCCAAGCTTTGAAAGTCTAAGTGTTTCACAGACATTGTACTTAGGCCTTYACAAAAAAGACTGTTCTGATTTATTTGTAAGAGTTAATATGAAGACTGCTCAAAGGTTGTGCAGCAATATGGGAGCAAGACCCCTTTCTCTTGTCCTGTTGTACCAGGAAAACCATTTACCGTATTTATTCATTCTCTCCCTTTTTTCAGTTTTCCATGCTCTAAAAAAAAATCCCCTACCTTACACTCATCACCAAGGAGTCAGGAACCATAACCTCATATAGAAAGAAGATTCTAAACACACAGCGATGAGGGCTGCTAAGCACACAGGTGATGACTCCTAACTGACGGTATTCTGGGACAGTATTCCCTGTTCTGGGAGAGGGAGGTGGTGGAGAAGGGAAGAGATGTAGGACAGTGGTCCCAATACAGCATATAAGGAAGAAGGGGGAAAGAGTGGCATCACATTCAGTATGAAATGACTTTTCCGCAAAAAACAAACAAATATATTGTGGTAACTATGTATATGGTGTCCCAATTCTTGCTATTCTCTCTCCCTTAGAAAAAGGCATAAAAAAATGAACTAAAAACATCTAATTCGTAACTCCTCAATCCTCTGCAAAAAAATTGAGATTTTCCTCCCTCAAGTTTTTCTCTTTCTTATTCTCTATGCCTTTTCTCTCAATAACAAGCTACCTTTGCCTCTGACTTCCATTCGCTTAATACTTAGTCTAATCTTCTTGATTACAGATCATGTTGTGATGTTTTCAGGTYAAACTAAGTGACATTACTGAAAGACTTGTTCTCATTTGGCAAATGAAAAAGTTTAGCTAGTAGTAGTTATAAAGAAAATTAAATTATTTAAGTAAATGGCATTAGAAAGCACTGTTGCGACGCTGATGTCCTTCCCTCATGTAAGAATGGCAGCAGTCTTCTTGTTTATAAAATTAAAATTATGCCACAGAACACTTCAGAAAAAGGAACTAAAAATTAATCAGCACACCCACTATAATCATAAGGTCTCTAGCTAAGCACCTTTTATTTTTTGGAATTAATTCATACTTCTGCACTGTTAGGTGAACTCTCATGACATAAAACTATCAAAGTTCTCTACTGCCACATGCAACTAACTGTATGGAAAAAAATAACCCAAAATCATGTACCCAAAGGTATTGGCARTGAAATACTAGTGGTTTTTCTTCTAATCACTCTCATGACTTGCAGAGTGACAAGTTCACATTTTCAAACATGAAGCCCAGAATCTTTCACTGGAAAAATAACACAGTATTGCAAGATAGTAACAAAATACCAGTAATTCCAGTATGAGTAAGGAAAAAAAATTAAAAACTAAAATCAAGAGAAAAAAAAAATATCTATTTTTCTACAAGTTCCTATTGTTTAAACTTAGCGTAGCACACACATGCAGCATCAACATTTTGCACCTTGCCAGTTAGATGTGTTTAAAAAAACTCCCAGCAGTCTACTACTTATTCTAAACTGAGGTTTGCCAGAAGCTTGGAAGAATCTTCCCATCAGAAACATTTCTAAAGTACAGCTAATAGGACACAATCTCACAGATGACTGAAGGAATAATCTGGAGAAAAAAACAAAACAAAGCAGAAGCAAAAAAAAMCCCAAACCACTGATAGATATAGAGCAACAAGAGAAAGGAGAGAACAGAATTGTAAAAGAAGTCTAGCAGTCAGGATAAAAGTTTGTGTAACAAGAATAAAAGATTTTTAAAGATATGTTTCATTTGTTCATCATCCAAACATGAATATTTTCTGTTAAAATAATGAAGTATCCACATCAATACTTTGGCAATATCATGGATGAGTCATTCACCTTTACCACAGGGAGATCAAAAACTTCACGAGATTCTCCAACTTCTGGATTGTCCCCATCTTCTGAAATAATATGTGAAGCCAGTGCATTGTAAGAAACTTCCTTTGCTTTCCCAGCTTTCAGAAGTTGAATAACCTAAACCCAAAAGAGAACAGGGAGAAGTCAACAATTTTTAGCACCTTTTATATGAGAAAAACATTAATGCAAGAACACACTAACACAAGAGGAATAAACACGACCTTCTCTCTTGGTTGTCCTCCTGCAAGTGGCTAGCACTCTTTTCAAAGATGCCAAATGCATCTCATTTAAAACCTCATTGCCAATAGTTTACAMCGCTGCCATATGTTAATCATACACGTTGAAGGTTTCTTCGCAAAATAATTCAGGCTGGGGGAGAAATCTGGAAAGTGTCAACATTTTTCCAAAACATAAATTCCTCAAAAAACATCTCAAGAGAATTCTCTCAGGCAGGGTAAGAAAACCCTTCTCAGTGTTTCTTTTTGTATATGGCAGCTTTGGAAGCATTTGAATACACTTTAAAAGAAGAGCTTGAAGTTTAAAAAAAAGGTAACCCAACGGTTACCTTAGAAAAGGTAACATCATGACTGTACATTGCAGTTTTCATAGGAATTCTTCCAGATTTGGTCAGTTATTTACTTGGATAGAGAAAAAAAGATGTTCATGCATTTTCTGTTAATGTTCATTTAACAGCTAAGAAAAGAATTCCACCTTCACCAAATGCATTTGSTTCCAATATTTCTACATCCAATCAATATACCTCATCTGAGAGCGTACGAGTAAGTCTGAAGAAGCTGTCCAGCTGCTCCAAAATGCAGCCAGACAGAATAACAAAGGAGAGAACATGTCTAATAGCCCCTTGGTATTAGAAGGATCTGCAAGCAAAAAAAAATTTGTAACCACTGCCTTGAGAAGGGAGAACATTCTAA
Source organism: Oceanodroma leucorhoa (assembly GCA_030449065.1). Classification (NCBI taxonomy): domain Eukaryota; kingdom Metazoa; phylum Chordata; class Aves; order Procellariiformes; genus Oceanodroma; species Oceanodroma leucorhoa. Next base: position 4,458,907 of record JASVER010000021.1, on the reverse strand, counting down.
CAAAGAGTTGACGTACTGGGAAAAGAAGTGATGGAGGACGAAGACTGATTTAGAGAAATAAGAAAGAAAAAAAGTAGGACACATGCCCCCTAAGTTACTACCTTTAAGAGCTGGAATTGAAATGTCTCACTCCATCACTGTCCTCAGAAAATGCAAAACGTCTCACAACTCACAAAGTACATCTTACACCTGTTTTTGCAAGGCCCATCTAGAAGATGTTGTTTTAAGAGTTCAGCATTCTCTCAGATCARTTGTAGAGATCTGTGTGATGAATCCAGCCCTGCCCCCCAAAAAGGACACTCACTTTTATTCGAATAAAAGTAACAGAGAAGGTAGTGGGGTGTAGAGGGGAGGAAGAGAAAAATGTTTTAAAACAATAAGGTCTAGAGTTCAAATGTGAAAAATGTCAAATAAGATTGTTCTTTCCTTTTTCCTTTTATTATTAGGAAAGAAATAGAGTTTCACTTCATAATGATTTTGCAGAACCAAACTGGTATGACGTTGATCCTCCAAAACCTGTTAGGGACAGATGTCTATCCCTCAAAACCTGGTAGGGTCACTCCCTTCCTAACAGGACGCTCTCCCCACAACAGTGAACAGCAGAGAGCAAGGCAGTGCATCCATGAAAGAAAATATTAAGTAATTGGTCCTCAATCAATTACTACCTACCCTGTACACTAAACAGCACAGAGAAGGCACTGAAAAAGAGACTCTTCCAAAACGTGGTGTCGGGCTATTATAAAGCATCTATGCTAAGCAGAAAAATACGGATGGAGAAGTCGCCACTCAGTGAGGAGACAATTTTGGCATTTCCTGGCTGAAGTACTTGACTTTAAAACTTTTTTAAAAAAAAAAATCAAYTTTTTTCTGCAGTGGATGAATATGTGATATTATCGAATTACTCTAAAGTAATTCGACCACAAGCTTGCTGTTCTGGCTGCCACACAGTCAGGAACAGGAGAGAATATTTCTATTTTACACACCAATGTCCTAAATCACGGGATACCTTCCTGCATGAAATCCAGTTAACTGCAAGGTTAACACAAGATGCTATAATTCCAATGGGAAAAGCTAAACCAAAATAAAGCACTTTTGAAAATAGCAGATATTTAAGAACAGCTCCACCACACAAGCTCCTTGTCTCACACAGCTCTCCCTGAGTTACAAGCCCCATTCAACTGTTTGTTTAAGGGAAGGCTAAAAACAGGAGTGGATGTAATGAAAACTGAGCACCCAAATCTGACAGCATGAGAAAGAAGTTACAACTGATGAGCTGGAAGTATGATTTTTTTAATATTGAAACAATGCTGCATTAAAAAGTGTGTGCAAAGAGTCTGCTTATCCAAAAGGTTACACTAGTTTCAGGTAGCAAGTTTAAACACTATACTATGATAGTAACTTCAGATGATTATTTAAAGTGGTATGAAAAAGACTTTCCCTAATTTATCTCATGTTAACTTCAAAACTCCTCTCAGAACACAACTTCCTCAGTTTAAGTAGTGCCTGGACTGAAAAGTTGTATTGGCACAATTAAAGAACTTCACCTATACTAGTATTGACCATATATCTGTAACTAGAAAATAAAATGCTGAAAAGCCCTAATATGATCACTGTAAAAATCCTGCACTTTAGGTGTTAGTTTAAATCCACTAAATGAAATTTCATTTTTTTGGGCATGTGAATTTTATCTTTGTTCTCTCCCACTAAAATCTGTGTTGAAAGAAACAAGAGGAAAAGTTCAAAACTAAGAAGTATGACAATGGGCATAAAAAAAAATAAAAATAATGATAAAACAAAAGATAATCAGAAACCAAATATCCTGCTCAAAGTCCTTATGCTGCATTGCATTACTTTTTATCTCCTTCTGCATGAAATACTGATTTTAACTGGTGTTACCAAAGCATGATGGTTTGGGTTTACATCTTTCAGGAAAGCAGAAAAAGCACTTATTAAAAAAAAAAGCTGACATCTACTCCTCACCCCCTGCAAGGTGTGAGCAGCAAAGTGCACATCCCAATGGAATAGATTTAAAGTTGAGAGCCAACAGCCTAATTCTCCCTCATTTGCCAAAGAACATCTAGGCACAATTCCAGACTTTTGTTTCCCTTCTAGTTTATGCTGGATATGTTTTAATAGGTGGTGGGTATGCAGTTATTCACATGAATATATTACTTTTTTCTTTCTTACTCTTGGATTTGTTTTGATTAGAGTGTTCACTTGTGCTAGGCCTGTTTTAATATTTCTTAAGATAACTGGTTTTCCATGAAACCGTTTGGAAATTTAAGCTGATCAAAGCATGTTCCTCCCCAAAAGGTGAAAGAGGAAACTTCTTTTCAAAATCAAGCTAGCATCCATTTCTATATGAAGAAGTAAAAAGCGCAAAATATGTTTGTAATGTTTACATTAGTAATGGAACAACATTTCACTATAAGAACTGTTTTTAAAAGCTATTTGTGGACTTCAATTTAGAATGTCTCCTTTCTGTCTTGGTTCAAAACACAACCAGTAAACACTCCTCTTGTTTGGGTTGTTCCCAGGGTATCACAGAGGGCACCTGCAGAAGGGAGGACAAAGGCACCCACGAAGAACCGGCCCCGAGCTCAGCACAACGCACTTACTCACTCTGACTCGGCTCTGCAACCCAGCCCAGACAGGACTCTGCCCTCCCCGGTGCCTCGAGCTCCCAAGGGCTCAGCAGCGGACAGGAGCGAGCCCTGGCCTCCCTGTAACGCTGTGCCACGCCAGCAAGCCGTTTCAGAAACCAGAGCAGCGGAGGGAACAGCGTTTAAACAGGCCAGCCGGCCACAGAAACAACTCAGACACACAGGACTTCTCAATTCGGGCATTGCTTATAATGAGAAAGTGGCTCAACAGCTTCCAGCACGACCTGATCTTGGGAGCAGCGTAACCACTCCTGTGCAGCACTGTGCCTGACCTTATCAGCTCCGCCAGAGCCACCTTCGGTGCCTGCTGCAACCCAGAGAAGCCATCCACAAATAGAGGAGAATTTAGTGTACCTGAGTTAGAGCAAATCAAAGCCGTAAGACAATGACACTAACTGCTGAGAAGAAAAAAACATAAGAGAGAAAACTAGCTTAAGAGAATGCTTGTTTACTCACTCTATGGGAATACCGCTGATTGCCTTGCTACGTCAACACAGAACTAACTACATGCCTTTTGGGACACTATTTATATGATAAATGATATACAAGAGTCCTACTGTTTTTTTGCACTCATCTTCATACACAGAACAATATTGCTGCTAGAGGTTTTTTTAAATACAGGAACTGTCATTCAAGCTCTAACACACTGTCAAAAATTCTATGTCTAAAGATCTTGGGGTTTTTTTTCCTGCTCTTTAACTATATTCCTACACTTTCTTTTAGCATATAATCCTATTCCTATGAATAAAAACCATCTCAACAGGTCAGTGCCTACGTCTTAAGTTCACTTAAAGGCCTACAAGACTCCGTGAATGCCAGGACACAAGATTAAAGGAACCTAATGCTGAACAAAGATTCGACTGCRGCAACTACCAAAGCAGCCAAGACTTTAATTTCAGTGTGAATTCGCACAAAGGTGCTGTCCTAAAGCTAGATATGGTACACTTCAAACACTCACCTAATTGGACATGCCACAGAAACTTTTTTTTTTTAACCACCTTCACCCAACACAACCAGGTGTTATTAACTATAAGGCCAACTTCGTCATCCAGGGTATTGCCCTAGGCCAGAGTAGGCCAACCTTGTCATCCAGGATACTGCCCTAGGCCAGAGGGCTGGATGGTCATTTGTCAGCACCTTCTGCTCCTTGCCTCCTCTGGATCAGGGCAGAGAAAACATGGAGATGACACCTCCAACCACATCAGCACCACTGTGCACCCAACGGGTCTGAAAGGTCCTGGGGCAGGCACCAGAGCCGCGGGGSTCCTGGGCCGTGCCCATCCTGTGGGGCTCACACAGGAGGGGAGCGGGCTGGCAGACACGTCCAAGCGGGGAGGGAAGAGCCAGCCAAGCCCTCCTTCGTGAAGCCTCCCCGCGCCCAGAGCTGCCTGCCACGGTCACTGTCCCCGTCCTGAACGCGGACACAGCGGCGGGGCGGGGACGGGAGGGGCTGGGGCTGGCACAGCGGAACGCTGAGGGCGGGGGGGCGAGCGCGGCCCTGCGGCGCGCCCCGCGGCCGGGGCGGAGGAGCGGGGCAGCGGCCGGCTGCCCGCCCGGCCCGGGCTGTAACAGGAAGTCCCTTCGCCCGCCCCTCCTCCGCTCAGGCGGCTACGGGGCCTGCGCGCCGGGCCGCTGGCTCCCATGGCGGGTGGCGGCGCGCTGGCCGCGGGCACGGCCGTTACCGGCCGTTACCCCACCCCCACTCCCTCAGGCGCGCGCCCTCCCTCAGGGCGCGTGCTGCGAAGCGGCGCGTGAGCCTCGAGCCCGCGCGGGAAGTGTCGGGGGGGGGGGGGCGAGAGAGAGGAGCTGGACGATCCCACAGTGCCCCCCCGGGAGGGGGGAAGGCAGGAAGGCGCTGAAAGAGGGGGCTAGGGGGAGGGTGACCCGGTACCTTGGGGTCGATGTCTCCCACCACGAAGAACTTGACATCTTTGAACATCTCCTCCGGGACTTTCAGCTCCTCCTCGTCCGCCGACATGGTCCCGGCCGCCAGCGCCGCGCCCCCCCACCCCTCGTGCCCCCTCCCCGATATCCCCCGCGCTCACGGTGGAGAGCCGCCGGGGCCCGGGTCTCCCGTCCCCTCCCCCCGCCGAGCTGCCGAACCGCGCGAGCAAGGCGCGCGCTGCGGCACACACCATCCCCCGCCGGGACGCAGGGGGAGTGGAAGGGGGAGGGGAGAGCCGCCCGGACAAAGCGGCTCCCCCCGCCCGATCAGCCACCCCCGCTGCCGCAGGACAGCGCCCGCTCCTGACCCACGRGCGCTATCGCTTCTCCTCCCCCTCTCTCCGAACCGGACCAGGAGCCAGCATCCGGGTCCGAAACTCCCCCCGTACGGAACGCAATGGACTCGCCCCGATCGACAGAGGCGGGCAGCGGGGATACCCGGACCCGCCCATTGGCAAACAGGCGAGGGAAGGGGGGAGGGGAGCGCACCGCCCTCCAGCCCCGCCTCTCAGGGCCGGCCCCGCCGCGCCAGGCCCCGCCCCCCGCTCCCGCCGTGTGGGCGACGACGACGATCGTTACGGGTCCCCTCAGCCGCCGCCGCCCGCCTSTGCCCCGGCTCCGCCTCGCGTGTCCCCGCAGCCGGACACCCCGGCGGGCGAAGGGACCCTCACAGGGCCGAGAGGAGCGGTGGGTGGCGGCCAACGGCCCTCTCAGATGGCAGGTTCCAGTGTCCCCCCGAGTCCTGGCCCCCGAGCTGGGCCTTGCATGGCGCTGGGGGCCCGAGCGAGGCGGCAGCCGCGCTCCTCGTACTCATAACCGCCGTGAAAGCGAGGAGACAAGGCCTGTGGTACTCCCATTTCCTTCACTATTCCAGGCTTTCGTCTCTCCTCATCGGGGGAAATCCAGTAACAGCCAGCGGCTCAAGCAGCGACAGACAGTATCCTACATACGCTGTACGCAAGATGCAACATTTTGCACTTTTCCAGTTTCAAACCATTTTTTCAATTCATCAAGAACCTTTCAAAATTCAATCCTTTCCCCCCCAAAAAAAATGTTAGCCCTTCCATCTGGGAGTGTCTGCAAATTCAGTAGGTGTAATACATACTCCAGCATCCAACTCATTAATGAACATACTATTACCGAAACCAGACATTTTCCCTCAAAAGCCTACTCAAGGCATCCTTCTATGTTGATAGTAAACCATTCAAACCTAGAGGGGGCTATATCTTACCTAACTTTAGATAACTGATCAGAAAACCGAAATCATCACTTTACCTTTATAAAGTACCTTTATAGTCAACAGAGAGAAACAAGCACTTTCAGAGCCCGATTCATCTGGCGTATTTTAAACATCCGTGCATTGTCAGATAAATCTTGCCCCCGCACTACACTTTCCAAAGGAGTTTTGCACCCCTCATAATACTTCTACGTGGACAATATTTCCCTCCCATACTTAAGAGCAATGTTACGAGATGGCATCAAAAGGCTTACTGAAATAAAATACAGGACACCTATTGCTTGCCTCCCGTCGACAAGGCCTGTCACACTTTCCCAGGAGTAAATTAGATTTCTTTAACCTGAGTTATTCTTTAAAAATACCTGGTAGAAACTATTAATCTCTTTACAAGCAATTTATTATTTATCCAGTATTTTTGTGGAGTTGAAGTGAAATTTACAGTATACAAGTTCCTAACTTCCTTTCTGTCCTTTTTCAAGGAAGGCGCTTCATCTGCCTTTCTTCTGGTCTCCTGGATCTCCACATGACATCTACCCCTTTCTACTCCAGCTGTGTAAGAAACACCCAACCTATTACCTGTTCTTTTCCTACTCCAGAAAGAGATCTTACCCTTTGGTTGCAGGTTTTATTGTATTGCCCCTCCAATTACAATTTACTTTTTTAGTGAAAACCAAGGTAAAAAGTCCTTAAACTTTTATATGATACACTTCTTTTGTAGTACAGGAAAAAAAGTAGAAATAACCATCTGCTTTTAAACCTGTTCATCCCTTTCATCCAATAATTCATATTCTCACCTCACTTTCTATCTTTTCTAATAACTCTTGTTTAGGGTCATTTTCTTCTGCCCCAAGTATGTCCTGGACTGTCTTTGAAAAACACGTCTCTGAGCCTTTCTTTCCTTTACAGCCACTGTCCAGGCCCCCAAGTCCAGCCCTTGCTTTCTTTGTTCCATAATTTTCACTCTTTCCAACTCCATTTTTGATCCATTTTGACTTCTTCCCACTAAATTAGGACTACTTTGACCAAAATCTTCATTCACCTGCAGTGAAATATTTTTCTTATTCTTCTTGATCTATCAGATATCATTAACACTTGCTTCCTGAGTTTCCTTTCCTTTTGGATTTCAGTGCCTCTATAATCATCTGCATCTTCCAGCACTGGTAATTGCCATCTCTTTTCCTTCATAAATACCACTGTCTCTCAGCTTTCTGTTCCACATTTTTCTCTGAGTTCCTTTCATGATGTCATTCATTACCTGGCTTCATCTTCTTTCTCAGTGTGATTGCTAAATTGCCCCTTCTACACAAGAGTACTTTCCTTATATCTGATCTCATATGCTATTGCATATTCCCACTCCACACAAAGAAAACCAAAGTGATTTGTCCTCTTGATTTCCCTGCTCAGCCTATTTTCTTTGTTACTCTAATGAGTTCCCCTGGCCTTCCTATCCTTTGCATTTACCATAGCCACATTATTTTTAGTTCTTCGTACAACTACAAGATTACAAGTATTTCAAATCAGGCACTATGCTAATACTGACAAAGAAGCATAATGCAAACAACCAGCACACTTTGAATGTGATTTGTAATAATAATGCCCCTTCCCAAACCTTCAGCTGAAATTGTACTATTGCAGCATCAGGTGGGACCACTTTGGATCTTCTGTTTGTTCAGCTAGTCAAATCAGAAGAATATGAGATAAATTTGGTATTTTAAATGCCAACAATTTGAAAGTTCTCTATAATATATCATATATTAGCAATACAAGGTCAGATTACTGCGTTAAATCACTGAAATTCATTGCAAAAGCAGTTTTCCACAAAAAGATACCCATTAATAAGGTGTCAACCTTAACCAGAATTGTTCTTTTTGACTAATTATGACAGAAATCCAAGAATAAAGTTTAATTCCATCCACAGTGTGGAAGTGTAATGCAATGTGAAAAAAAGAGAGGTTAAGAATTAACTAAAATAGCTTTACCAAAATAAATTTGTTTTATAAATTCAGTCCTGGAAAGCAAAGATAAAGTTGTTGGAGCCTTGACCTGGGATGTGGGACATGGACATTTGGGTCTGTCCTTCTCTCCTGAATGGAGTAAACTTTACTGAGGCACAAGGTAGGTATGGCCACTGGATGCCTACACCCTTTGTTTGTTCTTTAACCACAGAGCTTGTGATAAAAATGGGAAGAATGAGACCATCACATCCTCCTTCCACCAAACGAATAAGCCCTGAAAGCAGTTCCTGGACCGAACCCCATAGCTGTGCTTGGTGAAAGAAGAAGGACTTGGAAAATCTTGCCTGAGCTCGAGTAGATGTCAGGTAGGTAACCAACTGTGTGGCACAGCCAAAGCAAAGGTATTTCTGTATGTGCCATGAAACAATGCGCAGCAACAGATCTACGGAAAATTTGCCTGGTAGAAGTTTACAGTGGCCTAACTAGTGTCCCCAAGAAGTAATTTTGTAAATCTCAGTATTGGATTTTGGGTCACATAGAGTGGCTGTTGTATTATCAGCAGTGATCCTAATCTTCTCACACAGAAGTATCTTTTTTTTAATCCATGGTTTTGTTGGCTTCAAGATGACCACTCTCAGGAAAAAAGACTACTCACATGAGTCACAAATTCTTCCCTTTATCTTCTAAATAAGCAGCAAAATTAAATTAATGAACGTATTTTTTACTTCTTCATGTATTTCATGAGCCACCTGTCAACAAGTTATTTAAATTCTAGTAATCAGACTATTTCTAACAAAAATGAATAGCTCCAGTTTATGCATCGTGTGTGTGATCTAGTTTATGAACCATAAGAACAGAAAACTAGACTGAAAAAGTATGTTACTGAACAAGAAAAATATCCCCTGTATTTGCCGGAAGTAAATTCTGGGTTCTGCTCACAGGTCAGCATGCAGAACTAAGTCAAATCAGTGGGCTGGTCCCCCTGCTTAGTCACAGCACGGTGTCGAACAAAGTGTTCACCTATATCTAGCCTCAGTATGGATTTGTTAGGTTATGAGATAAAGCTCATCTGCGTGAGCTCAGAGCGACAATGGCGGGAAGGAGAGCCCAAATAATACCCTGCCAGGCTGCTCCCAGGCCCATCCCAGGGACCACCAGCCCATCAAAGGCCCATCCACACAAGCRAGAAGCACGCTGGCAGGTGGGAACCCAAACCAAGGTACCACCACCTTGTCTCGGCCCCTCCTGGGGCTGTCCCAGCAAAGCCATCAGCCCCAGATCAGCCTGGACCAGGTGGTGAGTAGGTGAAGTGGCCCGGGAGCAAAGGGGGTGAGTGGGTCTCTAAGGGCCAGCTCTGGGTGTGAGAGCACCTGTGTATCTCCAGGGAGAAGAGCACAGGGGGGTCACCTATGGGACCTGAGAAGTCCTGGCCAACGGTGTGTGTCTGACGCTCTGTACCACCAACTGGAGCAGGGCCACCAGSGCTACAGCCTCGGGGCTCGTATGTCCATATGCCAGCAGCTGGGGAGACTGGGATCGAGGGGCCAGCTACTGGGCAGACTGAGTGTCTGAGAGTAGCTGCTGGAGGGACCTGTGCTGTATATGTGTATATATATATATATTCTCACTAGTGGACTTCCATGCTGTCCAGCCAGAGGGGGAGCAGGATAAGGCCATCGGTGCTGTCCATGTTGGTGTGAGTGCTCTGAGTGTATCTGTGATGTGTGTGGCTGGCCATGTATATATGTATGTATGTAGTCTATATGTGTGCTTCTGTGTGTGTGCTGGCTGGGAATACACGTTCAGCCTCACTCCTCGTTGGACCTGGAGACAGGGAGCACCAGCAGCCTCGCCTCTCTTGGGCTGTAGGATCCGGAATGATAGACTTTCTTCTAACAGCATTCATCCTCCCCATTCATTTCACCCTCTTTCAGAAGGGTTTGCAGTCTTCCCCTGTCACATCACTGGGCTTGTGCCCATCACGTAACGTGGGATGCTCAGTCACATGGTGGCACGCTYGTGTGTCAAGCCAAGCGACTGTTAGTAGCTGATCACAGCACACGGGGAGGAGGTTAGTTCAAAGGAACTTAACTCTTGCAGAGGTGCTGAGTACATGGCAGAACCTTAATCTACCCAAGAAACACCCAAGACTGGACTCTTACTTTAAGCACAGTCTCTGCTCTGATGCAGCCACAACAGTGTAGTTGCATGGGAGCAACCACTCGCAGAGATCAATTATGTCTTAATACGAGTTTATTTCTGGGCTTAGTTACTCTAGTGAACAGACTGAACACAGATTCTGCACATCACCATAGTCCACAATGACCTGAACAGCACATTATCTGTACTATAAACACACCACGCACAGTATCTAATATGTCTTAACTACGAGAGTTGTGTACATAGAAGTTTATGACCATGTTATGACATTTTTTTTACAGAAAAACTGTAAAGCGATCTTTATTTTGCAATGGGCGTTGCTTGCACATAGTGAAAGCCCACTGAGTTGACAAGATTTGTGCAGACAATTAGTCTTTGCTTACATAAATGTCTTATTTGTGTGCACAAATGATTATATGAAAAATTCATATGCACATACAATATCATATTTAGGCATAATTGCTTGTGAAAAAACAACAATTTGATTTTTTTCTTGCAGTTAATTAAATTCAGAGCTTAGATTAAATTGTATATTGGTTTTATTCCAGTGAGCAGAAGGCTTTCCGAGTCTTTTGTTAATAATACATACTCATTTGGTAGCAGCTGGCTCTCTAGATGTTACTTTTCCAATAAAATATATCTTCACAAAGTACCCAGTGTTTTACAGAAAGCCGATGTTAGTTTCAGTGTGTCTGGGAAGTTGTTGAGAAGTCACAGAAGGCATGCTTCCTACATTATCACCATACCAATTTCTTAACATGAATAACAATATGGTTTTATAATCTGAACTAAAATATGCAAAACAGGTACGTAGAGGGCTCTGCTTTGGCTTGAACTATCTATGCATTTTTCTTCTTTCCTTCAGTGGGACTACTTGCAATGGCAAATATGATTCAAAATTAAAAACCTTCTTTTTATCTGTACTGCAACACTGAATCCTAAAAGGCTCTCTTGGAACTGATAGTTTCATTTTCTATTCTCTTCCAGTTTCAGAATTGCACTGAGAATGCCTTGTCATTTGCTTTACAGTTTTCTTCTTTAATATAATAGCTACAAAATGTTTTGCGAGTGCCAAGTAACAAGGTGTACCTCTTCTATAACTGTGCATAAATGAGCAGGGGAGGAGAATGCTCTCATTAGCACATCTAACGTAAGGGCATTTTTTATCAGAAGTGAGACATAGTATTAAAGGAGGAGATACACTCCTTTCTATTACCTGCTAAGGAGTGTGTCTGGCATATTAGCCCACAGGGAAAGGTGAATGAGATGTTGTATGTCACATTGCAAGGATAAAAAAACAGCCCTAAGCTGCAGCTGGGTATGCCTTTATCAAAATATAGTTAGCGGGACGGTACACAGTGTAATTGCACTAGTTAGACTTGTCTAAAGCCACTCCTGCTCCAAGATCTTCTCCAACAAGTGTAACATAGCACCACATCATTACAGGGCTTGCTTGAAGTAGGTCTACTGGGAGGGCTGCATAGTAGTTTTTAGCTAATAAAGGAATTAATTATGCAGACTGATGCAGGGCTCTTCAAAACTGCAGAATCTCCACACATACAGCTGAAAGGAGCTGCCAGCATGGATGGGGGAGAGCAGGAGGAACCCCTGGTTAATCCCTCTCCTTTAAAACTTCCAGTGATAACATCTGCACAACATTCCCGATACCTTGTTCTAGTGTTGTAAAAATTCCTTATGGTTAGAAAGTCCTCCCTAATATCTGATCTAAATCTTCTGTTCTGTAAATGAGGCTGATTCTTTCTTTCTATCTTTCCCTCAGACTACCAATAACCCTCTATAAATTTTCTAGATACATACATACATACTTCTATATATATCTATATAAACTATAGGTATATATAACATTATAGTWCTTTCTTAATGAGTTCTGGACCTGATTGTAATGCACCAGGAAAGAAGAATGCAAGTCCTCCCAGCACTCTGGGCAAGAACAAATAATTTGCWGCAAATAAAATGTGATACTATAATTTATGGGCTCCATTCTTTGCATCTCAGGAGAAGCCTTTGCCTCTGCTCCTAATAAGGTACCTACCAATTTCTGTGTATTTTCCAAGTTTGACAAAAAATGTTTGTGAAATATGGTGGGTAATTATCCCTATAACCCTTCTTTGTAGCTTGTCAAGATTTCCTTCATTTACAGGCTTTCCATTTGGGTAAATTAGTATCAGCCAAACAACAGAGAATGGAAATTTCCTTTAAGCCTGGGCTTACATTCATGCAGGCTTGAAAAAAAGTTAATGAAACCTGGAGTTACTRAAATGAGTTTTTCTAGAAAGGCACAAACTTGGCATTATTTGTGCCAAATCTTTATTATGTGATTCAAAGGACACTAACACTTGTATTTATTTTTACATTATTAATGCATAAATGCAGAAAAAGGCAACTGAAGTTGGTGGCATTCCACAGCATGTTACAGAACAGTGTGAAGAGTGAGCCTGGGTACTTCTCTGCGATGATCTCCATTATTCATTTATAGCTTTGTGTTTATGAGTAGAGTAAAAACACTGAAATTGTGCTGATAAAACCTTTACATCACATCGTTCTCTTTCTGTATATTGTCCAGAAAGTTAAATGTTTGTTTTACTCATCCGGAAGGAGGACTGGACAGAAGACACTTGCCTGAGGATGTGGCATCCCATCACAGCTGGGCTATTCTGCTGGCTCACTGCTGCTGCTAAAGTTTCCTCCCTCCCTTCAGTGGCAGCCCGGTTGGTTGGGWGGGTGGGTTTTGCCATACTTTTGTTGCTCCTCTCAAACAGGTTGTGACTCTTATCTGACCAACATGGAGCCAAACTCACTGAAAGCTAATCATCTGGTCGAATTCTTTGAGCCTGGATTTATGCAAGGCCTGAAGCAGCATGAAGGAGAGGTCCATGCTGCTGAGATGGCAGGAGTTGTCTGCTGCTAACTTAGATCCTCCAACCTGCAATCTCACTTAAGTTGACTTAAACCACCACAAAACCTCCGCTGGTTCTGGCTACTCATTTCTGCCTCCGCACTTTGTTCAGCACTATGCTCACACACCAGTTTCAGTGCCTCGGGGGTGACCCACGCTGATCTGGCTGAGAACAGCCTATTAAAAATGTTTGGTTTTTCCRCAGGTCATTTTCCTGACTCAGTTAACCCGGCGCTGGCTTGGTGCGGGCAGTGACTCGGGGATCGCGGACGGGGAGATGGAGGGCTGCAGCTACACAAGCCCAACCGGCCGCCTGTGCCGCCAGAGAAATTCCTATGTAGCCATGGGGTCTTAGTGCTAAAACCAATGAAAAATATTTCTGCCCTGGCTGACATAAATTCACAGCAACTCCATCATCTTCGGAGCAGTTCCTCCAACTTAGAGAGTGTAAGGCCAGAAGGTCACTTAGATTAACCTTTCCCATGGAGCACAGGGAGCAGAATTGATGACTCCGTTGTTTTCCTCTAAAACCAGCCCCGGTCTGGGAGCACATTTCTGCTTTACGGCCTTCCCAAATGCTGAAGCTTAGAGCAGCATTTCCAGGGTAGCTGAAAGACATGTGCCTGCACATCCTTAAACATAGACACAGAGGTATACATACTCATCTGCCTATGATATGGTACAAACAGAGAAGCTGGTTGCACTTGTCACACCTTTGTGGTTGCAGCTTTGGGAGGCTCCCAGTACTTACACGTGGATGTTACTGTACTATGAAGATAAGTAGTCATTGTCACCAGGTTGGACTACCACTTTCTTTTTCTGTGGAAGGAACCTGATTTCTATTTCTCACGTATTTTCAAATGAAATGAAGAACTTACACCAACATTCTTGAAAAATATGTTCTGACAGCATTCTGGTAACAGCCTTGAGGCCAGAAGAAACCAGTAGGTCTTCTGGTCAGCCTTTCTTATAATTTGCCCTTAAATTTCATCCAAAATACTCTTGCTCTGAGCTGAGTATCTTGAGTGACTGGTTAGTCAAAGTGGAACTTCCTGAAAGATACTGAATCTTGATCTGAAGACATCAAGAGATGAAGAATCCACTGCTGCTCTTAGTTGATCAATAATTTTAACATGACGTCGGAGCCAGCTTAATTAATTAGAGATTGGTATCTAGAACTCTCTGCCTCTTTAGTATGCCAAGCAGAAAACATTATGAAGTAACACATTTGTTACTTAAGTCCCCTAATTGTCTGCCACTCTTCAATGCAAAAAAAAAAAAATTAGAATTATTGATTGGGTATCTAGAGTAAGTCTGTTTTAATGATCTCAACTACTCAGTACTAACCAGGAGTCGGCATTCAAAGAACAGGTCTCACTGTCAAGACTTCTCTCATTAGAGCTAAGCTCGGGAGAAATGCAGGCATGCTGCTTATACTCTCAGGCCAGTCCCGGCTCTAACGCTCCTTTTTTTGCTTCCAGGAGKCTTTCAGGAAATAAAGGCTCTGTAAGTCCCTAAATGTTCTGGTTACTTGAAAGATATGCTCTGTGATATGCTGAAGCTCCCTCAGTATGAACAAATAGCTCTCTGAACCAAGAAAGTCTACAATCAATTGACATCTCGAGGTCTAATTCCTCTGTGAACTGGCTGAGGCCAAAGAAAGTTTAAGTTCACAGTGTGCCTCCTTCAGTGTCTACCTTCATCCCTACCATATCCCTGATGCCTCTACAGCCTCGTCAGATATGGTTGAAACTGCCCAGGAATTGGGGAAAAGAGACAACTGCCATACCACACACAAGAAAACATGATCACATTGAAACTCTCCGGGACACCAAACTACAAAGAAGCTGCCTCTTTTGGTTTTGGTATACTAGAGCCTGAACCTGTGAGCTCTCAAATGTGCTTAAAGGACTGTCCTTCTCCTTCATCACTGAGGCTTCTGCTATTTTCACGTCAATGTTGGTCATTTTTAATCTATGACACTGCAGTAAACACTCACAGATACAGTTTTAACCTTCAAAGAAGCCACTGAAAACTTCTCTGAGTTTATTTAGAGCTTGCTGAGTTCCCTATATAAATTAGAGCAGCCTCGGGCTCCCAGGACTTGCCAAGTCTGAATTCTCAGTGTTGCAAATGGAAGAAATCGTGGCATGAGGCAGCAAGCACCAAAGCTGTAATGATCTTCCTTCAGGGTGTCAATTACATTTGCTGTTTGCCTTATGGCACACGTAGGTGATTACAGTGTGAAGGCCAGGATACATTTGTTTAATGTATCCTTGAACTCTATTACATTTTCCACTCATCTTGCTAGAGCCTTATCTTCAATTACACTCCCTTCCATGTGCCCCAAGCTGTCATTTGTTACAAGACCAACCTGACCCTCTTGTATCCAAAATGTCAGTGAATTAAATCAAATTTTTATACTTTTCAACTTGAACAGTTATCTCATGATGCACATAACAAACAGATAATGAGATCTGCATTTTATTAGATACAGCGGCGCTTACTGATGTTGAACTATTAGGCAGAACCATTTTGCTGCTTGCAGTTACAATTACATTATTTTTCTCTGTAGCTGGATAGCTGTCACTTGATTTAACTTATTCTAAATGTGTAGTATAGTGTTTTCCTTAGTGTTGCTTCCACTCATATTTAGAGAATTGGATACATTTCTGTTCTTTTTTCCTAAAAGGGAAGGGACATTTCCACAGTTACATTTCTCTACAGTCTAAGCTTTTTGCCTCCTATATTTTGTGACAATTTTCCCAAGCTCTGTCTCTGAGTCAGGGATGCTCCAAAATCACATTCTTAGCTTTAAACCCTTTAAATATCCTTAAGCCCTGCTCATTTTGGTAAGACTAAAGCACATACTTGAAATTAAAGACACTCATGAATGAGGATGCGTTCCTGAAATAAGACCATGTAAAAAATGACCCACTGGGCACGTTCCAATGGCTAGCATATACACCGCCTAGTTGTAGTGCTCGACACATTTTATGCTTTATATGTACATGCTTATAAGTTATGATTCATACAGTGCTCGTAATGATGAAATGATAAAAGCACCAAACTAATCTAATCAATGCAAATATTTAGGTCCATCACAGGATACACAAAGATCCGCCCTCCCCAGAAGAGCCTAGCTTCCACGTGGCTCTCCTACATGCCAGGAGTCGACTCACACATTCATAAATAATCCAGCTGGTAAATATCAAAAGGTTACATACCCTCACTGGTTCTGTGTGCACACTCCTGTTCTGGCTCAGGGCAAGGGAAGGGAGAGAGCAATGCAGGGAGATGAATCTAACTCTCTTCACATTAAGCCGACAAGAATAGAAGCATGTATGTTATCATTTACTGTATCTCAATTTGCAGAGGGTAATTTCTCATAATAGGCTGACTTGATTGCTTACAGAACATACCTTGGAGAATGTTTGGTCTTGCTTTTGTACAGCAAAAGCTCACCCATGTCTCTCTTCACTCTGAAGGATAAAGGATATAAAAGCTACTATAGGAGTATTATTATTCAGATAAAGAAAAGAAAGCTTGATTCAGATAGGGATGTCTTTTTGAGATTTACTAAGCAGCCCAGAGGATAGATACCTACATTTTAGACATTTCGGTTTTATAAAAAAATCTTACTACATTTTAAAATAATAATCCTCCTTGAAATGAACGGAAGAGATGCACCCAGAGCCATAGATTGCTTAAGAAAATCTATTTCCTTGCCTGTTTCACTAATGCTCACAGAAAGCAGCTGCCATAAATTTTTATAACAAAAGCTAGGCATATTGCTGGCTAACTCTGTTTACACAACCCAAGACCTTGCACTAAACCTCACCTGTGTAAAATAGTCCAGCTGGGTGTTTATCAGTAATTGTATGCAAGATGCACCCTAATGAACCCTCTGTGGTTCTCCACGACCCATGGTGCTCTTTTGTAACGCTTGTCATTAATCTGGGGCTGGAATGCGGTGTTTAACGGGGCATGCCTCTCACTGGGCAGGAGGGATTATCTGGGGCAAGGACATCAGGATTTATGGTTCCTTACAGTCACAGCTGTCATAAAAAGAGGAAAACTGCAAGAAAACCTCCTTGAAATGGAGAACATGCACTGTGGCAGAGACCGTTTGTCTTCATGCCTCTTCCTCACAACGTATCAAGCCCTGGACTCCACTTACAGAGTCCCATCGAGGTGTGGCCATGCTGCAGAAGGGATGATGGCAGGAGAAGGACAGAGCACCAGCAGCCAGACTGGCTGGAGTGTGACCAAAACAGGAGGGATGGGGAGTACATGTGTGTGTGGGCAGCTCTGTAAGACTGAGAATAGTGCTAGGAGTCAGAGCTAAGGGACAGGAGATGCCGTATGTGTGAATGTTGGATGAAAAGCTTTACAACATGAAAATGTTAAGTGGTTTTTTCTCATTTTTCTATTGAATTATTGGTCGCCGTTACAAAACTGCATTTATAACCCTACTGCCATGTCAGTTGCTAGTGGTGATGTTTTAAAAGCTGACCATATGAACTATTCTAATGCTCAATAAAGCATAGAAGAAAGGAGAGGCATTAGCGTATAGTGAAGATGGTGAAATGTATGGAGGAGGAAGGACACTGACAGTCTGCCCAGAAATCTCTGAAGATGTATCAGCTCAGATGAGAGTCCTTTTAAAAAACATAGTGATTTCTTTGTTTCCAAAATGAGATTCAGCTTTTAAAGTAACACATGAGCCATCTTCTGTGCAGGTGGATAATACCTTCTTTAATGAAGACACTCCATGAAGTATGCTCATATGAGACCCTGAATAGTTCAGTGGTATCAAAATGGAAGATTTTTACTAAATTTACACTGAAATTCTGGTAGGAAAGTCACCTTTTTGGTTCCTTTAGCAGCTGAGTTTGAACCCACCATGATACAGTCGAAACCTGAAAGTAGAAGGTAACCACAGAAGAGGTAGAAAAAGGAACTACAGAAAATGAACTGACAGAAGCCACCGGCTTAACAAGGCCAGCCGGGTCCCTTGCCTTTCAGGTCACATACTAAACTCTCTGCAGAGACAAGAATTACACATCTACCTGGAGGCACCTAAAGAAAGGTGGAAGGCAGGACTCCGAAAAGAAAGGAGAAACTCACTGGTGGCAGATGCCAGCAGCTTCCCCTGAGCCTGGTGGCTTCACTGCGGGGCAAGGCAAGGGTGGGCACCCAGCTGTGCCCCGSGGTAACTCAGAGATGCCGGCCTCAGCCGCTCTTGCTGCATCGGTTTCCCCACCACCAGCTCTTGCGTGAGCATATTCCCACTGTCACACGTCACGTCCCCAGCGTGGGCGCCGAAGATGAACCGCTGGTGAGCTGCCGCAGCTCACAAACCGCTGGGCCACCGCCTCGGAGTTACAGTCTGCCAACCCTGACTCACAGACCAGCAGACAGAAAAAAAATCAGCTATTTTGTAATGAAATGCATTGCTAGACAATTAAGAAAGGTCTGGCAACATTTTGCTGTCAAAGTAGTGAATGCTGGTTGTCAAAAATAATGACGCTACTAATAAAAATCCTTGTGAAAAATAGAGAGACATTTAGACACATTTGTACAACCGCTTTCATCCCATGGGTTCAGAGAATTTTATAGCAGTAGCAAGAAGACAGTGCTTGATCAGGTGCCTGCTGCAGTAGAAGGAACCAAAATAAAATATTTGTAACACGATATTGCCAAATTCTATGAGAGAAATGATGTTTGGGGTCCTTTAAAAACGGCTGTCTCTGTTCAAACAGATGGAAAAGTTTGCTGTCTTGCCTGTGATCAAGAGGCAAGCTTTTTGTCAGCCTACAGGAGATGTCTGCAAACACTTTTCTTGCACAGGCATGGGAGCAGACTCATTTTAGTTGCAGAAAGAAAAGGCGTGGTCATATCCTACCATTTGACTTTTTTTAACTTCTCATTTGTATGAGCCTCTCASTCGCTTAAATAGCAACATGGATATGAAATATAAATAAGCAAAATCCCACAGCTTTCCCGTTGTCTCTACTGACCTGCCATGTTGCAGGGCTTGAAAATACTGGGAATTTACCTGACTTAAATTAACAGCAGTTTTGCTGATCTGTGTGACCTGGGCAGGCAGGGGCAGGGAAACATACAGGTACGCTGAATAATCAGGGGGAGGAAAATATTCCACAGCTGGAAGGAAGCAGCATGTGAATATGAATCTGAGAYGCTCATCAGTGATACCCAAACTGAAAAAGCTGCACAACTACGCCAATGCTTCCTTTGGCAGGTAGAGAGGTGGCTGTGGCTGTTCAGAAATCTCCAGGCAAGAAGGCAGCAACCAACAGCATRTAAAGAAATTAGGCTACTGGGGCGGAAGAAGAGAAAAGAATCTCCCACTGAAGATATCATCTGATAACGGGCATCGGTGGTTTCATTTTTGCATATATTGCCAATTCRTTACAATTAGAAAACCAAAGTTAATGGTGGTTTGGGGATAAGGTACTCCAACCAAGGAAGACGTGGGTATGGGAACACACTGCCAAGGAGCCAAAGGGAGCAGAATGGGGATGGAAGGAGATATATAAAAAAAAAAAATTGAACAACTGCTGGCCTGGAAAACTGTTTAGAGTGATTTCTCTCCTTATTATGGTAAATGGATCTTAAAACGTTTTGCCTCTGGAGTTCTGAAAGAACATTTCCAGGCTACAGATGGATTTATGTAAATAAAGGCTCAGAAACCTACCACCTGCAAGGAAGCAGAAAGGTAACCTGGAAAACAACATACAAGAGAAAAAGCCCTGTTCAGCCTAACACTATCACAGCCTTCCCTATAGCTTCACACCTATGCAAATTATCTGCCAAAATGCATAAAGCTCAAGATAAACAAATCTCTTCCACAACTTGGCATATGGAAAAAGGGTCTGAACTGRAATGATAATTGAGTTTTAGAGACCCATCCATTTGCTGTCATTGAGCCATCTGTCTCCCTGGCAGAGTCCTGATAGTTTGCATTGGCAGCTTTGATTGCCAAAGCTCATGTATTAAGTTAGTTTCCCAGTCTTCCCACACACAGTTTCTTATTATTTTTCTATAGGCCTGCTATTCTAGATGATTGACAGAACTGCAGGATACTGTGTACTCCCAGAAGCAAAATACATTTTGATATTTTTGAACTTACTTTTTTTTTTAAATCAGAAATAGGGATAATTTTCTATTGTGATTTGTAAGCAACCTGCAGAGACCAAGTCCATCAGAGTCCAGAGAAAGGTTTACTTCTCAGGGACTGATCACAGGTAAAGAAGATCACAGGTGCCGGGGTGTATATGTGTTAAGTATTTGCTATCACYGGAGTAATAAATAAAAACTGTGGATGCCTTATGAGGGCAGTACCCCCTGAGGCAGGCTCCAAGTTATTGCATTACTGTCATAACTACTCACTGCAAAGCACCTTTGACTAAAAGCCAATATGACACCTAGCATAACTCTGCTGACTCCCCTGAAATTACACAGCTGTAATGTTGTCCCTTAAGGTATGAAAGAAGTGATAAAATTATTTACATTTCATTTATTTACACAGAGTCCAACTTTAATTGCGGCAGTGATTGATGCCGGAGTTGCCTGYAAGACTTTATGAAGTTACATTCCACCCGGTCCTTTAACCGTGAATATGTTTTTTGCTATGCAAGAACGAAGGGTTTAAWTCCAGCAGGAGTTAATTCACGTTGGGCAGAAGACAGATAAAGAAGACAGATTCCTGGCAGTCCATTTACTGAGACATAYGCAGTAATGCAAGGTACCGGAGTGCATCCTCCCTTTAGGCTGGCTGTGTAATAGATTGTGGCCAAATTCAAGAGACACAAGGGCTGAGACACTTACCACAGAGTTTACATATAAGAAGACTATGCTCTAGGCAAGACGGATACACAAAGACACTGCTCTGTTGAACAGCTTTTGTTCTTGTTCTGCTTTGTTCCTACTGCAGAATTAAACAATAATTTAGTTATGTCACTGAAGTTATACAATTGGTGACAATTCCTAAAGGAAAGCTCGCATGCCCTAAACCGAATGAGACCTGCCATTAGAGGCTGGATAAGGAATAGTTTTTCAGCCACAGAAATAAAAAGACAACAGGATTTCAACTCATTGTTTTCATTTCTGCCCCAGGACAGAGAGACTTTTCAAAGCTTCTCATAAGCATCTGGAGCAAGAGAACCCAGTTTGGCAAAGAGGTCAGTCACTGGGGCGCTCTGGGGACGTGGGGCACTTAGGTCCTCCTTGTTCCTGCTCCGACGTACCCCCACAGCCCTGCTGAGTGTCCTACTAACACACRGCAGGATTAATCTCTGCTCCTCAGTCAGTAGGAATTGCTCCACTTTGCAGTAATTAATTATATGTTACCAGGAGAGAAAGGCTGACTTCATCTTTCCGTTGCTGTGGCACTTGACTGGGATGTTAGAAAACCTCAGGTAAGTCCATGCTCCAATAAACACGTGATTATTAAACAGCTTCAACGTAAGAAACCTGAGAGATAGATACCCAGAATAGTCAGCCACTTGGCAATTAAAATGCTTACATGGGATCTGAGGCATCACGATTCAAGCCTGTAGCCTGAGCTGAGATGCTTTAAACCTTGACTGCCTATGCCCCAAATACATGCTCTCACGGACCACTGGAGAGGGAGGGAATCACCGAGTCTTCTTCCCAACTAGAGCTACTACCCTGCACCTGAGACAGCTTTTATGGGATGAATTAGACAAAGCGATGAGTTTCATAAAAGCTGGTGCGTGTCCATGAAGAGTTCTGGTTCAGCATTCCCGCTCTCCGCTCCTGAAACTACACTCCTAACACCACGGGACACTTGAGCCAGAGGTGGGGCATCATGAGAGTCTATGACAGTGCTGATATTGGCCATCTCTGAAGACCTTGGGCTTGGAAGACTAGAGTGAGACTCAGAAGAGTGGATGGGCTCTGAGGGCGTGAGAACAACCTCCCAGTTTGTGCAGCTCAACTGTCTGTATTTGAACATTTTGTTGTTACAGGAGAGGAGCGGGTGGTGCGCAAGGGTCTTCAAAAAGCATGTCTGGATGTGAAAAGTGTGAGCTGCAGTTAATGAATGTTAAATGAAGTTTAAGTAATGATTACTTCAGTTTCAGAAATTGCTTTGACAGGATGCACATTTACTGAGCAGCCTGGCTGGCAACTGAGCAGAGCTTTCAGTGTTGGTGTATACGTACAGCGAGGAAACGTGTTCATTTAATCCTTGTTTAACCTAGCAGCTCCACCTACCCTGTAGACTGACATTCTCATGTATTCATTAAGTATGCTCAGCAAAAACACCTCCTGAGCCATCTCCTCTCCCTTTTCTGCCAGTTATAAGCGCAGGGGTTCAAAAGATCTGCATACAGCTTCACAACATAAGTCCATTCACCCTGTCCCCGCGAGCAGATACTACTTGGACGTGCACGCAGGCAGTGGCACTGCAGTGACTGTGTTGGGAATTGCCTCCCAGCCTCCAGCCATCAGCTACATATTTAGAATTGGAAGGTACCTCCAGTGAATGGTRTTTAGTAGCAAGCAGCATTTAATGTCTGTACTGAAGGGAACCCTGCTAAATCTAGGGAAGTCCTGTCACTTTTMATTCCTCTGGCTCCATCAATGAGGATGTGAGATAACCCTGACTTTGTAGTGTAGATCCTTTTCTCAGAGACTTTCATAGATGTGATCATTCCACAAACGTTATCCACTCGCTACAGATCCCAGCCTTAGAATCATAGAATAGAATCATAGAATCATTAAGGTTGGAAAAGACCTCTAAGATCATCGAGTCCAACCATCAACCCAGTACCCATGCCCACTAAACCATGTCCCAAAGCACCTCATCCACACGTTTTTTGAACACCTCCAGGGATGGTGACTCCACCACTTCCCTGGGCAGCCTCTTCCAATGCCTGACTACCCTTTCAGWGAAAAAATTTTTCCTAATATCCAATCTAAACCTCCCCTGGCGCAACTTGAGGCCATTTCCTCTCGTCCTATCACTTGTTACTTGGGAGAAGAGACCAGCACCCGTCTCTCTACAGCCTCCTTTCAGATAGTTGTAGAGAGCGATAAGGTCTCCCCTCAGCCTCCTCTTCTCTAGGCTAAACAACCCCAGCTCCCTCAGCCGCTCCTCATAAGACCTGTTCTCTAGACCCTTCACCAGCCTCGTCGCCCTTCTCTGGACACGCTCCTTCTGCTCWCTTTATAAATATCAACAGTTCTGAGGAAATCAATGGACTTACTAACGTGTGTAAGGTAAACAGCATTTTGTCCTTAAAAATAACAACATTTAGTCACCTCCAGAATCTGGTGCATTCAGCCAACGTGCTTAAAGATTGCAGAATCAGAATTGTGGAATGATCTAGGTTGGAAGGGACCTCTGGAGATCACCTAGTCCAACCCCCATCAAAGAAGGGCCAACTTCAAAGTTAGGTCAGGTCACTCACAGTGCTGTCTAGTTGAATTTTGAACATCACCAAGGATGGAGATTTCAYGGCCTCTTTGGACCCATTTCAGTGTTTGACCACTCTCCAGGTGAATATTTCTTTCCTAATTTCTAACTGGAATATCTGATGTTGCGAATTGCATTCATTGCATCTTGTCCTATCACTGTGCACCTCTAAGAAGAGTTTGCCTCCACCCTTTCCACACCCTCCCCTGAAGTAGCTGGAGATAGCAGTTAAGATTTTCCCCATAACCTTCTCTTTTTAAGATTGATAAACTCAGTTCTTCCTTTCTTTATACACCATATGCCAGTCCGCTCATCATCTTGATRACCTTCCACTGGACTTCCCCCAGTATGTCAGTGTCTTGTACTGGGGAACCCCAAACTGGACATAAAAATCCAAGGTTTGTTGGATAGAGGGAAATAGTTACATCCCTCGACCTGATGGCCACGCTCTTGCTCATACAGGCCAGGATGCTCCAGCATGTGCAATGGCACATTGCAGACTGCACCTTCTTGCCCAAAAGGCCACCCAGGTCCTCTTCTGCAAAATGCTGTCTACCCAGTCAGTCCCCAGCCTGTACTGTTCTATAGCGTTCTTCCATCCCAGGTGCAGACCKTTGCATTTTCTTATATGCTATATATATATGTATTTGTCTACATTTTCTATTTCCAATTAGTACTCAACTGACCCATTCAACTCCACAATCTGCTAATATATATTTTTAAAAGTCCAGTAAGATAATGAAAATATTCATAATTTTTCATTAGAACATAATCTGGTTTTACTTCTTCAGATTTAATACATTTTATTTCCATTTCCCTTTAAATGTAATTTTTGTCTATTTGTTCCTGAAGCAAAAAATAATAATATCTTTTCAGGAGCACATATTCCATAATTTGTGGTTGATTCTGTTAATTCTGGGCTTCATAGGCTTCTCTGGGAAGGACCCATGCAACAAAAAGCTCTCAGTCCTAGCAGTTGCTAAGTGTTTTGATCAATTGAATGACAATCAAGGATGTTTGGCACCTTTCAAACCAGGAATTTTAAATCAGGAGGCTTTACGAAAGCCTGCAAACCCCATTTGTCCTTTGAGTTGTAAGTAAAAAACCTACCCGTTCCAAAATTGTCAGTATTTATGTGTATAAAAGACAAAATAATAATCTCTTCCCCAAAAAGATGGCAGTATATTTCCAAAATTATGTAATAGTATCTAAGGCTACATCTGTTCTAGTAACTACAATAGGCCGGGTCCTGTTCTCTGGCTCTGAGGACGAGTATCGCAGCACAGCAAGAGTCCATAAGGGAAATTCCCGTCCCACCAAAACAAGGTCCTGGACCTGTTTTGGATATGCTGCCTTGTGTTTCACTTGGTAGCATGGAGAAACAAGTAACAGCACTAGAAAACACCTCGTTCCCTTAGCCCTTCTTGTTGTTACTTTGCCATTTTTCATTAAAAAGTCCAGAGTGATTCAGAAAAGATAGCAGAAAGCAGCCGTTTGGTTTTACCCTCTGTATACCACGAGCACAGCATGCATCGGGTACTCCCCTRGACATCTCTTTCACTTGCGTTTTCTCCCCCAACTCTCTGAAAGTGCAGTTCACCAGCGAGTGTCATTGTCACTGATTCTTAACACTGATGCCCTTCTCCCCCCGAGAGATGCAGGCTCTGAGCCCCATGTTAGCGCCTGCCGGCTCCTCACATCATGCGTCAGCTCCTACCCAAAAGCTCTTTGGACCTGTTATGCCGGGACTGCCTGGAGAAGCCGGGTGCCAGCGCCGGCACAGCCTTGCCTGAACGCCGTCCAAGGCTGGCAGGCTGGAGCTGGCCGGCGTCCCTGCATGGAGCCGGTGCAGGGGAAACCTGCTCGGTGGGCTTAAATTCTGCCTTTCGCTGTGAGGCCCAGAATCCCACTTCTCATCACAAGCAGCATGATAAAAACCAGGTGAAATGCTCAAACATTTCCTTAATGTTTAATAAAATGTTATTAATTTAACGATTAATAACCATAGCCAAGTGGTAGATTATTTCTAATAAAAGGCCCGCCAATTGCTAACAAGTTAGGAAATGTCAGAGCAGAAGTTCTCAAAGAAATACCCCGCTGCCACATCCTCCCCTTCCCCAGAACAACCAGGATTACTAACTGGTTTGCTGGACACAGCCTCTACCATAATGGGTGCTATAAAATTCCCGTGGCACCCCACTAACCCATTTTCAGACGAGCCCAGGTGCAATTTCACAGGGACGCTAACTTTCTGCGCCTGACAACGGCATCCGCCCCGCGGGGGAGAAGCCACCCCGAGCAGCAGCGGCGCAGACAAAGGCGGGGGCTGCGCCCCGCAGGCTGCGGGCAGCGGGCAGCGGCTGCCGGCTCTGCCCTCGCCCCGCTCCGACCGGCGCCGGTTCCGAGGGACAACCCGCGCACTGACATGACTAAGCACGAACTCGCAAGCCCCCAGCCGCTCCCCGCCGAGAGCCCGCTCACTCCGCACCCGCGCACGGCGTGGGGGGGGGGGGGGGAACGGGACTCACCTGCCCGCCCCAAGCCGACAGCGGCGGCTCCTCCGCAGGGCCAGCCGCTCCTCCGCGCAGGTTCCGCCGCCGCGGCCGCAGCCAGCACCGCCCCGCTCCGCGCCGCCCCGCAGCCGCGCACCCCGCGGAGCCGCCGCCTCCCGCCGCCGGGGCGGGCCGGGGGCTGCCGTCAGCCGGCGGCTGACGCAGGGCTCTTCCTCCCGGGGATGAAGACCCCGGCGGCGGGCAGCGCGGAACCGCCGCGCCCGGCGCCGCTCGGGGCGACCGGGGAGCTTCCGCGCCCGCGGTAGGGCGGCGCTCCCCACCCCTCCCCTGCGCGGGGAGCGCCCAGCGCCGAGCACCGCCGCCTCGCCCGGAGGAGCCCGGGTGCCCCGGAGCCCCCGGCATGGAGCACCCGCTCAACCTCAGCTGCTTCGCCGATACGACGCCGGACGCCGGCAACCGGAGCGGGTCCTCCGCCGGTCCAGACGACGACCGGGCGCATCTCTCCATCTTCAGCGTGCTGGTCCTCACCCTGTTGGCTATGCTGGTGGTGGCCACGTTCCTCTGGAACGGGCTGGTCCTGGCCACCATCCTCCGGGTACGCACTTTCCACCGGGTGCCCCACAACCTGGTGGCCTCCATGGCCATCTCCGATGTGATGGTGGCGGCCCTCGTCATGCCCCTCAGCTTGGTGCACGAGTTGTCCGGGCGGCGGTGGCGGCTGGGCCGGTCACTGTGCCAGGTGTGGATCTCCTTTGACGTGCTGTGCTGCACTGCCAGCATCTGGAACGTCACGGCCATCGCCCTCGACCGCTACTGGTCCATCACCCGCCACCTGGAGTACACACTCCGCATCCGGCGCCGCATCTCCAACATCATGATTGCCCTCACCTGGGCGCTCTCTGCCTTCATCTCCTTGGCCCCACTGCTCTTTGGCTGGGGAGAGACTTACTCAGAGGACAGTGAGGAGTGCCAAGTCAGCCAGGAGCCTTCCTACACCATCTTCTCCACCTTTGGCGCCTTCTACCTGCCCCTCTGCGTGGTGCTCTTTGTGTACTGGAAGATCTACAAGGCTGCCAAGTTTCGAATTGGATCTCGGAAGAGCAACTCCATCACTCCCATTACACCAGAAGCCCTGGAGGTAGGTCAGCTCGATTGTATTTTGCCCTAGTCAACTGCTGGTAACAGCCAAGCCCTTGCAGCACTGGGGGAAACTTATAGCTAAAACATGCAAGCAAACAGCATCCCACCGAAGCCTGGAGGCTTTCAAGGGAAAGTTGACTGCAAAGCTTGCAAGCCCAGTCTTTTGACTCCTTCCGAGTCCCCAGCTGTGAGCACGCAAGGTGTAGCCAAAGCAACTTTGGGCCAGATAGCGAGCCTGAGCTCCACGTGGGCGTGTGGTGACTCACAGACGTCCCCCCGTGGAATGCTGAATCAGTGCTCGCGAGCGTGAGTAAGGGGTCACCATTCCTCCCGTGGGGAGGCACGCGGGGGTGTGAATGGATGGGATCCTGTCTCCACTGGGGACGATAACCTGGCAAGCAGCTGTAGCTTTGGGGAGGTTGTGAATTTACCCACGCAGAAGACACACGTGCAGAGTGTCCTTGTAAATCCTTCCTAATTGTGGCTGCATCGTGTCAGTTCATCCCAGGCACGGTGACTCTGCACTGGAAAGACTTCTTGGGGGGAGGAAGGAAATGTATGCTCATTTTCTTGCCTCTCCTACCAAGTGCTCCTAAACTCAATGGGTTCGGAGAAAGCAAGGAGACTTTTGTGCACGGCATGTGGGCGTGTGCCTGTTCTGCTGATCTGATTGTAAATGGGGAAATAATCTTATTGTGATGCTGTGTGAGCAATTCCATGTGCCCATACATCTCTACTCTCTTTAGTTTCTAGCCTCACCTAAAAATAGTCTCCGTTCCCCAGAAGAGGGTCACACAGCCACTCTCCCCTCCACTAGAGCGTGACGTAGATGGGCCGCGTTTCCCCGTGAGCTCTGGCCATCACTTGCATAGTTTGGTTGTGTACCTGCTGTGTGGGGTCAGCTGACTGAGGCACATATGGTGCAACTTGTGTTTGTGTTTGGCAGGTAAAAGAAGCTGCCCAGCAGCCACAGATGGTCTTCACTGTCCGTCATGCCACTGTTACGTTCCAGACGGACGGAGACACGTGGAGAGAGCAGAAGGAAAAGAAAGCTGCCCTCATGGTGGGCATCCTTATCGGGGTCTTCGTGCTCTGCTGGATCCCCTTCTTCATCACGGAGCTCATCAACCCCCTCTGCTCGTGTGACATCCCACCCATTTGGAAGAGTATTTTTCTATGGCTAGGCTATTCAAATTCCTTTTTTAATCCACTCATCTACACTGCTTTCAACAAAAACTACAACAATGCCTTCAGGAACCTATTCTTTAGACAGCACTGAGCAGAAAAAGCTTTCCTGCTGCCCCAGGAAGCTGATTTTCTCTCAATGAATCCTACCAAACTCTTGAGGAAGTTCAAAGCCACAGATGCCGAGGTGATGCTAAAGACGCATCCCCGTGGGTTGTATGTCCCAGCAGCGGTCCCGGTTCCTACACCGACTCTCCATCCCAGCCTCTAAGGCAGTTGCTATTTTTCCTGCAAACAGCGTGTAAGGGTTTCTCTGGCCAGCAGCACAGCATTCTTCCTCCAGTGCCCACTGCTTTCCTCCTGCCTTCCTAGTGACGTTCTGTTTGGTGGCAGTAATGGTGCAGAGGAGTCTTCTGGCAAAGAGTCATATTTGAAACTCTGGTTTGGCCACTGCCAGTCTCTCACAGCATTAATCAACTTTGTCCCATGTGCAAAGCTGGGACCCTTTAATGTCAGGAGGTTTTGTGATTATATATGAAACTAGATATTTTATGGCTTGGTTGAAAAGGCTGTTTGTCTTGTCTTTCGCCAGTAGAGATTGTTAAGTGTTTGTATTTGGAGAATAAAACCCTCAGTAAGGGTTAAGAGCAGACTCCAAGTACAAAGCCTTTTCTCACACGCTTTATTAACAACGAATTCTGCTATTTGCTATTGGATTCCGTGTACCGAGTTTTAAAAAATTTTCTTTATTGTGAAAGCTTAGTGCATGGTGTACCCTGGAATGAGAGAGAATGCATGGGAAATCCACCTCTTGTTCTCTGACTGCTGTGTGTGAGCATCTGCCTCAGACCTTCACTTTCAGAAATACCAGCCGTAAATGTTAATCTTTGTGTCTGTATTTCCCATTCTAAACCGTAAATGTATTTTGAGCAGCTGTGGGGCAGGTTTCCTGTAGTTGCAGGGGATGCAAGAAGTGTATTTCAAATTGCCTGTCAATGAGGAGCTATGATTTACTATTTCTGAGTGTGATTCAGATATTCTTGAAACCAAAGCAAAGACCCCACTTTGTTTCTGTGAGCACTGGATTGCAGGCAAAGGGCAGTTAATGACCGGTGATGTTTTATTCTGGAAGCATAACCAAACCGTAGAGGTGCTCTTCTGCAAGGACCAGACTTAAATATTTCTTCTTTTGCCCACCCCTCCTTCTTTTCCTCCCCCCTAAGGCTCCAGTCCTGCCTGGTCGTTATTGCTGTTGCCTCCCTGCCTTGCCAGGTTGCCAACGTAATTATAGTAGTTGGCATTTCACTCCTAGAATTCAAATTACACACTTTATGCTGCACCGCTGGAAGACTGACAGGCCTTCAGGTAAAGAAAAGCATTAGTTTTAACTATTGGTTCTTATGGAGCAGCCACTGAAATCAAACCAGAACTGAAATGGTGGAGGAAAAGACAAGACGGGAATCAGAATGACATGATTTCATGTCAGCTATCTCAAGAAGAAGAAATAAAAGGGAAAAATGTCAATAAATCATGGGAAGGCTCCCAGGGGGTGGATAGGATTAGTTCCTATCCTTAGCAGATCGTGAGACATCAGATGTTAAAATTGTCACTGGTCCTTTAAACAGGTCAAAAATCCTGGTAGAGTCAGTAAAAAAAAAGACCTTTTTCTTTTCATATCTTGGGACAGGTGAAAATGGAAACTGAGCTATCAGGTGTTGCAGCTCATTCAGGACCAGTTAGACAAACATCCGTCAGGACTGACATAGATGGTAGCTGATCCTGCCTTTCAGTGGGAGGAGAGATAGGATGGCCCCTGAGATTTTTTTCAATGCTATTTTATAAAAGTCAGTTAAAAATATTAGGTAAAATCCTGCCCTCGTTGAAAGCAATGGACAAATTCTCAGTGACTTCAAGCAAATCAGAATTTTATCCAGCATGTCTTGTCATTGTAAAAGCATAGTTTTAATGTTAATTAATTCAAGGAGAAGATGGGTGGGATGGGAGCAATCTTCTAACTCCCCTGAAAGAGTCTCTGATCTGCACTAACCGTGGACCAATCTCTCTACAGCTAGTAAAGTGCATTTTCTTTCTTTGTTACGTATTTTAAAGTATTAGTGACATGTCTGACGTATCAAAAATTGTAATAAACTCTTGTGTTGCTTTTTTCTTATTGAGGATATACAGGTTGCATTGCTTTCTCTGGACGGTCTGTCACCAATGCAGACTTGGTTTTTTTGGGAACTTACTGCTTTTGTTGTGTCAAAGGTTGTTCAGCCAAAAATGAGTTGGAAAAAATGCTTCTTTGTCCAAGCCACACCTTCAGCTAAGCTTGGTAGTGCCTGAAAGCAGAAGACTACTTGTTAGGCCACCACGGCAACACTTTAAACACTAAAGCATGGATTAACCGGGAAGTTGGACTTCAGTCCACTGTTTTAACACATAACATCATGTCTACACAACCCTGTTTCACTCTGGTCTGTGTCCATCCACATTTTTATTTGCTCTTTGATGAGTAGTGCAGATTCTCTATTTATCTGTGTGTGCGATCCTTGCACAGGTCGTGGAATCAGCTGCAAACCTAAATTAGTATCCTGTGTAAGAAGACAAAAATTAAACTGAAATCAGTGGGAAAGATCTCTACTTTTCCTGCAGCTCGGTGTTGGGATGAAGCTCCCTTTCATTATACCCTGTGTTTATTCATGCCTTAAACAGTGAAAGAGAGACAGGAGAGAATCTTAAAATGACACTAAATAATTCTAATTTGTCTATAGTCATGGACCTGGTGTAAATTACATCCACATTTATTTGACAACACACATCCCATACAATCCGTACTGATCTTCTGCAAATAACAGCTTCCACTTGGTGATAAGTTTTGTTCCTTGAATCTTGACATAATTAGCAGCTACATTATGGACCAATTCCTACTGCTCTTACCTGAGACTTAAGACCATTGGCTTTTCTTCTAAATACCATTCCTGCAATGTAATACGATCATGCAGGGAAAATATCAGTATTCTGGAGATCGTGCTGAAGAATCATATGGAAACATGCCACAATGGTCCGAGCACAGTGAAGGGGCACAGAGAACCCTTGACTTCTGATCCTGGCTCCGAGGCTTTTTACAAACCTCTCAGTATTCAAACACAGATACTGAGTGGGGATCCAGAGACCCAAATCATGTTTGAAGACATACACAACCCCAGCTTCAAAGGATGTATCTTGTACCTTCTTGTTCCCATTTATAAAACAGAATCAGTGGTGTGAAGAGATCTGCCTCACCAAGGCTTTGTGAGGATTAATTAGTAAATGTTTATCATGTACCAGGAAGGTGGAACACTCTGGTTTGAATGCCAAGCAGCATTATAATTTGGGCTTCTATTTAATTCCTCGGAAGAACATTATTACCCATTATTAGTTTCCTATGCAATCTAATGGCTATATAATACTTCCAGAAAAGATTTAACTAACCTTCTTCCACTTATAATTAATTTATTTTCCTCTCGATGCTCTGACAGTTCAATGAACATCTGTATGGGAGCTTGATAGCTCGGAAAGCTACGGCGCTTGCTGAATGCTGTCTGCTGAGTGTCTCCTCGCAACGCTGAATACTTATTGTCAAGGTTCAGGGAGCAGCAGCTCTCAGGGCCGTCTGCTACCGTGTTTCCTTTATTCTTTAGGGAGAAGAAAAGGTCACAAAAGAATGCCCTTGGATTACGTGACAGGTTGGCTGACCACCTTCCTCCTCCACCCCCATCCCACTGACCTTTCTTCTCGATGCAGGCAGGTCAGGCAGGTGACTCCAGGACATGTACCGATCCCGTACAGCCAGAGATGGGCCATTAATTTGCCTGGACTTTTCCTAAAAATTACTGCTGGGAGACGTGGCCTTTAAACTGAGTTTCCTGGAAGTAAAGTTGCAGGCAATTAAGGAAATTTCACCTGACAAAGGTAATTAATGACTATTAGTTCCAGCAATTGCTGCTGTGAGGTACGACTGACAACGTGTCAAAGTGATTTTTGCAATGTAGTGATTTGAGCTGCTTTGTTCGCGAGGGGCACGTCGCCGTTTTAGTCTTGCATCCCTTATTTTACCTGAATTGGTACAGCAGCAAACTGGGACACCAGCAAAGTCATGGTGAACATGATATGGGCATCATTAATGCTCCATGTGGGAACAGTGGGGTAAAACACCCATGGCAAAATCTGCATCCCCACTGCGATACACCCCAGCTGAACATGACGAAGCTGCCAGCATATTCATCAAATTTAAGAGGTGGCCAAAGAGATCTTTAAATCACCATTATTTTCAGTAACACTGAAGTGCTGAGGAAGTTGCAGAAGACTGGATGAGAGCTGAAGTTATGCCAGTATTATAAAAGGGCAAATTGGGAGAGCCAAGTATTTATAAGGCTAATACTGTTACTGATTTACAGCGTGAAATTGATCCTTGGCAAAAATGTGGAACAGCTGATAGAGGACTCAATGAATAAAAAATTACAGGAAATAAATAGAATTAAAATAAATCACATTGATGTCTGTCTTTGATTGCAGCGCATGGTTCATTGCTGATGGTGATATAAAGTATTCACTCCTCAATAATGAATCTGACTTGACAACACTCAACACTTCCATGAAAAAGTGAAGAAGAAATCAATATGAGGTTCAAACTGTCCAATATTTGCTAATGACTCACGGGCTGGAAAAGGTGTAAATACAGAAAACGAAGTTACTTGTACAGAGAAATGAGGATGCAAACTGTCCGGGGGTATTTTAGCCCAGCGTGAGGGAAAGGCACGCACCCAGGAGCAGCGGGACGGGACCCTTGTTGCAGGCGGGGAGGCACAGCCACGTCAGGGTGCGTCTGGAGCTGAACATACAGGACTGTTCAGAATTTTGGGGACAAGCAGACTTATTTCTTACCTGTGCACAGGCTGTGTCCAGCTATGGATTTTATTCTGGTCACTGGAGGGGAGGCTACGATTTCAGTTCATTGCCTTTTCGCTGTTCCCCCCCTTCCATGCCGGTGCCGGGCAGTCAGCCTCAGCATTGCAATTCTCTTGGCCGTGTAATTTCCCATGCTGGCCAAGTCAAATACTTTCCCTAATCATCCTAAAAAGCAAGACAGATGGGCTCTTTCTCCCGATCCCCCAGTGCATTGCTGTTGTTCCTCTGTCTAACTAACAGTTCCAGCGATGGGAACAACAGTTTCTGCAACGCCGAGCCCCGGCTGCCTGCTCGGTGGGTRGGACCAAGCAGGGCTGGGTGCAGGTCCTGGGGTTGGTGCATGGGGCTGGCACTGCCCCACCACTGCTCTCTGACAGTGACTAGGATGGGGAAAGAGAAAACAGGAGATAAACCCTCACCTCGGAGTTCTGCTGGAGCCATTCCTGACAAACCAGTCCCTAATCCTGCTTCTAGCCGCCCTCCCTGCTTCTGGTGAGACCAAACCTGGCGAGGCTGCCCCTGCCGTGGGTCTGGTCATCTCTGCAGGAATGCAAAAGGCAGGGGAAAAAATTTCCCCGACCCACTGCAACCCTAATTGCAGGAAAAAAATTCCCCAGCCCTGACTGCCTCTCTGGGAGAGGACACATTTTCTGCATGGCTTAGGCAGCCACCCTGCCCAGTTCAATCCCCTTCCCRCTGCTACCTGCAGAGGGTGGAAATCTCTGTATCATTCAAAACTACCTGCTGCTGGCCAGGTCCCCAAGTTTGCTCAAGCGTTGGCCCAAAACGTTGCATTTTTCATCAGTTCAGGGCTGCAGCCTGAGGTCAGTGTTTCTTCCTTGTGCCTTTCTCTCACTGAATCGTGGTTACGCACAGGTCCCACCAGCCTTGGCTGCTGGTACAGAGGAGGGCAACCTTGCAAAATTAGCGTCTTTACTYGTCAGGAAAACCCCCTCGTCTCTGGGTTCAACGTGCCAAACCAACAGCTGAGATGTCACAAGATCTGCTTCCTCTTCCCTGATCTACCATGATTCAATCACCTGGCTCTTCACAAGACACCTGGCTGGGCAGTCCCAAAGCTTAAACCATACCTGGTCTGGCTCATTTTGCTCATATGTCCATCACATATCCCACCTTTCTACCACTCTCCTGTGATGCTGGATTGGAGCTCTGGACATCAGGAAGCCGTTCAGATGTTGGTCAGGGTGCTGCCTCTGCAACAACTCCCTGGCTTAGCACAGCTGGACCAAACGGGGCTGCTTCCAACCCAAAAGAGCCTGTGGCACATAGACCATGGTGAAAATTAATGTGATCACCTTGCAACCCCCTTCTAGATCTGCTAACAGACTTACATCCTGCCCCACAGGTTACCTGTGCTCCTGTCGGGCAGACTTTATAGGGGAAAAGCAGAGCTCACAGTCACGTAGATTTGCAGTTTAAATGGAGACCTGCTTTCAAGGAGGGGGGAGAAATAATTTTGATGCAATGCCAAACTCGGCTCTTTCGGCGGGCACCGGAGCATATGGAGCCTCTCGCACAATTGCCTGGGAGTTGCAGGTCTGTGATGTTTTTTCTCTCCTCAGCTGCTCGCCTGGTGCCAAAGTTTCCAGGTGCATTAAGGCAGGATGCCCCCACCGCGCGTCTTGGACCTTCCACCCGCACATCGCGGCGTYGGGGTGAATATTAAACAGACAGGAGGAGTACAGCAGATGCAAAGTGCAAGTACACTTGCTGGCACAAGGGGTTACTCAATATCTAGAATTTGAATGGAAAAAGAAAATGCAAGCCCATGGTATTAAGTAATTAAGCTTTTCTGAGCCTTTTAAAAAGGAGGCAGGTAGATGRCGAGGCGAGATTATGCGGCACTCAGCCACACTCCTCTGCTTCCCGCAGTTTTGCAGCACAGACCTCAGCCTTACCGGGGATTTCAGAGCACATTACGCTGACTAAAGCCCTAGGGCTACTTTATAAGCTGTTAATAGTTGCCAACCAAACTGAGTGTCAGGGCTCTTACTTATTAAAATGAGCATTTAAGGCACCTGGAGAAGACTGTAAGTAGCATAAACCCTGTAAATTCCTTCTGAAACCCCAGAGGTGGCCAGCGTTTGCATGCACAATACAGCAAATAATAACTTTTAAACGAAACCTATTTGACAGGAAATCTGCTGCTGCTCCTCAGATCAGCTTCTCCACCACTTTTATTGACATGTGTCTCCAAGACAGCATGTACCTGCTCGCCGTGTGCACACTACAGCATCTTCCCCGCGTGATTCCTGAATCACTGGCATGACTGTCCTGTACGGGGCTGTGCCCTGTTTTCCCCGGTTTTAGGTGCAAGGCAACACCTCTGGCCACGCAGACTCTTGTCCCCAGGTGGCCTGGCCTTGGGGGTACACTGGGTAATTCATCTGGGTGTGGAGCAGCTGGGCTGGTTTTCACCCTGCTCTTCCTCATCCCTCCGGCCGGCAGCCCCAGCCGAGCAGCGGCTCCCACCCCACACCACTTCTCCTGGCTCCCTTCTTGCTCTTGGAGATGCCCAGAGGAGATCTCCGAGGGCTTGGTGGAGCCTATTTCCCTACATGCTGCCATGGTGGTGCTCCCAGAGTCAGCGCTGCTCCTCCACTCAAGGGCTCATAATAAAGATAATTACTTCATAAACCGAATGAGCCATGCCCCAGATCAAATGAGATAATAAAAAGCTGGTGGGTTGCACGGTATCCCTCTGAAATGCCTGTTTGCAATGAGCTCTAGGCACTTCAAAACCATAAAGTAGGCATGATCCTCACAGAGGAGGACTTTTTTCAGGAAAAGAGGGAATCATCTCAGCCCCAGCCTCTCCAGGGCTGTTAATGGGAGAGGCATTTGTTTCTTTTAGGACACCCTTTCTTACAGAGGGGTTTGCACGCACCCAGCACAACGCAGCAGGACCCCCGTCCACCGCAGGCACCCAGCATCAATGCCACCAAGAAAATGAAGAGCGTTGTGCTTTTACCCCAGCTCATACATGATGAGGTGGACCTGCACGCGACCTGGAGCCCGCTGGAGAGAAAAGAGGTGGCTCCGGAGGCACGGCAGGAGGGTAAGGAGAGGGCGGCCGGCTCCCCGCAGGCTCCGTGGCTTGGCTCTGTCCCGCCGGCGCAGGCGGCACCGGGGCAGCGGGAGCGGCAGGCGACAGACAGCACGCTCTGCCCGGCTCCGCCGCCGCGGATTTTGGCAGCAGGCAGACGACGAGATGTCTCTGCTAGCTCGTAGGGAAGGAGATGAGGTCAAAAGCACCATCTGGCCCGCTCACCTTTCCGCTCCTCTGTGGCAAGATAAGAGTCTGTTTGGCAAGACGCGAGGTCAAGGGCTGAGTGTGCTCTTACGTGCTCGAGGGTGGCAGCACAGGACAGAAGGAGACTGATTATTTTTCATTTCCTTCTGCCAGCTGCCATGCAGGGGGGAAAAAGGAGCAATATCCCTTTTATTGTTCCCAGATGTGGTCCTTAGAGACAGCGAGATGCTTAGACTTTTTTTTTTTTTATTTGAATGGGAATGAAGCACTTAAATAACACGGATAACCCAAACCTTAGTGCAGACAGTGGAAGGAAAGGACAAGTGCACTCTCTGCCACTGAGCAAATATCCTCCAGCTTTGCAAGATGTCTCAATACCGTGCAAAATGAGCAGTGTGTACATGTTGTTCAGCACTTGGATGCTCAACTTTGTACAGCCCTTTGTAAGTGGAAAACATCTTTCTCGCTTACCCTCTACAGCTGTTATAATAGCCCTCTGAACCAGATCAAATCCACTGTCCTCCTTCCCATTCGATTGCTCTGAATTTTGAGATGCTTCAGAGTAGGATTAGCACTGTACGTTTCCAGATTCCTTTATCCAGCTTTACACCCTCTAACATTTCTATTCCATGCAAAGGCAAAGCCGCCCAGCCTGGCTCTTGCTGGCTGGAGTCCCAAGCGATGCACGTTGCTCAGAGCCACGGGCTTCGGGACCACTGCGCAGCGTCAGGGARGAGGCGGCCCTGAATTACCTCCAGCCTCGCTGCCCCAGATACTACATAAACATCCCACAGCAAGAGTAGGCCAGAAAACCAGAATTACCCAGACTGTAGGGTGATATTGTTTCTGAAGAACAGCTGATTTATTTTATGGGGCCAGGATGGAACTTTTTTATGCACAAATGTCCTTGGAAGACTTTAAAGAGATGGGTGAGTACGGGAACCTCTTTTGTCCTTTGCYTTCTGGGCAGAGCAGATAGGAGACGTGTGAACACACACACACATCAGTTTCCCAGACTCATTGCTCCGAGTGCTGCCGCCAAACAAACGGCACTGCATACCTAAATATACCCAGGAAAATATGTTCTCCTTGGGCACAATGATCAGCCCACATGCACTGGAAAATGTCAACACAGATGCATAGTTTTCCTACAAAACATACAGACATGTGAACACATGCACGCTTCTTTTTCATGCTGTATCAACCGTTGTAGCTGTTTTTTGGTTACAGAAAGACTGTGCAAATATACGAAGGACAAAGATCTGTCTCAGCAAAAACTTAATTACTAAAGCCTCTCTCTGATCAAGGATAAAAGGAAAGGCAAATCAAAGGTAAACAGATTTTCACCAAGGAAAATTCTGTTAGCTTGCTGAATTTTTCTATTGCATCAATTATATATGATTTGAGGAGATAAAACATTTCCAGAACTCTTTCTGGAGGAGATTAGCAAAATGTTTTGGAAATCACTCTGATCGCCCAGGATTGAGTCCCATTTTATTAATCATTATGCATGAAGGGTTGATGCTGTAGGCAGAGGCTGTTATAGGCAGAGCTAAGAAATGGGACCAGGAGTTCACAGAATCACACAATTACAGAATGGTTGAGGTTGGCAGGGATCTCTGGAGGTCGTCTGGTCCAACCCCCCTGCTCAAGCAGGGCCACCTAGACCCACTTGCCCAGGATGGTGTCCAGACGGCTTTTGAGTATCTCCAAGGATGAAGACTCCACAACCACCCTGGGCAACCCGTGCCAGCGCTCAGTCACCCTCATAACAAAAACGTGTTTCCTGATGTTYAGAGAGAACCTCCTGTGTTTCAGTTTGTGCCCGTTGCCTCTGGTCCCGTCACTAGGCACCACTGAAAAGAGCCTGGCGCCGTCCTCTTTGCACCCTTCCCTCAGGTATTTATATACAAGGCTCCCTGAGCCTTCTCTTCTCTAGACTGAACAGTCCCGGCTCTCTGAGCCTTTCCTCATAGGAGAGAGTCTTTGGTCCCTTCATCATCCTTGTGGCCCTTCATTGGACTCTCTCCAGTATGTCCATGTCYCTCTTTTACTGGGGAGCCCAGAAATGGACCCAGCACTCCAGGTGTGGCCTCACCAGTGCTGAGTAGAGGGGAAGGATCATCTCTCTCAACCCGCTGGCAATGCTCTGTCTAGCCCAGGAYAGCATTCGCCCTCTTTGCTGCAAGGGCACATTGATGGCTCATGTTCAACATGGTGTCCACCAGGACCCGCAGGTCCTTTTCCGCCAAGGTGCTTTCCAGCTGGGTGTCCTCCAGCGTATATTGGTGCACAGGGTTGTTCCTCCCCAGGTGCAGGTCTTTGCACTTCTCCTTGTTGAACTTCATGAGGTTCCTGTTAGCCCATTTCTCCAGCCAATCAAGGTCCCTCTGGATGGCAGCAAGACCTGGTGTATCAGCCACTCCTCTCAGTCTGCTGTCATCTGCAAATYTGCTGAGGGTACATTCTGCCYCATCATCCAGATCATTAATGAAGATGTTAAACAGGGCTGGACCCAGTATTGACACCTGGGGTACACCGCTAGTCACTGGCCTCCAACGAGACTTTGCACTGCTGATCACCGCYCTCTGGGCCTGGCCATCCACCTCACCGTCTGCTCATCCAGCCCGTGCATCAACAGCTTCCCAATGAGGATCTTATGGGAGACAGTGGCCAAGGCCTTACTGAAGTCCAGGTAGACAATACAGTCGATGAACATGGTCATCACCAAGTGGTATTTTCTGGAGCATCTTGATGCCTAACTTCCCATACAAAAGAAGTGAGGTATTGTTAAAAATACACATTTTTCCACCAAGTATGAAAAAAGCCTACAGAGACTAGCTCACATTCAAACATTAAACTTGAAGACTTTTCTAGGTAGGTGAGATGAATCTTACTTGGGGTATGAATTAATTTAAAACCAGGAGAAGTACAGAAAATTAGTTTACATTTTTTCCTCTCTGATGACTAGATAAATCTAGGAGGCTGGCAGAGCCTTTTTTCCCTCTTCCATCTTTTGATTCTCCTCTCACACATAAAAAAAGGAGATACATGGAGGGTCGGCTTTGGTCCTGTGAGCCTAGGGCATCTGGGCTGTGAAAACCAATTTTTACCGCTGTATCATGCTTGCTGCTGTGCTGTCCATTTGCCAAGCTTTTTTGCTTTCTCTGAGGCCCCTCGGACTGGAGCTAACCTAACGAAACTTGTCATCTTCAAATTTTGCCCTGTCTCCAAATCATTGCAGGTGGGAAGGTATATTACTACTACAATGCCATGGAAGCAATGAAATGGCAGACACTACTGAAGCTTGTGGTACTCACAGCTTTCCTTTGCCAATATAAACCTCCATCACTTCATCCTTTTTGCTTCTGTGCATGGTTGCATTCTAGAAAAATATTTTGACTCGTGCTTTGAGTCTTAGGCTCTCTAGTTACATCTTGACCAGGTCCAACTATTCATGATGCTTCTGTTTGAGCAACTGGCTAAAAACAAAAGCATCTTGGACCACGGTTGTTTCAAATTCTATTCTGAGCTTAGAAACCAATATTAGCAAAAACATTGCATTTGCAAAGCTGGTTTCTCCATCCCCTGTTCTGTAACYTGTGTAATTCACTCTTACGTTCAGTAGCTCGTGACTTCAGGTCTAGAATTGACTGTTAGTCTAAACCTATTGAAATGACCTGATTGAGGTTTGGGGTTTTTTTGAAAGGTTTTTAGCTTCAGACTAACAGGACAGAAAAACTTGCAGGGGCTAGCATGTCATTTGGACTGCAATATGACAGATGATAACTTTATCTCTTCACATTCATATCATCTATTGCAATTAAATCTAGTGTATTGTTCCAATGTCTGATTGCATGTGAGAAGCAGCGATATAGCCTGTACTCTGACTTACAGTATTCTAGGAATTAATGAAAACTATTTTTTTAATAGAGAACAATTTTTATTGTCTCCATTTTGTTACTGCCTTCAGGGACCATCTGGAGAATTCTTGTAGCTACATGTCTCACAAGTATTTAAAGTAGAAAAACATATAGTAGCCTCTTTTTTTTCTTCTTTTTCTTCCTTTAGAAAAAAAAAAAGTGTGAGTTGCGTGGAAGTTGTTTGGTGGTGTGGGTGTATTATGTGTATGTTAAACTCACCACAGGGAAGCTAAGGAAGAACGAGGAGTTTTGCCCACAACCTAAATGTCTCTTCCAATCATTAATTTGACTGGCATTTCTGGGAAAAGCCAATGGTTTGAGGATTAAAGAAAAGCCAGAAATGTGGAGGTGGCAGACAGTAACGTTCAGCTGTGGCTGATGTTGCAACGCATCTCTGCAATTTCTGCCGTAAGGCTGATCTGCCYGGGAAGATGACAAGCTGCCATTTTGGCATCGGGTTGCTCTGTATTCAGACTTTTCTTGCTCTACATGCCTTGTGGAGCTCAAAAATGCTCAGCCACCCCCGTGCACTGCTGAGAAGGCAGCCCCACGTGCCCGGCAGCTGTGTGGCATCTTTGCCAACGGTTGCTTGGATCTTGTGTCACTTCAGWGCTGGCTCGTGGAAATGAAGGTTAATCCGGTCAGACAGGAAGAGGTTTTGGCAGCCCTTTGCTGTTCTTGTTGTGTGGTGCTTCTGCTTGAGACAGTTAAAACGGACTTTGCAATGAGACAGAGCTCAGGTGTATGAACAAGGGTTATCGCTTGATGATAACCCAGCACAACTCAGGCATGAGAAAGCACTCCATAAATCTGTTAGCAARAGTATCTGGGAAATACAAGCACCTCTTCATCCAAGATGAGACTTAGATGATATAAACCCTTGTTTTGAGAATAGCTCAAGCTTTAATTATGTGGGGTTTTTTTTTACTTGGTGGGATGGGAGGAAGCACAGCGGGACTTTCTTCTTTAGCCCAAGATCCTGCTAGTCAAATACCTCCTTGGAGTGAGTTCATAAAATCCATGTAGAATAGGAGACTTAGTACAGCTACATCACTGGACAAAGGGGAAATGTATGGTTTTTAGAATGACACACCGGTTCTTTGGCTACTGGCCATTCTTTGTAAATAAGAGCATGAATGTCCAAAGGCAAAAATATTGATGCTGTTGCAAGTCACAGCTCCTGTGGTCTAAACAGGAGATCACTCTTTTGCAGTTGAGTATTACAGTAGATACAAAAAGCCTTATTACTGGCAACTGCAAGTGTTACACTTATTTTTGAGCTTGGAGACAAAACAGCAAGCTGAACTTCCAACCCACAGTTTTGTGTCAAAAGCGCCCATCCTAAAAATGCTGGAGCTTATGCTTTTTTGCCCTTCAATAGTCAGTGGAAATGGATGTTGGATTTACCAGCTGGATTTTTGAGTATCTGCTCAAGAAGTGAGACATGGATGCACCCTGCTCATGGGTGGGAACAGTGCTTCAAAACATGCCTGCTATCGACTAGTATTAAACAGKTCATATGTGGTTCTTATTTGTTTTTTGAAAATCCATCAGGCATATAGCAGGAAGTCACCACCTAAATAAGTGTTGTCTATTGGTAACACTTTGCATTTCTTAATTATTGTCAGGTCATTCCCTAGCAATTCTGCACTGCAAAACAGTAGAAGGTGCCTGGTTGAAGCAATGATCACTTTATTACCCGTATTATGGTCTGAAAGCATGAAAATGTCCATTGGGTTCGTGCTATTCTTGTGTTGTAGCCTTGCCTTTGCCTGGCCATGGGCCCTGTATGGGCCCCCACCCCAACCCTGACTCGTCTGGCCTTGGTTCATCCCTGTCCCCATTCCCAYGGAGCTGCCCAGCGTCACCG
Organism: Oceanodroma leucorhoa; assembly: GCA_030449065.1. NCBI lineage: Eukaryota > Metazoa > Chordata > Aves > Procellariiformes > Oceanodroma > Oceanodroma leucorhoa. The sequence goes on along the minus strand of JASVER010000021.1, from coordinate 4,416,711 downwards.
GGCTGATGCTGAAAGCACTTGCTTGGGAAATGCTGTTGAATGAGGGGAGAGTATAGAACCAGGTTTCTCACTTCCCATGAGGTTAATATATGAGATATATATTATATATTTATATAGAGAGCTTCAAGTGCCAAGTTCTTGGCCAAGGCTTGCACTTCAGAAGCTTCCTGAGGGCTCTGCTGTTCCCCGTGGGCCATTGACCACTGCTCCTCTGAGCTCCCTTTCCATCGCTGCTGAACCAACCATAGATACCCAGGACGATCCTAGACACCAGCCTTATGTTTTAAGTATTGCAGTTAGATGCCTAAAGCATGCAGATAGGCAGTGTGGATCTTGCCTTTGATCTGTCCACGTGCACCATCTTCTTTACTCTTTTACTATCTACCTCTTGTAAAATCCTTCCCTTAAAAGAGCTGTGATCCCAACTAGGGCTTCTTGCTGCTTCCCTGCTGCAGATGCCGAAAGGATTTATGGGAAGTGCGAGCTGAAAAAAAGGCTCAAAGGAGGAGCTCTCAGTGCAGAGAGTTTTCAGTGAGCAGTGCTGGGCTGGCAGCACTGGAGAACAAAACACTCTTTGCATTTGCAGTTCAGGTTTCCACAAAGCGAGAGCGGGAGCTCCTCTCCCAGCACTCGCCGTGCTGTAACCTCTCCTCGGTGCAACCCCAGACCTGTCTCTCCGAGCACAGCAAGACTGCGTCCCTCCCTGAGGAATAACCTATTTRTGAAAACGGTGAGTTCCCATTGCCCAAAGCTTGCCGTTGCAACTGTGTGCATCTCTGAAGCACGCACTGACRTTAAGCAGCGATGTCTCAGTGCAAAGCAGCGTCGCTCTTGCAGGAAATTTTCTGTCCTGTGCTATAAAAGTTGGAAGTGATGCTCCAGCAAGCTCTGCAGTCTTATAGAATATGAATTGTCCTCTKTTGACCCACTTATCAGATGGCCCTTAATATTTCTGAAGACAGTTTTTGCATGTGAGGTATACTGCTCAGCTGCATGGTAGGTACTGCTTGATTTAAAAAAAAAAAACAACCCCCCCAAAAAAAAGAAGAAACCAAACAAGAAGAGCTCTGAGCACGGCTGGTTCCACCCTCCTACTCCATGGGATGTTCTGTGGTCATCACTCTACATTTTATTGTATGCATTCTTTTTAAACCCACTCATCCAAATTGCTGTTAAAAGTAGGAAAAAGGACAAAGGCAGGCGTGGRCAGAAGAAAGAGGGAAGCTGTAAAGGATGACAAGGACTTGCCCCTCAAGTAGAGCAGAGGGCACTGAACCCATCCCAGGGCAGGGAAGCGGTGGTTTTGTGGAATGGAAATAACCTGTGAATGGGGGATGCCGACTTGGCCACCCATCCACGCATAGRCCTGGTGGAGCCTGGTCCTACTCATAATTCAGAAATAAACAGTGGATACAGAGGGAGTGAGTCCTAATGCCAGAGGACCTTAATGGTTAAAGAAGTAGGAGGTTCTCATCCAGGCTTGGAAGTGTTTGGTTTAGACCCGCACACACATTGCGAGGGGCCACAGCTCCATAGGCAGCCCTGCAATGTGGTCACAGTGAATGGTGGAGGAGAGGCAAGAGTGTTGGTCAGGTGCTGTGCCCGTCTTCCTTTGAATCAGCTCTTGGCTGTAAACCCCAAAGGGCTTTGATGTGAGAAGTCAAAGAAAAAATGTAGTCAGAGCTGCTTGAATGGTCCACTGGTTTCTGAGGCTAAGAAAAATGCAGGCAGCAGTGRCAGGAGCACTAGCAAGTTGTTCCGAGCCCAGTATTTAGATTTTCAAAAAGYAGCAAAGGATAAAGCAGCAAATACAGAATTTGGAGGGACTTGAACAATTGTGCTCATATTTTCAAAGCATCCTAAAAAGGAAACACCCAGTTGAATTTCTTTAATTTCTCTGAAATCTCAAAACATTCTAGAGTTCAGACAAATGGGAAAAAAACCTCTCCTGCCATTCTGTGAGTCCAACTGGAAAAGAGCTGGGACAAGAAAACAGCCCCGGGTGGCCAGTCAGACCAGAGCAGCATGCAGCAAGTAAAGCAACTGTGGATATTTCTCTTGCAAGGACCTTCATTACATCACCTTCAGGCCGAGCTGAAAAACAAGTCACCATAGCTTAGTAGGCTCACAAGAAGAGATTTTCTTAGGAGAAAATTTTGAGAGGTTAAGAGGGTTTGCAGCGGTTTTAGCTAAGGATCTGAGTTCAGTGTTCAGTGCTGAATTTATCCATGTTGCTGCTCTGGGCTGACGCTGGGTTTCAGTGGGAAACGAGCTGAAGTCTTGGTATGGAGACATACCGCAGCACGTGCTCCATTGCGGTTGTGTTGAGCTGTTTATATCTCCTTGAATTATACTAAATGGAATCACATAATTCACAGTTTCATCCCAGCAAGTTATGGTTAAGTGTAGTACCGTGGAGCAACACATTCCTTGCCTCCTTGAGTATCTGGATGGCCCTCCCTCATGTGTCACTCATGGTTATTTGCAAGCCAGAAGATCTGGGTTTCAACAGCCAATTCACTGTGGTCCTGCGATTTGGAAGCCCTGTTTGCATGTCAGGATCTGAGGTTGGTAGAGGAAAAAAATCACCTCTCAGTACAAGGTCCCTGAGGATCACTGCAGAGCTTCATGAGGTTCTTGCCATCACTTCCCTGTAGCAAACCACAGATCAGAGCTTCTCCCACTGCCTGCTTTACCTCCTCCTGTTTCCTCTCTCACACGGACACGCTGGCAGTAGGGACCCTCCTCAATAGGGACTGAAGTGAAATTCAACCACATACAAAGAAGGCAAATTTTGCCAGRGCAGTTAACTGTGGAAAGAGCTAACCAAGCAGTTTGTCCTTACTTGGAAGCAAATAACTGTTTTTTCTAAAAGATTCAGACCAGGAGAGGCAGAAGGGCTGAGGCAGGTGAAGGAAACACAGAGTGAAAACCTATAGAAATTATAATAAGAGAGGGTCTTGTGGGATGATCCCAATAGTYGCTCAGAGATCTGGGATTATTTCTCCAGCCTCTGCTTGAGTTCTGATTTAGGTCCCTTAAATACTACTGGCTTTGATACTCACTCTTCTTCATGTTTAAAAATTACTGCCCTGAAGACTGAATCTGAGAGTTGCTCGCATTAACATTAATGCCGCCTTGGACTCCTAGCATGCTAATCCAAAAAAACCTGCAATAAACCACTYGCTTGATCCAAATGGTCGATGATATGCACTCAGAAAACTGCAGTGAGACTTCCCAGGGTGAACAAGTGCCCAGAGGCATGTTAATGGTAGGAGGAGAAACCCGCGTTACGCGGATGTTTGGATTTGGGAAGTGCCTGGGGCTGTTACAGAGARATGGGGTATTAAAGACCTGACTGCCAGGATCTTACCTGTCCCCAAAACATAGCTTCAAGGCCCAGAGCAAACCCTCAATGGTCCACGAACTGTTCATCGTCCTAGTATGAAAGCTACGGAGGTGATACTAACCTAAATCCAAATGTCAGAATTCAGATTGCTGCTAAAAGTTAGCTATCATTAAGAAAATTACTAAAAAAATCCAACTCAAAAATTTGGGAATGCTCATTGCTGAGCAGGAGCCAAGAAAACTTGTTTACAGCTTGCTCTCTGTTTAGAACAATTAATCACTAAGCCTTGGCTGCATTTCCCACAAATCACCCGAAAGGACGCCTGTCGGGTTGTGTTAAGCCAAAGCACCGTGATAAAGTCAGCTACTGCCTGGGATACGGATGAAAACTGGCATATTAACTCACTGCTAATAGGTGATTTGCCAAAAAAAAAAAAAGATAAACTATCCATTGAGGTAACAGGGACCACCTTTTTTCCCCTTAATTACTTCCTGATACCTGGGCTGCATCCACGATCAAGGAGATGTGTCTGAGATGCTCCTGGAGCTCCACAGTCACGGGCTCTTCTCTGGCCATGAAGGAATAAAATCCACTCAGAAGCACACTAAAGAYAAAATTAATGAGAGAGGAGAAAATGTTTGGAAAAAAGGAACAATTTCTTCCACTATTCTTTGGAAGAGCTACTGTCCTGTTGGAGCAGCAGCAGAAGTGGCCTTAACAGTAGGTGCTGGAAAGCACCAGAAAACGTGAGTTTCTGTGGGCAGACCCATCCATGAGGTGAGTCTTTGCATTTGGAAACCCTGAGCTTTTCCCTGGCTAGGGGCTGGGTGAGGGACACGGGTTCTGCAGCTTCATCTCCAACCGCGGGTATCCTCCACTGCTGACCCTCACCTTCCTGGCTTGGTGGCGGACCTGTCTGGTCACTGGGGCCGTGCCTGGAGAGCTGGCTGGTGGCCATCATTTTATCTGCATGGGGAGTCTAGATGGCTGGTTTAGACTGTCAGAGGTTGTTACCCCAGCTAGAAAAGAGATAAAAATGATAAATATCCCTCATTCATCAGCATATTAGGTAAGTCACACACATTGTAAAAGGAACCAGAAGCTGAGTTTAGAATTTTATGTGAGAGCAAGAGAGTATCTTGATCTGAAATAGTTATTTTTATTTAAATGAGAAATAAAGTCAAGATGAATGTGTGCTATGTTCCCAAACCTTCCCTGAAGAAGCATGAACTTTACAGATTTACAGGCCTGTCTGGAAATATTCAACAGCATTCACTTAGGTCATTATCACACATAAACCAGTCCAGGTACAGACTTCTAATTACCTTTAAAAATCATAAAGTATCTAGAACATAATTTATTGGCATTTTCAATTGCATTTTTTTCCCTATACTGCAGACATAAAGTGATCACGGTGGATCTCAGCTGATGCCTAAGAAACACCAATGAAAATAGAGACATCAAATATTGTGAAGTCTGTTATTTATACATTATCTCTTCAAAAGAATGGCTTTCTTCAGTTAAGCAAGGAGTTGCTGTTTTAATCTGTATTTCCATGTCTCTTTTCCTGTTCCAGTGTAAAGTCTTAAGCAAGAAGAGAGTTTTCCATTTAGGAGATCCATCAGCCTGTCCACACTATCTTTCTGAATACACTTACAATTATTTTGCCTCCAAATGAACACATTTGCATTTTGTATTGCATTCTGATGCCAAAACACATTTCAGAAAAATTCCATACCAAAGAGATATTCTAGAGTACATTTCAGTTGACTTTTCCTTAAAGCAATATTTGTGATAAAAGTTTCTTCTTTCTTGAATATCATCGTATAAAATTAACAGCAATAAGCAACAATTTGAGGCGTAGAATGTTGCTAATCAGACTGAAATTAAAACACCAAGTCATTTAATTAAATACTCAAGCAAGTCACCTTAGACAGAAAGTCAGTCTGGACCACCCAAAGACTGCTGGGTTCCAGCTACAGACCTGCTCCTCAGCACTCTGAACCAGGTTCAGTAGCATTCAGTAACAATACTGGAGGAAAGGAACATTTCAAAAGCTCTGTTTTTCCTTTTTTTTTAATCTGACCTTTCTGACCRCCACTGAAATGTTTTAGATAAATAGCAAAGCTCTCTCCAGGTCCCTGWGAAGAAACCAGCATCCTTGCAGTTATGCAAGTGCATTAATTAGGGCTGGCTGTCTYCAGGTCTGCAGAGGATGAAGAGGAACAAGGGGCAGAGTACTGATGCAGAAGAGGGGACATTGGTTCATAACTTACGCTCCTGTGAAATGTATGACCTTTTGCTGTGGATGCTGAGAAGTACAGTAGACTTCTTTACAGACAGGGTGGTCAAACACTGGAACAGGCTTCCTAGAGAGGTGGTCGATGCCCCAGGCCTGTCAGTGTTTAAGAGGCATTTGGACAATGCCCTTAATAACATGTTTTAACTTTTGGTCAGCCCTGAAGTGGTCAGGCAGTTGGACTAGATGATCGTTGTAGGTCCCTTCCAACTGAAATATTCTGTTCTGTTCTATTCTATCCTATCCTATCCTATCCTATCCTATCCTATCCTATCCTATCCTATCCTATTCTGCAGGGAGTTGAAGGACTTTATGCACTAAAATTTTCTTCATCAAACTTGCCCACAGATCGGCCCTGCTGGGTCAGATGACTCTTCTCTTGGACACGTCCTGGCTGTCGGATGGGGCAGTTGGCTTCTCAGCCCAAGCCAGGACACAAACTGCTTCCTATCATTTGATGCATCAGGCTGTGCCCAGGGCTGGGCAGAGCTTGTCTGCGGAGGTTTAGCCCAAGGCAGCGTGCCCCATGGCCTTGGTGCCGTCTTTAGGACCGGCACAGCAGCAAAACATAGCACGTGTTTTGTTTTCACCCGCCTGCTTCCTTACAGGGCTGCCTGGGAATAGGAGTCTCCTACCGAGATCTGCACCCGGCTGCTCCCACCCCACCGCTTTGCCTTTTCAAAGCAGCAATTCCCAACATCACATGCCGGCAATTACGGGGCCATAACATTTACTGTGATTTTATCAGCTTCATGTAAAAARTATTTTTAAAAAAAGAAGAAGAGGTAAATAAATCAGTTTTAATACAAACATGACCAAGCAGTCCAAACTGGAGAGTGCTTGCCAGTGCTGGGGTTTGCAGTCCAAATCCCAATGCCGTCAGAGGTAGGAAAGGCCCTTCAGAGAAATCTGTTGCCTTTCAGGTTGTTTGATGTTTCTCAGCTGCACTCTGCTTTTACAAAACAGACTTGCTCACATCAACAATCAAATTTGTCGTCTGGGAAGGGAGAGAAGCAATTCCCACTTCCCATTCTCCTAAACACTCATCTTTTTTTAAACAAGCTTATTATGTCTCCTTTCGCGATGAGAAATGTGCAGAGTAAGAACGGCACAAAGCAATTTATAGCGCATTGGCTGAGCTCTTTTCTCAGATCAAGGCAGCAGTGTGTTCCCCCCGCCTCCCTCCCGGGAGGGAAACCGGCTTCTGCGCTCGCTGCGGGAAAGGGCTGATTTCACACGAGGCTGCGCGGCACGCGTTTGTGTGTTACAGACACGATGGAGGCCAGTGGCGTTCAGTTCCCACGTCTGCAGAAGATGTGCCAGACTGCCTTGCCTCCTGCTCTGCGGGGTAATTCTCCAGGGGAAACCCCAGAATACAGCAGCTCTCGCTACACCCGCAGGAAGGCAGAAGAGGGGCCAGTTTAGCTGGAAGGAGCCTTGCAGACCGAGGTTGTGGCCCTACGTGCTTGTTGCCTGGCTCTAATGGCTATGAAATCTGCACACGCTTGCAATTTCTGGGTTTTCATACTGGCTTGCTCATATATTTTCAGTCCACATGCAGTCATTTGTACGCAAGCCCTAGGCCGGTGAAGCATATGGACACTTAGGTGGCACTATCAGTTTTCCTACATGCTTTTTTTTTGTATCTAAGCTCTATTCATATTTACAAATAGCAGACAACATAGAAAGGGTACATATTGCTTACATTCTTCTAACCTACCTGGAGAGTGAGAGAGAGTCATATCATTGCAGGAGGAGACTGCCTGAGACCGTCTCCCCAAGGCACATGAAATAGCCCACGTACATCTGTGGCAATCTCTTTAACAAGTTCAGCTGGTCCTCATAAAATATTTTGGAGAGGTTGGATAAATGTCACAGAGTAAGATCACTCTGCGCGTTTCACTCAACTTGTACTCGCATCCCGCTGCTTGCTTCAGGGCTGTAATTTCTTGTCCGGAACTGCTCATAGTAGCAGCTATCTTTCGACAGAAAAGGATTGAAATCCTCTGTAGTAAGGAGTGTGTGGGTTTTTGCATGCTGTACCCACTTTGTTCACAGTTTGCAGGCAATTTAAAATCAGCTATTGAAGATACTGAGGCAGGCTCTGCCTATTATGTGAAAAGCTTTTACAAAAAAGCTTGGATCAAATTTGCTGGGGGGTGTTTCATRGTACTGAATAATTTTAACTAAATACATTTTAAATAATACTTTTTAAACCTGTCATATGAAGTACTGCCTCGGAATAATCCCGCCAGTTTGGAAACCCCGTGCAGCATTTAACTCGTCTCTTCTAAATTGCTCTTTTAGCACATACTCATTCCCTAAATCCTTTTTTAACAGGAGGGCTGCCTTGAAAGCCGTGGAAAGTACATAAACCTCAGAACAAGATATATAGTCATGCCCATTACTGCTTCCATACAACATTGCCCAACTGGTGTGTGAACTCTTCACAGCAAGAATGCTATGCTGTTTAGAAAGCACTCCCATGTTATTGATGTTTATATATAACACAAAACTGTATGTATGCATGCCTGGTGATGTGCAGATGAGTTTGTCTGAACCTTGGGATTCGAAATTGAACTGCTTGCAAACAAGTGAAGGATTCATTAAAAAGGAGCAAAATTTAATTTTGGAAAACAGGCCAAATTTCAAGCGTATAGCCAATGAAAAGGTGGGSGATGCTTTCAACTGTGAATGTTTGCATGTGTCCAGTTGCAAGAATCAAGGCGACTCAAAGAGAGCATGGACACGTGGCCTTTCAAGAACTAGGGACACAATATATGAATTGAGAAGGATGAAAAATGCTCATTACAGCTGAAATCAACCAAGGGAATAAGAGCCTTATTTGTTAAACCAAGCAGACAGTGGTCATTTAGAAAACAGCTGCCCTTTAAGCTCAAATCTCCACTTTTGGGAACACTTCTGGATTTTACCCATTGTACYTGTGACTCTCCTGGTGTCACTGTTATCTCTCTATTAGTATTTCTGTTTGCATTGCCTCTCAGTTTATTCTGTCAGGTATATCTGTGCTGCTTTTGCATGTTGAGACACTTATTCAATCCCCTCCAAAATGTTCAAATCCTGCACATCAGGCATCCAACAGGCAAATCCAGTTACTTCCAACTAGCGTTTATATAACTAGATTTTGCAGTGGGTTCAATATGCAGAAAAGGTAGAAGATATTTTCAATGAATAAATTGAAAGGGATTTAGGTGTTTTATATTTATTTGAAATTCAATAGGCATGCCATGTAATGCTTTCTCCATGAGCTTCCCAAATGTGCCAGGAACAATGCACAGGCTGAAAGCCATCATTTCAAGGTGCCRCAGGCTTTGTTCTGTTCCGAGGGCACATTTCCCCCCATCCTCTGGATTCACTTCTATTTGCAGTGTTAAAAATCTAATAGAGAAAAACCAAAACTGAACCTGCTACAGTCTCCAGGGAGCCATATGTGTGTGCTAATGGATAAGAATCTTAAAAGTCACTTAATTTTGTTTGCTGCCATCTGTTTCTCCCCAGTATTATTTTTTTTTGGCTGAACCCGTGCAGTACAACTTGTATTGAACAAAGTTGGGTCTGCATTAGAGTAGGAAAGCATCTCCCRATTCCCAGTCGAAATGCCGCTTGGACCATCTACCGAGGATCCTTAACAAGTGCTGGACAGCACTTCAGCAGCRCTTAATGGTAACGTTGGGAGCTCAGCTTCATCCTCACCCCATTCCTTCTCCCACCAGCCTGATTTCACCCGCTAACCAACATTCAGGGCTCACGGTCTCTGCTCTCCCGCCTGCCRTTTGCCGTGGACATTCAGCCCACGCAGAAGGCTCTGCCCTGCCTTGCGTACGGAGATTCAAACACATCTTCCCTTCCCCAAAATGCAGCTTCAGGCTGGTGCATCTTATTCTGCAGAAAACTTCTTCCCTGCGAACCAGCCAGGCCTCATCTCAAAATGCAAATGCCACAGACAAACCTGCAGGGCATCTCTCAGATCCCCCTGTATCTGCCTGAATAAAATCCCCCCCCCCCAAAGACTTGCTCAGCCATTCAGCAGAGCCAGGCTCCTCGCTTGAATTTCCCCAGCCCCATCTCCACCTCTTTTGGGGTGGTAGCCCCCATCCCCTCACCTCACCTGTGGACACCACGGAGGTGGCTGCCCATYGGATCCATTCGCTGCCCTCCACAGCTCTTCTCATCTCAGAGGTAGCTCGTCTGGGATCCAGCACACCATTCCCGTCACACATCTGATTATGAAAGGAGCCAAATTCCTGTTGCTGTTAACCCGCCCAGACAGAAACCAGACGTGGAGAGGTGATATTTCTACCTCCAACATTAGCTTCTTCAGTTCAGTGTCCCTGTTCACAGAATGGAGGAGTAATTTCAATTTTGAACTAATTTACCCTGGGTAGTCTTATATTTGTGCTAGCCCTTTTTCTTGCCAATTTTTCCACTGTGCCTGCAGTTAATTGAACTGCTTCCCTTATTTTKTCCATGATCGCTAATGTCCCTGGTATTTCAGACTGGATTTATGACTTTTTCTAAGCATTCAGTAATGTCATGAGCCAGCTGAGGATCACTTTTGTCCTCACGCATATTAAACCCAGCTGTACAGGGAGCTCACGCTCTACCAACCACTTGCTTTCTAACAAAAGTCAGAATAGGAAAAAGGAAAGAAGCTCCTCTTGCTGTGTTTCCCCCAAACTCTGTTGTCCAAATGGGAATGGGGAGAGGTTGTAGGAAACCTGACCTGAYTTCTGATTGCCAGAGGTCTTTTCCGACCCAAAGTCTTCTCCAGCTCCACAGAACTGCTGTAAATGTCACATCTCTACCAATTACACCAACTGGCGTCAACAGCATTGCCAAGCCTCTGGCTCACACTGAGTCCTTTCTGGTGATGAATTTTTACCTTCTGTGCTGCCCTTCACATCTGTCAGCAAATCCTAGGTCAGCCAATATTTCTCTGCTTTCCACTATTTCATGGGAAAATTTCTATAGCAGGTTGTGGGTCACTTTTTTGAGCTGGTTCGCTGTTCCAAAAAGGGAGATTTGCAGATGGGCTCCCAACACATGCAGATGTTCAGCAGTTGCTGCTCATAGAAAGATGCTGTCTAGCTGTTTAGTGTTTCCAGGAAACGTCTTGGCAGAGATCTGGTGTTATCTCCTTTGGCAAAGTCTCTGGGCTTTAAATATTTTTGCCACATCCATGTTTGTGACCCTTTCTATTTCATGCTCTGCCTTGGCCAGCTCACGATTCTCCTTAAAAAGGTGGCTACCTCTGCTGTCTTACCCATCACCTCTTTTTATTTTAGTGGTATCTAARTTAGTGGTACTGCAAGGTGTTCTGGTTGCAAGGCAGAAGAAGAGGCACAGCCATCTATCCCTGATGTCACTGCGTTTCTGCACAGAGACATCCAGAGCGCTGCTCTGCTGAGCATAGGAATGAACCAGCAACCCCAAAGAATTTCATTGCTTCCCATTCAGCCAGCAYTTGGTCCCAAACCTCAATCTCAAAGGCACATGGGATTGCAGGGGACATTAAAGCTTTCTTTGCTACCTGCATTGCTTCTCATCGCCCACTCATGCTCCTTCCAATACCACGCTCTGCAAATCTCCTCCYGAATTGCTGGCACTCCTGAGTAATTTCACATTTGCTTTTACGAGTACAAGCTCCTGCTTAATCGTCTGTAACACTGCCTCGCATTAAAGGTGCTGATTAAACATCTCACTTCCAATGAGGTTTATTCCACCTTAGAAAAAAATCACCCCCAAGCACGTGCCATACCACTGCCRCAGTCAGTGCACAGCACGGTGCCAGCAACCTTGACTTTCCTCCCCAGAGAAGCCAATCTTCAGTCATCCCTGAAACAACCTTCCTGGATTTATTCCTCTATTCAGCAGCCTTCTTCCACTGAACCCCTTCAGCYACTCTGACACTGGGGAAAAAATAACAACGATGTGAGCAGAAATGGGCAAGGGACGGAGTTAGAGTAAACTTGCATTATTTTATGGTGTAACATATGGAACAGTTGTAGCAACCCTAACTTCTCATGGTGGTTCTTTTGATGTTAAGAGTCCTGCAAGGGAATATCTGACAAAAAAAATTAAATACTTGAACAAGTTGTGATTGCTTTCCTCCTAAAAAAAAATCASAAACATATCAGTGAAGTTCCCAATCCCCTCTGCAGTGATTCTTCCCAACATACCTCCACAGCAAAGGAGGAAGATCTGTTTGCCATCGCTACACAGCTCACAGGATGCCCAAGTTTGATTTCACTTCCTCCTACAGCCCAGTTCACAATACCTGGATCACTTATGCAATGGGTTTTCTCTTCTTTTCTGCCCTGGCCTAGGCTGAAAGCACTATTGCAATACAAAATACAGAGTTTGGGAGTCTCAGAGCCATCTTATCATGCCACCTTTCTGCCACAGCTACTCACTTGGATCTCACTTCACTGGCAGAAATCCCCAAAGCAGAGGGTCAAAGGATAAAAAGCTTAACTTCCTTCCCTTCATAGAACAACCTTCCCACTTAAAGTTGTGAAAAAGTTGTTGAGGTAGAACTGGTAAGTCTTTTCTTTCCACTGGCTGATCTTCCTGTTAGCATCAACTCCTGCTGAAGTAGTTGGCCAGATGACCTCCCACAGTGCTGTGATGAAGAAGAGCCCTTCCCTTCCTGGCAGTGCCGTGGCAGGCACYGTGCAGCCTCTGGCTATGCCCGAGATGTGTTTTGTACACACAGGCTGTTTTTAAAGGGTTTTCTTTCTCTCTCYTTCAGGTTGGAAAAGCAGCTCCACCCACACGTTGCACTGATGAGGCAAGTRGGGTCTGGGCAGTCAACAGAGAAAAGAAATTTCTGGAGGAAAGAGTTGGAGGATTTGACTGGCATTTTACACTATGCAACCCCAGACGAACCCTGAACCCATAAATATTTCTTGTGAAGGTCTGTGTGCATCAGAGATGGCTGCCGGTGGCTCATCAAAGCTGGCATTGCCGCTGCAGCAGGCACCTGGACGAGTCCCCTCCTGCTCACTCACAGGTGAGGTAGCTTTTGCACGTGATGGGGTGAAGGAGAAGGCCAGATAATTGTAGGTTTTCTGTTTCACATGGCCACACCGAGGGTCCTTGCCTGTGTGTGCAGAACTATTACTCACCACCACATCCTGCAACACCAGGACTGACCACAACGTCCTGGTTCCAAAAGGTGTCAGGGTTTGTGATCAACTGATGAAGCTGGAGAGTGAATTGGTAGGGAAAACCTCCAAAAAACTACATTTTTTAAAGGAATGAGTCAAAATGCTTTGTTTTGCAGTGTTCAAAATGTCACATTTCTATTTTGCAGTTCTAAATGACATTTCTAAATTTTACCTCAACTTCATTACAAAAACCTCAAGAAATTCATGGAGCTGTTATTTCTCTTCTCTCTCTAGACATTTTTCAGTGTTTTTGTTCAACTTTAAATGATTTTTCCTTCAAACCCTTGGTGCATCTAATGAACTAGCACACCAAATACGTGTATGAAACTGTTCACTGCCTGGTCTCTGGGCTTTTGTCATGGCAGACCTCAGCTTGAGGTCACAGGATATCAAGCTCAGGACTTTCGGGTGTCAGCAGCAGCCCAGTTCCACTGTGGGTACAAACACCACCATTCATAACTACCTCAAGTAGCCAAAAATCATAGCACCGACTTAAAATGAGTTTTAAAATAAAAACCAGTACATAAATGTTTTGAATCAAGGACCATCTTTGTATTCAGCACATGGTTCATGATGGGCCACTTAGCCCAGYGTAGTGCTATAGACAGGTACTGCAGTTTACAGAACTGCAACATGTATACACCAACCAATTTTTATCAATTTTGGCTGTAGGTGGTTTCTCCTTTTTGAATTTTTGCCTGTACTTTGGCCTCTGAAGCTTTTCTTTGTGTCTATTAAGATGAGGTTTTTCCAGGAGGGAGAGAGAAGTTGTTCATACACTCCCACTACTCCAAGATCTGGCGCTCTAGAAACACTGAATGTTGTGGGACTTGCAGACAAAAATGGCAGATCTGGACACTGGCTGTGATCTCCTCATACAAATAACTAAGACTGCATCGAGATGTGCTGACTGAGAGCCAAGCATTTTGTAGCTCTGTCAGAAAGGACACAGTGTGTTCAGTTGTGCAGGAAACTCATTCAGCTGAAATATATGCAGCCATTAGTACAAATTTCATCAAGATGGATTTTTTAACCATTAAAATTCCTTCTGATATGTTTTAGCAAATTGAAAAACATAAAAACATATTGCAATAATGAGCTGTCTATACGGAGATAACGCCTTGCAAAAACAAGGGACATGTCTCCAGTATCCAGACAACCTGTGGAAGAGCAGATACAAGCACTCACTGAAACTCATCAGGAACTGATGTTCTTGCATTCACAGGTAGAGATCCAACTCTCAACAACATCGACAACTGGGAAATTCGGAAGAATAACCTAGGTCAGCCTCCCCCTTTATAAACTGTGGAAGCCAAATGATGTTTATGACCACAATGTCCCAGGAATGCTCTTAATCAGTACACTAACTACGTGCATCGCGTAGACCTGGTAATATGAACCACAACCCTGCAAAGGCCTGATGCAGCACAGCCAATGCTACGGACAGTCAGCCACTCAACTCTCAGAGCTGAAGAAGTTCCCTGAGTTGCGGCTCAAAAGCACACAAGTGCAAAAAAAAAAAAAAACACATAGAAAAGGACTTACCGGGTCCAAAAGCTCCCAGGACTGGGAAGAAGTGGGAATTAAATGCCAAAGGTATGGGGTGAAAAAGCAGTGTTTCAGTTTCCTGTTGGAGAAACCAAGAAATGAGTGATGACTACTTTCACTGTTATGGCTATAGAAATTTAACAGTTTCATTTCACTAGGAATCATAGAATCATAGAATCATTAAGGTTGGAAAAGACCTCTAAGATCATCAAGTCCAACCGTCGACCCAACACCACCATGCCCACTAAACCATGTCCTGAAACACCACATCTACACGTCTTTTAAATACCTCCMGKGATGGTGACCCCACCACTTCCCTGGGCAGCCTGTTCCAATGCTTGACAACCCTTTTGGTGAAGAAATTTTTCCTAATATCCAATCTAAACCTCCCTTGGCGCAACTTGAGGCCATTTCCTCTCGTCCTATCACTAGTTACATGGGAGAAGAGACCAACACACTTAATGAAAGTGTCTAAGAAGGAGAGAGTAATGCCTCTATAATGGGAAGTACCTGGGAGGAGCAGCCTTGCAGTCGGTGAGGAGCTGGTGGAGAAAGCTTGGGTGGAAGCTTGGGCTCCCTGGCCAAGCAGACTGTGAGGAAGGAATGGAAACACCCAGGCAGCTGGTGGCGGTCACAGATTCATGTTATTACTAGAAAGGACAGTCCATCAAAATGGTAGCTCACATCCTTCTCCCTTTTGGCCAACAACATGGACGGTAAGCGCAAGGTTCACCCACTCCACGTCCCCTGACTGTGGCACTCACTCAGCTGAGAGTGCTGCATTTACCACTGAACCTTTCTGCTGCTGCTCCCTCCAYCTAGCAAGGAAAACACCTCCCTGTGGGAGGTTGTAGGGAGCTAAGGCTCGTCCATCTCAGCTCCTGAGATTTCTGTGCAGCCACCAAGAGGAATGGTGGGTCACAATGATCCTGAGGTTTCCTGCAGAGAGAACAAAGTAAGTTTCAAATTTTGCAAAATGAAATGCTTCTTACTATTTAAATCTTTATTCACATTTTAGAAGAAAAAAAATATGAGTGTTACGTTTGAGTTGAAGCACTCCTCCTGTGCATTGACAGACCCTGACTTCACTGATTGCAAAACTGCAAGCACTCTTCAAACCTCAGACTCAGACAGAGACAACTTGGCCCATGCAGGGCAGGGGGGCTGAGTCGTCAGACAGGCTGTGTATTGAAGGTGAAAAAGCTGCACAAGCCTGAAAAACATYAGTAGTTAATTCTCCTGTTAATCAACACCTGCTGTTCTACCAACACATAAAATGCAAGTGGAAATAGTATGAGAGCTACACCTCACAAAAAGCACCCCATGCTATTCACTGAACCATGGCTCAGTGCCGTGCTGGCGTGTGCTACATGCCTGGGGAAAACAAACAAACAAACAATAACCTAAGCAAGCCATAAAAATATACCCAGTCTCCAAAGTAAGTGCCCAAGGTGAAGTCTTGTCGAAGAGTGTCATTTAGGTGTGCATCTCTCAGTTTCCCACAAACCTCTGAGCTTCATGCCCCCTGCCCTTGGTTGTGCACTTGTTTGCACACAACGGAAGGGAGATGATGTGCAAATGTTGTGCGGATGTTGTGCAGAAATCAATACAGCTGAAACCAGAGAAGGGCATTGCTCAGCAGCATCAAGCCTTACAGACGGTGACCATCAGTGTCCTGAGGGCACCATCTGCTCTGACCTTTCAGCCTGCTGCGCAGTACTTACTCACTTCCTCTCCATGACCCAAACACCTGGTAAGACTGTCATAGTGGCAGAAGACACCAAAAAAAAGCCTTCCAGACTAAGATCTCTCACTTTCTTAATTCAGAAAAACAGGCAAGAGACCGTAAAGTTTTTATGAGTGRACTCCAGGCCATAAAATGCGATTTAATATTAAAAGCATGGTGCCATCAACCATGCTACTGTAAATAAGTGTAAAGCCAAAGTTATCAACAACCTAACTGACTGGCCAAGGTTGGCCACCTGTGTTACACTGGTGGTGTGTTTGAGCAGATCATGCATCCATCACAAAGCCCTGCTCAGGACCATGAGTTTCTAGACAGTAGTAGCACACGTACAATAACCAGGAAAGAGTTTTCCTCTGGAGATGCAGACCCTTCAGCTCCAGGGTCAGCTCTGCACAGATCTTCATGTGAAAGCCACCTTGTTTTTCTGGAGTTCACCTACACATTGTCCCAAATATACAGCATCACTGCTTCCTGCTCCCATCAGTGTCTTGAGTTCAGGAATGCAGCTATGGACAGTGAAACTTCTTTTGGAAAGAGCTCTTCTTCTGAGAGCTGCTTCTCAGTCTAGCACCCTTCTTGTTCCTCCTACCAGCCCCATCTGGGAGGAGCTGCAGGTCCGGAGGGGGAAGTTACAGCTGCTACTTCTAAAATGGCAAACAAAATTGCATGCCATTGAATGTCACGCAGATCCAAGTATTCATTATGTGTATCCACCCACTACCTCTGTACAAGAAAAAGGCTGTGGAAAGGCTTTATAGCTGTAAACTGGAAGAAATGAGGAGTCTCATCACAGAGTAAATCCTTTGGTCCCCTTCTGCATTCAGCAGGTGGTATTAGATCTCTTCCCATGACATCGGTCTTAAAGAAAAGAAAAAAGACTTAGTCATCTGCACATCATTGTGTTAATCCCAGTCCACATGCTGCTCCAGATGTGGAGGGGTACAAGGTCTTTGCTCAGAAATCCAGCTCCTGTTGCTAAATTTGTATTGGCATCTAATGGGTGCCATGAATAAGTATGCCTGATAGTACCCAACTGACTTTGGATACAGGGTTGGGATTTGCATTACAATTTTTATCAGTTGTTCCAAAGACTGGTTCATTCATTAACCGATGCTTTTGCTTGATAATTATTGCATAGCAGTACCTGTGAAACAGTGATCCTATTTGGTGGATGACTTAATGCAGAAACCTCACTGCATAAAGAAAACAGGAGAGGTGTCATGTTTATTAATGTTCAGTGGCTGCTACAGTAAGTGCTTTTTGCAGACAATACCCACACTTGCTCTGCAAGAATGTATAACTAATGCACTTCTGGAAATGATCTCGTGAAGCAGAAACCATGAAGGCAAGAACAGATGGGAACCAAACTTTCACTCACTGCTGCATTTTGAAATTAGAAATAATTTCTAAATAAGAACTCAAATGAACAAAGAGATTGCAGAAGCAGAAATGCTCAGGATATGGCACTTCCAGTCTTTACTTTGGAACATTCAAGTCTTCTCAGAAATGCATTTACTTTCAGTGATTATCTGTTGGGGGGTTTTTTTGAAAAAAAAAAGGCATGTAATTGTGAGAAAATAATTACAGCAGAGTTAATGTGATGTGCTCAGTGAATGCTTCTGTGTACCATTAAATATCCTCAAGGAAATTATGGATGTGTATCAATTGCAAATGGTGGGGTTTTTTTAGCTACAACACACTAGTACAGACCGCTCAAGGAGTGAGAGGAAGAAGAGTTTACTGCTGGGAAGCAAGGAACATCTTCTCTGTCCCATGTCTTATTTGGCTCAATCTAAGAAGAAAAAGATGAAAGGAAATTCATCACACACAGGACAGGAGGTAAGGGTGGGTGGAAGGACTGACAAGCAAATGGAAAAGCGATTCTGGAGAAATAACGAGCAAGAGAGAAGCACGGCGAGAGGACCAAAGGAAACAGTTCTGAGTTTGATGAATTTGTAGAAAGAAGGCAGGCATGGTTTACTGTGTATTTTTTACCATCTGGGAAAAAACTTTTGTGGTCAGATTAGTTCCCTTCCCACCTTGCAACTTTTTTTTGCTTGTAGAACAAGAAGCAAAGTGAAAACCATGAGATTCATGCCTTTGAATTTCACCCTACAGATGTGCAGTGAGCGTGCTCAGCTAGCAGTGCCTCACACAGATGATGCCCAACCACAAATTTCAGGGCTAGAGATTGCCTTTGCACCAGTCCCTCCCCCATATGCTACTCGAGGGGCATGAAAGCATCCTGGAAGGGAGACAAAGCCCATGGACATGCCTAGGGCTGGAGCAGGGTGGAGACATCATCCTGCTGATGAGAATCGGACCTAAAATTGTAATTTTTAATAGCTTAAGCAAAGAGCTGTTGCAGAGTGTTTGTTCTGCCCTCCATGCAACAAATCCCTTGGGCAGCTTTGCACAGCCTGTACTGGGKGTAACCTGGACTTCAGCATGGACCATACAATCACTCTGGCTTCTGCACCGACAGTGGTGAGCTGCTGCTAAAACCATGAGCAGCTCAGAGAAAACTGGGAGTGGAAATGCTGGAGACTGTCACGCTGGTGGAAAATTACCACCTGAGCAAGCAGGAGCCTGCTCCTTATGCAAACCCGGAGATGAAAAGTACATCTCATATGCACTACAGAGGACTAAAGCCGTCTGGATTTTAAGAGGAGATTAGGGCTTATCTTCTGGCTTGTCATTGAATGATTGTAGACTAATACAGGGAAAATAATGGTAAAGGAGTCAAAGAGAATGTGGGTTAAGTAATCAGATAACACATCTAATGGAGATAAAAATGATGGAGACTAAAAGGGTTTGTTGGTTGGGTTTTTTTATATGTTCTGTATTAAAAATACAAACATGAAAGACATGCAACACCTCTGAGAAATGTGTGGCTGAAGTGCAAGAGCCACGTGAATTACCCAGCATCTTCTCTAAAGAGAAGAGACTTCTGTGCAGAGCAACATCCATGCTTCATCTTCCTGAGTTCTCTGAGCACTTGCTTGCACCTTGCAATCATCCCTGTCAGAGGCACCAAAAGCAGACCCTGATACAAGACTCCTGCCTGCTGTTAACCTTTTTAAATAGATTAAGAAAGACCAAGGTGCTTGGCTTTGGGCTGTACCTGTAGCTGTTCAGAAAGACTAGGCAGAAGCCAGCATTATCCTTTTCTATATCTCTGGTCTCTAATTCTTCTCGCTTTATTTGCAAGATCTTTTGAAGTCCCTGGCAGCAGGTCCCTGGAGCAACTCCTTTCTGCTACATCAGAGGATTTTGATCTTTCACAGACTGTGACCAAAACACCACTTCACTGAAAAGAAAGGAGATCCTGATGGTTGAGAGGCTTAGCTCTAGCCCACTTTGGATCCACGTTTGTTGTCCAAATATTTGTCTAATGATCTCACACTGGCACAAACTTCCCACAACATCCAAATCTTTCAGTCTACCATATCAGATATATGTTAAAGAGACCGCAGGACTGCAAGACGTTACAGGATAAACTGTTTGCCGTCGCTTCTCTTTCTTATTAGAAGTAGAAATTGCTTTTAATCAGACACTTCTGATTAAAAAAATAAATTGAACAAAATGTACTGTGGACGCCAGGTGCTCACCAAGCTGCTCCATCACTCCTCCTCCTCAGCTGGACAGGGGAAAGAAAATATGACAAAAGGCTCGTGGGTCGAAATAAGGACAGGGAGATCACACAGCAATTACCGTCATGGGCAAAACAGACTCAACTTGGGGGAAATTAGTTTAATTTATTACCAGTCAAATCAGAGTATGATAATAAGAAATAAAAAATAAATCTTAAAAAAGCTTCCCCCCACCTCTCCCTTCTTCCCAGGCTCAACTTCACTCCTGATTCTTCTACCTCCCCCCAAATGGCACAGGGGAATGGGGGTTGTGGTAAGTTCACATCACTTCATCTCTGCTGCTCCTGCCTTCTCATGCTCTTCCCGTGCTCCAGCATGGGGTCCCTCCCATGGGAGACAGTCCTCCACGGACTTCTCCAAGGTGGGTCCTTCTCACGGGCTGCAGTTCTTCATGAACTGCTCCAGCGTGGGTCCCTTCCACRGGGTGCAGTCCTTCAGGAACAGACTGCTCCAGCGTGGGTCCCCCACGGGGTCACAAGTCCTGCCAGCAAACCTGCTCCAGCGTGGGCTCCTCTTTCCACGGGGCCACAGGTCCTGCCAGGAGCCTGCTCCAGCACGGGCTTCCCACGGGGTCACAGCCTCCTTCGGGCATCCACTTGCTCCAGCATGGGGTCTTCCCTGGGCTGCAGGTGGATATCTGCTCCAGCATGGACCTCCATGGGCTGCAGGGGGACAGCCTGCCTCACCATGGTCTTCACCATGGGCTGCTCCGGCTGCTCTGGCACCTGGAGCACCTCCTCCTGCTCCTTCCTCACTGACCTTGGTGTCTGCAGAGTTGTTTCTCTCACATATTCTCATTCCTCTCCCAGATGATGTTGCACAGCAGTTTTTATTCTTTCTTAAATATGTTATGCCAGAGGGGCTACCACCGTCGCTGATGGGCTCAGCCTTGGCCAGTGGCCAGCGGGGGTGAGAAGGGGCAGGTGTGAGAGGGGAGGGCTGAAAAAGTGAAGGAAAATTAGAGGGTCCAGCTTGATGCAAATGAGAAGGCAGCAGAGGGACATGGAGATGGGCAAAGGTGACCAGACCCATGGGCCAGACTGGGGGAGGGCAGAGCACAACAGCATTTGCCATGGCCAGAGACAACAAAGCAGATGCAAGGGGGATGCTCTGAAAGTATCATCAGTGCTGAGCCGCTGAATTATCCTGTTACAGGCAACGGCTAAATCCCAATTGACTTCAGCAGAAGATGAGTCAGGTCCCAAAGCTACAGGTCGTTTCTGCGTGACTCTAAACAAAACAAGCCCAGGTGCACTATGTATTTTTCCCACTGTTTTCACTGCTGCACTTTTTGGTGCTGTCTTCCTTTTCTTCCACCTGGTTTCCAGACAGGGAAAACCTTTCACATAAAACTTGATTTCTTTAGGAATTTTTGAGAGCATAAAGGGAGGCAGTGTCTTTGTTCATATTGCTGCAAGCACATCACATACCTGTCCTGGTTTCGGCTGGGATACAGTTAAATTTCTTCCTAGCGCTATGTTTTGGATTTAGTATAAGAAGAATGTTGATAACACACTGATGTTTTTAGTTGTTGCTAGGTAATCTAGCTAGTCAAGGACTTTTCAGCTTCCCATGCTCTGCCAGGCGCACAAGAGACTGGGAGGGGGCATAGACGGGACAGCTGGCCCAGCTGGCCAATGGGGTGTTCCATACCATGTGACGTCATGCCCAGTATATGAACGGGAGGCATGGTCCAGGAAGTGGCGATCGCTATTTTTGGCCATTGCTAGGCAGGTGGTGAGCAATTGCATTGTGCATCACTCATTTTGTATATTCTATCATTATTATATTATTATTATTGTTATTGTTATTTTCCCTTCCTTCTCTGTTCTATCAAACTGTCTTTATCTCAATCCACAATTTATTTTTTTTTCTGATTCTCTCCCTGTCACACTGCAGGGGGGGAGTGAGCGAGCGGCTGTGTGGTGTTTGGCTGCCTGCCGGGTTAAACAACTACAGTACCAAAGAATGATTCTTTTCTGTATTTACTGTGGAGCATCACATCTTGTTTTCCCAATTTTTTTGGCCTGCTAAGCAACAAAAAAATAGGAAGTTCAAGATAACTTGTAAGATCTTAAATTCTAGTTGCAGGAACACCTTGAAATGCTGCATTTGAAAATCTAAAAGGTTAATACATTTTTTGGCTATGAGAAGCAAATCATGAATACTTGAGTGGGCTTACCAGCAGGGGAAAAATACCTTTGATACAGAATAGTACCCAGATATGAGGAGAGGAAAAATACTGCCTGTTATTTTAATACATGGATTTGTTTGCTTTCTGCTTTGCACTGATTTTGTACCGTGTGAATTCACTGACTTTATGTGCTGGTTTTGGCTGAGATAGAGTTAATTTTCTGGTTAGAGTTAATTTTCTAGAGTTAATTTTCAATATAGTCACTATTGATTTGTACTAGTGAAAGAGAGCAGAGAATCTAGCCCCATCTGTTATAAACAAACAAGGCTCTTTTGGGGGTTATAGCAAAGATTTTGCTTCAGTGGAATTATAAATGAAACTACAAGTTCCAATTGAAACACAATTTTTTTCCTGGTTCAGACGGCAGAATTTCCTTACAGGGGGAGGCAGAGGCTGTTCAGCCACCGGACAGTCATGCTTCTAGCATCGAGGGAACTGGAAAATCTCTTCCAAGCTGCAGAGGAGTTGTTTGCGGCATGGCTGCATCTTATATTCCTCGTGTTTTCTGCAGTAGTCACAAGGTGAACTCCAAACAAGGCTCTTGAGCTCTGTTTTTTCCCTCAAACCCACAAACTCAGCTCACAGCACTCAGAGCCCGGTTGCTGCAGTGGCTCAGTCTCTGGTGCCCTGTCCTTGCACCGCTGCCGAGTCTGCCTGGCCCCATTTCTACCTCCTGGATGTCCTCCATATCTCCAATGCCCAACCTGGGAAGCACCACAGTAATTTCTGCAGATGAAGGGGCAGATGAAGGGAAGGCAGGTATGCACCCTTAGCCAGGAGCCAACTGCACCCTGCTCTGCCCAACCAACACCAGCAACTAATGTCTACCTTCAGACACTTCATTAACCTTCTCCATCTAATCCCAGCTAAACTGCTTTACCCTGATTTGCTGCCAATCAATCAGTAATTAGGTTTGTTGACAATCATAAAGGCAGAAATGCACATGTCCATGCTTCAGCCACCATGTCTGATCATTCCTTCCTCCTGGCTACTTTTGTTTTTCATTTGTCCTTGTGCAATTTGGAGCTGCTAAAACATTCCCTAGGTAATAAGACCCGGGACTGTCACCATCAACATGGAGCCAATAAATGCCCCTTGGGCTGGCAGGAGAGTGTCAGTCATTTGGAGGTTTGAGGTTGCAAGCGACCCAACCAGTCTGTCCTCAGTTGACATCATTTAATGAGCTTCTCAATGAACACCAAGCCCATGGCAGCACTCAGGAGAGCCCGTTATCTTTCCATGATCCTTGATTCACTCAAAAATGAGCGAGGCTTGTGGAGCCTGGGCCCATTATGGGCATCTGTGATGATCTCCAGCTGGAGCTGTGTTCTCCTAAATAGCTGCGATACCCAAACTAATCCCCAGGGAAAGAGCAAGATTACAGCATGCCTCTTGGCTTTGTGGGGAGAAGGCTGAGCAAGCAACAGCTGCCTGGGTACCGCAGGCACCCCTCACTGAGGGACCGCTCATGTGTTAAGATGAGGTTGCTTTCCTGTAACTAAGCAGTGTCCATGAGCAGACCTGAGCTACTGGAACTACACTGAAGTCTCCAGGTGTAACACCAAAAATAAAACCTGGTTACGTCTTTATAGAAATCCCAGCTGTGTCAGCCCATGATTGCACCTCTCTATGGCCCCGTTGACAGTGCTCTGCCAGGGAAATGTGGCAGTGAATGCACCATCCTGGAAAAACCTCACTCCCAGTGATGTGGCCTCTTTCTCTGGTGAAGGAAGGTTTTCCTATGCCTGCATAACATATAGCCCTGTTGAATTGTTGTATTCACAGTAAATGCACTTGACAGGTATAATACTCCACAAGCCCAGACCAAGGCAGGTGTTGGGAGCAGGCATAGCCTCAGTGTTAAGCAGCAGGAGGGATAGTTTTCTAAGGTATGCATGGCCAAGGTAATTTATGACACTGAAAGTGCCGCGCAGATAGGAGCAAATGAGATGGCTTGTTCAGTCTTTAATGAAAAGGAGAAACCATTTCCAAACAGAGCAGCTGYGAACCTTTTTGGTCTCCAGAAAGCTCCAGAAAGTTCATGGTGGGACATAAATGTCACTGTAAATGATGAGATGGTGCATGGTTACTGCAGCGGGRGAGAATACAGAGTTCTGGCAAAACAAAATCTCAAGGTAATCCTGAAGACAGAGGCTAAACCCAAGGAATRATTTGGAGCCTTGCAGCAAGGAGGGAATGACAGACCCTGTCTCTTACCTGCCTTCTCAGGTGGATGGTGCAAAACAAACTCAACTGCCTGAACATCCCCAAAGCTCAACCTGATGTTACAGAGTGGGCTCATGTATAGCTGTCCACATGTGCTGGCAAGTTATAGGGGTATAACAGGGTAGATAAACGAATAGGGAAGAGAAAATGGGTTTGTTCTCAATGTAAGGTAGCTGAAATGTGCTTTAGTAAGACATTGATTCAGCTACGTCCAGGAACACAACTCACAGCCTGAAACRCTACATACTTGTGCTAGCTGCTGACCAGGAGTTAGCTTCTGTATGGATGTCTGAAAAAACATTAGACCATTTATGTCCTGTCATGCTGGCAGACTTCTGACTGATTGAGTAGATTAAAGCTGGATGAATAATTCATTAAATAAATCATTTATTTGAAGAACTTATCTCCATTTTTTTTTCAGATTGGAGCRCGGCACAAACAGTATCACACTGATTTGACACTATTTCTCAGCTACTTCCTACCCATAAATGTAGTTCAGTCAACGATTCTGACAGCTTGTTTTCAGTGCTCAATAGCTGCAGTGCAGTTGGCAGGGAGCAGCTCTGGCTGGCTACTGAGAGTCTCAGCCCCAATGGAAGTGGGGCTGGAGTTTCACCCAAGCCAAGGTCAATACGATGCCGTAAGGAGCAGAGCAGAGGGATGAGGATAACAAAGTACCAGGTCYCCCATTGTCTGGAGGGTGAAGAAGCCCTGTGACAGCTGCATCCTTTGGAGCGAGGTTTTTCAGGGTGCTGGTTATACTATGGAAAGCCACCCTGGGCTTCTAAACMCAAATACGTTGTTCATTGAGAGGACAGTCTGTAAAGAACTCATAAAGCCCTCTTGCCATGTCTCCACAGAACAGATTCATGGGTCACTGTCTGGAGAGCTCAGGCCTAGAGCCAGTACCCATCCACTGCCCTCCTGCCCTAACTCATTTGCAGATGGAAAACCATCCTCCTCACCCTAATCCTTGAGCAGCAGTGAAGCCAGTCTTGTCATGGCCAAGTAGAAATTGGGTTTCCCATGGAAATTGTCACACATATTCATTTAAGCCAACTATTTACAAATATTTTCATGTTTATTATGAAATACTGCRCACTCATGAGCATTCCTGTGAGTTAAGTCACTCCCTGGAATACCCATGCAAAAAGGTAATAACACAACCTGCTTTATAACCATGCACATATGTTCATGTCATTGCCTCTGCAGCATTTTTCTAGCTTTGGAATTAAGATGGGAAGGAAATGARCCAGGTGGAAATGGGAAAAGAAAACCCATCCATAAATTCAGGATGTCTCCTGACTTTTGGTCCCTCCTGTTCCTTTGCTCCTTTGTAGAAACATAGAATCATTGAGATTGGAAAAGACCTTTAAGATCATCAAGTCCAACCGTTAACCTAGCACTGCCAAGCCCACCACTAAACCATGTCCCTAAGCACCACAGCTACAYGTCTTTTAAATACCTCCAGGGATGGTGACCCCACCACTTCCCTGGGCAGCCTGTTCCAACGCTTGATAACCCTTTTGGTGAAGAATTTTTTCCTAATATCCAATCTAAACCTCCCCTGGCACAACTTGAGGCCATTTCCTCTCGTCCTATCACTTGGTACTTGGGAGAAGAGACCAACACCCACTTCGCTACAGCCTCCTTTCAGATAGTTGTAGAGAGCGATAAGGTCTCCCCTCAGCCTCCTCTTCTCCAGACTAAACAACCCCAGCTCCCTCAGCCGCTCCTCATAAGACCTGTTCTCCAGACCCTTCACCAGCCTCGTCGCCCTTCTCTGGACACGCTCCAGCACCTCAATGTCCTTYTTGYAGTGAGGGGCCCAAAACTGAACRCAGKATTCRAGGTGYGGCYTCACCAGTGCCGAGTACAGGGGCACGATCACCTCCCTRCTCCTGCTGGCCATGATATTCCTGACACAGGCCAGGATGCCGTTGGCCTTCTTGGCCACCTGGRCACACTGCTGGCTCATGTTCAGCCGGCCGTCRACCAGCACCCCCAGGTCCTTTTCCGCCAGGCAGCTTTCCAGCCACTCTTCCCCAAGCCTRTAGCGTTGCCTGGGGTTGTTGTGACCCAAGTGCAGGACCTGGCACTTGGCCTTGTTGAACCTCATGTAGTTCCTCCTTCCGGCCCTTCTTGTAGATGGGCATCACATTTGCTAACCTCCAGTCAACAGGGATCTCCCYGGTTAACCAGGACTGCTGATAAATGATGGAAAGTGGCTAGGTGAGCACTTCTGCYAGCTCCCTCAGTACCCTTGGGTGGGTCCCATCTGGCCCCATAGACTTRTGTGTGTCTAAGTGGTGTAGCAGGTCACTAACCTTTTCCCCTTGGGTTATGGGGGCTTTGTTCTGCTCCCCATCCCTGTCTTCCAGCTTGGGGGGCTGGGTACCTGGAGAACAACTGGTCTTACTATTAAAGACTGAGGCAAAGAAGGAGTTAAGTACCTCAGCCTTTTCCTCACCCTTTGTCACCGTGTTTCCCCCCACATCCAATAAAGGATGGAGATTCTCCATAGCCCTCCTTTTGTTGCTAATGTATTTATAGAAACATTTTTTATTGTCTTTTACGCCAGTAGCCAGATTAAGTTCTAGTTGGGCTTTGGCCCTTCTAATTTTTTCCCTGCATAACCTCACAACATCCTTGTAAAAAGACTAAAAAGCAAATTAAATGTCCACTTAATTAACATTTCTTTGGCCTTTCTGTCTGAAACGGACCATGATTTTTAAGCTATGTGATACACGTTGAGTAAATGTACCATCATTTGTGTACCATCTCTTAGAGGTTATATGTATTTGGAATGTCCAAATTGCACTGAAATAAAGGTCAGGGTCCTCTCAGTGCCGTGTTCCCAAAGGCACACAGCAAAATCTTCAGCTCACAAGTGTTTTTAACTTCCTTTGTGTACTTAGTGTTATATTTTGTTACTTTATCAGAAGAAAAATCAACTTTTAAAACAAGATTTCAATATTGATAGCACTGCAGGCACAGCTTTGTTGAGCTGGCTTCTGCCTAGGAATATTCAGTGCACTTTTTCAAGAATTAGCTTGATGGATTTTTTCCTCCGTTGCCTCAGCAAGGCTTGAAATAAATGGAATCACACAAGTGGAAGGCAAAATTTCAAGATAATACAGAATTTTTTGGCACCTTTATTATGAGTAAAGGCATGCCAGCCACAAAGGACTCGTTCTGAAATTCATAGCATTTGGGTTTGCTGAGTAGCAGTGTAAGGAATATTGACTCTTTTTACTTATATATGAAGATCATTTGCACTGCAGGGATAAAGGACAGAAGATAGGATGGAATCTAGTCTCCAAAATTACCCAGGTTCTTTTGAAAATCGTAGTTAGACTCTCCCACTATGGAGTTACTCAAGGTGGGACTGAATTTTGACTGGTAAGAGCACATGAAGGCTAAAATATAATCCTATGTTTTGGAGGAAAATAATCTTAGGTTCAGTGTAGATCTGAAGGATATAAAAGCCCATCCAAACCTTGGACTGTGCTAGCAAATAAAACAAATCCAAGGGTGCAATTTTCCACTTGCCTTGGGCTGGGGCCAGGGTGCACCAGGAACCACTCCCAGGAGGTGTGGGGACAAGGTTGGGCTCCCTCCTCCCTACGTGATGACTCCTCTGCTTTATTTAACAATGTTATTTACCCATCTTGGTGCATATTTTTAGGCCATTTCCCCCCATGTCCATTACTATCTATTTCATGATGTTGAATTTCACCGGCTGTTTCACTGCCTGGATACTCAGGAGGACAYGATGAGACATGCTTTGCAATGCCAGTGGTTTGGCATCTGCCATCACTGTCACTTCACCCTGTGTTCCCTTTTTCCTAAACATTTATGCTATTTTGAGCAGCACAAGGTCCAGCGCAGATCCCACAGATCTTTAGCACAAGATCCCACAAGTAGTGTCCTTCTACTGTGAAAATTCAGCATTTCTTCCTATCATTTATTTCCCAGTGCTAAGACAGTTATTACACCCAAGGACAGTATGTCCAGTACATTATTACACCAAGGTCCAAGGTTGTGCAGGTGACCAGAGCCCTTACACACAGCGTAACATCCACTTTTGCTGTGCTTGCATGTAAAATCAAGACCTACTGCACTTATGACATCAAGGTGGCACCAGATGCATCCAGGTTCTTCTAACAACCCTCCCCTTTTGGCTAGTGTACCTTCCTTAAAGACCTTAGGGGAAAAATCCCGCTAAAAGCTTCCTGAGATCCAGATATCATCTATTATCCATCTTGCCCTACGCTCCTTCACTCTTTTTGGAGAACTCAAACAGACTCCTGAGGCATGGCTTTCCTCTAAAAATATGAAGTGAGCATTCCCAGGAATCTAACTAAGCACTAATCAATCCTTCAGTTGGACAGATGTGTTTTCTAGTAATAATAGTAATTATCTCTAAAAGCCCTTGAAAGTTTGACTGTTGTTTACTAGGAATAAATAGAAATAGAAGAGGAGCTATTTCAAGTTATACAGCCAGGCTGCTGCTGCTGTGCTCAAAGAACAAGTTCTCTTCTGCAAAGATTTTTTATTGATCACAGTTCCCAAAAAGATTACTTTATTAGAGATATTTCTACAAGACACAGGAAAGGAGAACGGTTGCAGGTGGAGAAGTATAAGCCAGCCTTGGAAAAGGGGGGCAACTGGTAATGAATCACTGCTAAATAACTCACAGCTATTTAGATTTTGTTAGTTGAATAGAGAAATTACTATCTAACACACTGACATTCCTGATGGTCTCAGGAAATATACAACCAATGCGCCCATAATTTACCCCCAGAGCAAGTTATCCAGCAACAGCGTAACTGTATTTACCTCCCTCTCACTTGGGCAAACACTCACACAAATGTGGTCCGACACCTCCACCCTCTCACCGACCAACCTGTTACGGATAAATACAGAAAATAGGGGTTCCACAACACAGTGGAAAGTCAATCTAAAACCCAATCCTTATAAGAAATATGCACAAAGCTTTCATTAATTCAAATAAAGTAAAGGAGTCTTCTTCAGAGGAGCTGTAGATATGGCATGACAGGTCTTTCCATGTAGATCCTCGGCATGGCTGAAATCTCAGAGCAGCTCAGATTTACAGCCAAAAAGGGTTATTAATGCTCTAGGCTTAGAAAAATGTGTTGAAGAAAGCCAACTTTTGTTTTATCTGAGCCTTACTCATTTCCATAGTCGTTAGGATTCCAAGGGCAAAATAGGAACAAACTTTGTAACCCCGTGGCTGTGCTGGTCCTGTAAGGCGTAGAGAGCACTCATCATCAAACCGAGGTCTGTTCCTATGCAGAGGACACAGGGAGCATCCCTAAACCTTAAATCCCAAACCCAGCCTTCACTTTCTTCCTTATATTACCTGCTTTTCAATCAATATAGTCCCTCCAGACATCACTATCAACTGTCCCAGGCAGCCTCACACCATGTGCTTTACAAGCACAAAGAGGAATGAGGTAAAGAAATGTCATCTTGGATTAAAAAAACCCAAAATCCAATAACAAAAGCAATTAGTAAGAACAACAAAAATAAATTAGCATGTGAGTAGACATTGTTAAGACCCACAATATAAAAATCTACAGTCTAACCCAGGTCACTCCAAAGTCAGTGAAACTTTTTTTCATTGGTATGCATTGTACCTAAGGCTCCTGTTTCTGGCTTGGTTCTGCTGCCCTGAAGTCTATAGTAAAATTTTCGTTAAAGTCTGGTGGGAGCTCAGTTTGTCCGTAGTGATTGCTGTAAATAATTTCTCTTATAGATGCTAAAAAAAAAAAAGAGTTAAAGCCTTTTTGTGCAAGTCTTAGGGATGTCTGAAAACTATAATCACTGTTTACAATCTCCTGCAATAGGTGGCAGAAGGAAAATAAATGCAAGTCGGAATAACAGTATCCTCCTTTACTGCTATGCTGCTTGGACTAACTCCATTTCCAGAAAGAAGAGGAGAAAACAGAAGAGAAAGCGAGGGCTCCAGACCAGGGCTGTGCAGTGCCTGAAGTTCAGCTCTGCTTGAAAATTTGCCTTGGCTTGTTGTGCCAAACTTCCCTCTACTCACCAATTATTTTTCATTTTATTCACAGCTGCACACAATTGTGACAATTCCTTTCGCCAGGAGAAAAATGAAAGATGCAAATTTTTAAAATACAGCCCTTGTGCCATGACTTTGTTTGAAAACTCATCTAAATTAATTGCCCTTTGGCTTGGCAATGCTGCACAGCTTAGTGCCTTTCCTGCCAAAGACGGACTTCATTTAGGAAATGTCACGATGTCAGATGGAGAGATATTAAGGGGACATTTGCACTTTACTGTGAATTTTCACATTCCTCAGCTTGCAGGCACCTTGCAGACACTTTCAGGTGGCTGCGGGAGGAATTTTTCCAGTGAGAAGTAAACACGAAGGTGTTGGCCTCACTGGGAGACGGAAAGCCGTTAACTTTGGAGCTAATTACAGGGAGGCTGACAGAGGCAGACAGATGTATTGTCCTGACGAAGGACCTGCCGCTGGTTCTGCCACAAGAGAGGGYGTAAAAATTCTCTCCTTTTCTCTGCAGGTCCATGCAGCCAGGGAGCAAGAAGAGAAGGATGTCAGGACTTCTAATTATACACCAGGAACCTGCAAAATCAGAGCATTAAAAGTGTTAGTTAAAAATAATGCCCTGAGGTGATGAAGTCAAGCAGTGTGAGAAGGAATAGTGCAGTGGTGGGAGTGAGGGGTTGGAGAGAAGGTCTTCTGCTCATTCTCTTGCTGATGGGGTCCGGTGGGGCTCCTCGCCAGGGATTYGCAAAGCATGCGTACAGTTTTATAACTGCTAAAGCCTTGCCTGCATTTTAATTTGAGGTGTGTTTCCAAAAGCAGTTTTAAACTCAGTTTAAAGCCACTTCTGTTGAAAATATTGCCAGTATGATCTAGCCAGCCAGTCATCCTCCAGCCTGTAGGAAAGCTGCTTTCCTGTAAAGAGAGGAATGGATATTTACTGGTTAGCCTCAGATTTTGAAGACCTGTGCTTAGTTCCCAGCTCTGCCACAGACAGACCAAGGTCAGACACACAGGCACAWCTTGAGTTAAAATTTATTGCAGGTGCACTTGAAGTTTTCTGCACAAAAAGGAACTTGTGCGCACTGAGCTTTTGTCTGAAAATCATCTGACGTATTATTATAGGTCACTAAAACCACCTTGGAGGAGTGTTTACTGAAAATCTACTTGCATCCTCACTGAGGGATGATCCACTAAGGTGGATGCAGTTATGACAGATACTGAAATGCTCTTTGTCCCTGGAGCAAGACTAGTGGGTAGCTCAACACAAGGAGAAATGTTGACCAGGATCCTGCTGTTGCTGCAGTACGACTGGGCTGTACCAGTGCCATGTACAGTGAGACCTGGGGGAGAAATTGCACAGTGCCGAGACGCTTTGAAGAGCTGGGCTATAGCACACGTAGCTGCATTTTGTGGATTCCCTCATTCATCTTCAGATCCAAATTTTCATTGATCTGGTGGCCTGTAAGGCACACACCCTGTAAATCATTGGATATTAATTGGGCAAGAAAGTCCAATTCTCTACCTACCAAAATGCTCAGTTGGTGGCCCTCAGGTGGGACCCCCTTTCAGGTCCATCTCTCAAGCAGCACTGGATCCATCCGAGCATCTCTGTGCACACTGGGTACCTCATCTCACCATCGACTGCCACAGAGGTGATGGTGAGGCAAGGTATCTGGTGGGGTTTTGAACCCACTCTAGACCAGCCCTAAACCCCAAAACTGGACAATTAATAAACT
Source organism: Oceanodroma leucorhoa (assembly GCA_030449065.1). Taxonomy (NCBI): domain Eukaryota; kingdom Metazoa; phylum Chordata; class Aves; order Procellariiformes; genus Oceanodroma; species Oceanodroma leucorhoa. The sequence continues at coordinate 4,384,711 of JASVER010000021.1, read as the reverse complement.
TGTGGGGCCATTGCTTTCCACCTGGCATGGCTGATCACCTTGCAAACTGGTGGCATCGCAAAGGTTAAAACTTGACCGCCTGCATGCAGGAAAGGCACTTTTATTAGAGCAGCACATCCCGAAATGAAAAAGTGCTGCCATCATATATCTGGCTCCTGCTTTTATCAGTGCCCACAGCTCCAAGCCAAAATGAAGTATTAAGAGGTAAATCACCTCCGTACATTTCTCACAGGCACTTAGGAAGAGAAAGCAATTTTAGGGAGGACCACAAGGAATTCCTCTCCCTCAACGGGGGAATTCTATTATCTCTCCTTGTGCTCTAGCATAGCCCGTCAATATTAAACCAAATAAATAAGAGAGATGGGGAGAGAAAACCAGAGAGAAGCAGTCAGCACCCTGAAATGGCACAGAAGCGCAGCTCTCTGCCTTGGCCCTGCAGCTCATGGCACCTTTTACCTCTGCAGCAGTGTGGCTGTTGCCCCCACGGAGACAACAGCACAACTCGTCCTCTCTGCTGGGTGTTGGGCTTTCCGAAGAGAACTCCCCTCTTTTTTTGGGGGGAGGGGGGATTTGCCACAGTTTAGCATCTTCCAAGGGTACAAATGCAGCCCGAGGTGCACAGACATACCAACTTGCCACCCCCTGAAGAAATCCATAAGCAGTTACTGATGCTGTCATCATCTTTGGTTTTGGGGTTGTTACACTTCATCAGCCTACTCATAGTCATCACTTGAAGGATAAGAGAATTTGCCCAATTCTCCCATTGGGGAAGAATTTCCAGAAACAACTTTAAAAAGGCACCAAAGCCCCTGGCAAGCTGGTATGAAAGGAGAGGAAAGAAAACTTTTGCTTGAACTGCCCAGGCTGGACTCCTGCAAGCTTGTAGAATAGGAGCTCCTGGAAGAGGAAAATGTCCACCCAGAGCACTGAGTGCTGCTTTCAGTACTTCGGTGCCATGAAGTGACCTGAAATACCTCGGTCATGGGAAAACAATGCAGTGTGCACATTAGCCAGTGCCCATCACTTTACAGAGAGGCGCTGGCAAGGCATTAGCTGGAAAACCRCACAAAACTGCATAACTGTACAAAACCATACAACTGTACAAAACCAGCAATAATTTTCAAGTGCAACTTGAAACACCAAGAGGGAATAATAATCAGTTCTATGTGTCTCTTGAAGAACAAGCAAGTGGCAAGGGCAATGCTGCAGGGCGAAGCGTGCCTGGAGGCAGTGGAGCCTCCCCCTTTGGAGGGCTTTAGGAACAGCTGCCAGGATTTTATATATAGTTGATCCATTTTCAGGGCAGTGAGAAAGACACTGTACTCTCTTGAGGACCCTTCCAGCCCTATGATCCACATTTCTGTATCGCACACAGCCCTCACGTGTGCTACRCCTCGAATACCTCTGTTCTTTCCAGGGAAGGATCACTCATCCCCGCTGCAGAAAGGCTTTGAGGATGCAAAATCAAGACCATTTTCAAAGGACTCAGCTACTACTTTGTTGAGAGGTACTGAGAGCGTTGCATAGGTGATACATATCTGCATTGCTTTTGCTAGTTATAAGAGGTTACAGTCATTCTAGGCATTTGTTGCCAACTCTGCACACACTCTGTGTCCATACACAATCAAGAGTAATCATCAGGATTTGCCAGGCTACAGGCAAATGAAATACAGGACATGATCATGCTCTGACCATGCAGGAGAAGGGAGTTGTTCCAGCAATCTCAGAACGGTGAGACAAGCTGCTGGAGTGAGCAGGGTGAAATAGAACCTTGTAATAAAATTGTCATTATGCATGGAAGGACAGTGGATGAGAAATTATAATAGAAATTGTCTATTCTAATGAGAAAAGGGATGGATGTCGGTGAGCAAAGAAAGGCATTTCAAAGGAAGGAAAATAATACCTTGTGGAAATTGCCTGAGGCTGCTCTTTGCTTACAGGTAGCAGAAGCTAAGACCTGACAGTTTCATCAGAGAAATTGTTTAGGAAGTGACCAAGGGAACATACTTCATTGTTCAAATGTCAAACTGCTCATATCTAGAGAGAAGAGCTTGCATTTATCAGCAGCAGAAGCACACACCTCACAAAGAACAGCAGAGAAACCAAAAATTTTATCATAGATCTGCTGTGACTCAGATATCCCTGGTGCTCTGGCTGAAGATACTACACAGGAGAGGAAGATTCATATTACATTTCCTAGAAGAGAAGAGTGATGGGCAAATACTGAGCATGATATGAGCCCTGACAGAAGAGAAAACAAAGCTTTTCCCAACCATTAGGTGAAAAAAAAGGCTGTGCAACGATAAGCAAGAAAGATGCATCTGGAGTAACTGACAGCTATTGAATTGGGGCAGCCATGAATAGACAGGAGGATTCAATCTAAGAGGTCAGGGGAGTACTGCTAAAGTAGTTTGTTTTGTGGACAACAATAAATTAAGACAGATTTGCAAGAAAAAAATTCTACTGAAAGCAATTTTTCTTTAAACGAGCAACTACCCTTTTCTAGGTAGAAAATGAACACATCTAAGGGAATAGGAGGAGGAGATGTGCTGTGTCAAGAATATACACGTGTGTTGTGATGGATCTAGAGAAAAGTGGAAGAGGAACACTTCTTGCTGGAGGTGAATCGCACACAGGGTTTCTTGGAACAATTTTGRTGTAAGAGAAGATTTCTTGCGTGACATGCCTTTTGGTTCAAGCCTCTTGTTCTTTTCTATTATTGCCTAAAAGCCACATGTTGATCACAAGAACCTTGTTCACATCATGAGATACTGAAATTGAAGCACAAAAGTAGAGTGTCAGAGGTGAGGCACAGCTCTTAGAGTTTGAGGCTTTTCATTTCGCCTTTGGATCAGTGTAAGTGATGAATGGACCCATCTGTGTTCTGCTTTACCAGRCCTGCCGCATCCAGACTAAACTGCTTTGGATATTTGTGAATCAAATCTTAGGAAGGCAATCTGGATCAATAACTAGGATGACAAATTTAGGCTAGTAGATATGAGAGTTAACTGAAAAATTGCAAAAGCAGTTTGTGCCATTAGGTGTCCAAGCAATAAAATGACAYATGAAATTCTGTGTAGATAAATGTAAAGTGATGCAAATGGAAAAATAATTCTAATTTTGCTTGTATAATGATGGACTGTGAGCTATTACCAACCAGGAGAAAAATCTTGGGTTTATAACACATGTTTATATGAAAACATCAGCTTGGTGCAAAGGGTACATTGGGAATGGTTAGAAAAGGAACAGAGAACACAAAGAAAACATGCTATGCTAGCACATGGAATACAGATCTGATCCTCCAGCTGAAAATTAGTATCACATAAAATTAATATTGTAGAAATGTAAGAATTACAGAGAAGGGTTATGGATGATCAAATATGTAGTAAGGTTCCTGCATAAAGAAYTTCTGAATAGGCAAGGACCCTTCAGCCAGGGAGAGAAATGACTGAGAGGATCTATGACAGTCATCTCAAAAATAATGAGCAATATCCATTAAGGTTATTGTCTCTGGTCCAGCAGCTCCACAAGCCACAAGTAACTGGAGTCTAGGACAGCATCCTGGGGAAGCCTTACTGCATGAATGGTTCTTTCGCCCTTCCTGAGGTGTTCATTATTGGCCTCTGTTGGAGATATGTTGCTGGGCTGGGTTGTCTAACCTGACTTAGCTTCTCTTACATTTTTTGGATTCTTAGACCGTGAATACAGCTATTTGTATCCCACACAACGTAATGCAGTATTAGTACTTCTTATCTCCCCTAATCCCTCCTACAGAAACCATACGGTTCCTCCCCCTCTTATTTGTTAGGATCAACAGTCTAACAGGGCTCCTAAATATGCTCATTTTTATATTGCTTCCAGGTGGAAGTTATTGCCCCGGGTGTCATAATGTGAACCAACACCAGCAAATGCATCTGTCACAGCACATTGCAAGCCACCTGTCTCCTTGTTCCTTCTCATATGCTACCCCCCAACCTTCTTAAGAAGGTCCATCCACACTGGGAAACACTGACATACTGCAGACAATTCTGTAATATATACATATACACAGTACYGAACGACTGGCTGGACCCATACAGCTCAGCACTGTGGTCTTGTTTGACCCAGAGGCTACAATAATAAGAGCTGTTCTGCTTGCAGGTGGTAATTGTGTCTGCATCCTGAAAACCAAGGCACATGAAGAACTGGAGTTTACAGTTCAGCCTGCAGTGAAAAGGCAGCGAGTCTCCCCTGCTGTTCTCAGAAGCTACTTGCATATTCTACACACTGCTCTGATTACTTACCAGCCTTTTTTACATGCATGCAGATATTCAATCATCTCTTGGCTCTTCAGGTTTCTAGGTCAATGGGAAAAAAGTCAATGAGTCAACAAATGAATTAAATTTATGCACCCTGCAGATAAAGAATAGAGGAGTACAGCAGGTTCTGAGCAGTAATGGAGATTCAGAGAGGAAAATGACAGCAAAGCGTTTGAGATGTATACAGCTTTGTATTTATGGTCATCCGAGATGCAATCGGGTAAGTGATTTCTGAATACGACTGTGTCAGCTGGTGAAAACTGCTCCATGCAGTTGCTGGTAGGCTGATAATATGGTGACATGATTCACGTTRGAAAATCTCTCATGCATAAACCCCAGCCCACTGTCACCTCAACTGCCGCAACACAGGCACCGTTTGCAACGCCCTCAGTGTCCTGCCTGACCTCCTATCTGGAAGGGCACAGGATTCCTGTAGGACCTGTGCTATATCTGCCATGCCATGGAGCCATTGGTCTCCATGGGAAAGCTTCAGATGATCAAGKGATTTCAACCCAACAGTGTTTAGGCCACTGAACCAAGGCTTCATGCTTCCCTGTAAAATGGGCATCCATGGCTAATGTCAATTTTCAAAGAAACTAGGCACAGAATAAGTGATAGTCAAGGCTTACACAGCAAATGAATGTTGAAGCTAGAAAGGGCTCTCAGCCTTCCAGTCATGGCTTTCCTTCCTTACCTACCAGCACCGTCCTGCACCATGCACACCACAGCGCCTGCTTTGGGTCTGAGTATGCAGCAGCTGAGGATGCTCTAGCAGGTTGTAAGGACTCTGTAAACCTGTGCTTTTGGGTTCAAAGCAAACTTAATTAGTGGCCTGTTTAATTGAAAAAGGACTGTGTGCCCAAGTGTTCTTCTCATCTTCATCTGTAAACAAAGAATTATTAAAAGGTTCTCAAGGATTTGAGATAGTAATTAAAAGAAGATGAGTGATCTTCACAAACTACAGCACGGCTGCTTTCCAAATTAATGTTGCGGAGCTCCTTGGCTGGGATGTTACTGTGACTGCAGATTATCATCTCTAAGGCTAAAGATATAACAGGATTCCCACGCATCTCTCTCTAAGGCAGCTGTACCTTGACAGGCACAGGGTACAGAGCCGCTACGTGGCAGACGTGGTACTTGGAGCCATGTGGAGGGGAAGGCAGGAAACTTGTAACCAGAGTGAAAAAAGGGTGTACATAGACCTGTCAAACCAAATACTGTGGGAACGGGGTGCCTTTCCCATGCCCTTCCTGCACATCCCACTGGTGAAATGTAAAATTCCCCACCAGTAAAATGGAGATAAATTTTTTCTTAAGGAGAAGAGAGTTGTGGGGAGCAGCCAGGTATGTGCAGTTCCAGGAAATTGTTCATTGGGAACAGCCAAGTTAACAAGAAAGACCATTTTTAAGACACTGAAAAACTCCTCTGATCCTTCTTGAATGGAATTTGATGTGTCCTTAGTCTGCTTAGTGCAAGCTAATCCCTCGGCTCATTTGTAAAGAAAATAGTGATACAAATGGATAAAGCTCTCAAGATAGCCACTAACAATCATGTTCCAAGCCAATTTTCTGCTTCACTAATACTCTGAAGCTAATCAGCATTTTTCTAAGTGATCTCTGTATAAAACTTGATTTTTCTGCCCACAAAATATTTACTTGGAAGTATTTATGCTGGTCACACACCCTGCCACTTATTTATATTTACCAATTAAAATATGTTCTGCAGAAGTATTTCTGCTAGCTGCAGTTCCCAAAACTGAGTGACCTTCTCCCAGACTCAGTGTTTCCCTGGCATCCAAAGCTGAAGGTGTCTGCGTGCGAGGCGAAGGAGAGCGGGATGGAAGACGGGTGCCAGGGCGGGTGCTGTCGCAGCAGGTAGCAGAGGGGCAGCAGACGGCCACGAGCTGGGCAGGTGGAGGCTTCACCAAGCCCCTGATATTGCAGGGGGCTTGAGGGTATTGAAGGGCTTGAGCTGGTTTTGCCTGGAATAAAGACTGAGATCTGCAGGTGGGTCTGAAGAAGACACACAGGTGATGTATCTGCCTTTCAGGGCACATCAGGCATGGGGCTACCAAAAACTGAGTTTCTATTAAGTTTAACCACACAGATGGTATGATAGTAGTATATTACTAATGCATTGCCCTCCCCAGCAATCTTTGTAACAACTGGTATTAAATTCACCAGCTCTCTTTTCTGATAAAGAGGCATATCTAAGGTGGGAAATACACCATTGGTGGCGGTTCAGCTATTTCATCCTTGGCTTCCTGCCGAGGTCCTGGATGAATATCACCTAGTCCTGCGTGTTCCTGTTCATTTTGCAGATTCCTTCCATTAGCTTTTCTATGAACACTTCAGTTTAGGATGAAGCCTCTGATGAGTCCCAAGTAAAGGAGCTCCCCAACATACATTAAGATGAACATAAATGAAAAAAATTAATCCAGTTTTTCTGCAATGGCCTTATCTAAGTTCTCCTTCTATGCTTCAGTCTTCTCTGGGATTTACCACTCTTGGGCAGGCCTCCTGCCCTGAAGTATTTAAAAAAAATGTTACCATATATTGGTTTTTTGATGCCTTTTGCAAGATGTTCCTCAAACACTTTTTAGCCTGTCTTCTTTCATTTTTAAACTAGCAGAGTTTAAACTAGCTGCCACGTGGAGAGCGCTGGGACTTCAAGGTCCCTGTGGGATGCCCAGCATAGGTCATCTCTAAACATACACCTATTATTACTTCCAAAAGGGTCTCAGGTCTCCAGGAGAGCAAGACTGAGCCATGAAGACTACAGAAATAGTAGATAGCTTCTGGAAAACAAAACAAAGAAAGTTAGAGATATGAGGCCTCTGCTTTTTCTGAGATGTTGATAATTTTAGCTGAATTTGTGTTTGAACACCTTAATTTTTGTTCAGTATCTCCATATCAAAAAGTATTTAACTCATTTCTACATTCAATGCAGGACTATTGCTTATCCGGAGTCTTTCTGAAGGCAATGACTCCATTAAGTGGCACCTTTTGCTACTAAATTTTATTGAAATACGAGGTATATGGTACTGCAAAAGGGTAAGGGAAAGTATTGCCTGCTACCTCTTAAGAACCTTGCAAGGAGGAAAATGATGTGGGCTGTGATAATACCAGAGGAATCAGACAGGAATGGGTTCAGAAAGCTCTATAATGGGCAAGATGTGGAAAGAATATGGAAATTTGCAGTTAATTCAATTTAAGAAAAATCTTAGTGAAAATAACTGAAGCATTTGCTATTTATATCTTTCCATTGACAGTAGAATTCATAATTTCCATAGAATCTGTTCAACAACATAATTTCCGTTTTTTCAGCTTCAATTCCATTCTCATCTGAATGAGATGTACTCCCAGAAACTGAAATCAAAGAAAGCCTGTACAATCCCTTGCAAATGGCATCCGTCAAAAGGTTCTTTCCACTACATTCACTTCAAGCACATCCTTCTCAAGGATTTCTGAGACATCACGCAAGACTCAYGAGTTCTATGAGCCACAAAAATAACTGATTTAATTTATGCACTTTTAATACTTAGTAGTATGTTTTACTCATTGGAGCAGAGAAGTATCAAGTAGATATAGAAGAACAAGTCAAACTATTGCTTTGTCAGCAAGTTACACGGAATGCAGAGAAAGCATCGGCCCTCAGACTATTACCCATTACTGCTCTTCCATGTGGGTGGTGATGAAGCTGCAACGTGTAGTCCAAGGGCAATCAAAGGAAACTTCAGAGCCTTGGGATGGTTGGTAAGGGAATCCAGAGCACAGGTTATTTTTTCCTCTCTCCTTCCAGTTGCGGACAGCGACATTGGAAGAAACAGATGGGCCCAGTCTATTAATACATGGTTCCGTGGCTGGTGTCACCACCACAATTTTTCGGTTTTTCGATAATGGGATAGCCTACACTGCACCAGGCTTGCTGGCATCAGATGGGATTCACCTTTCTGAAAGGGGGAAGAGGGTCTTTGCTCATGAGCTAGCAGGAGTCATTGACAGAGCTTTAAACTAGACTTGAATGGGGAGGGGGATGATATCAGGCTTGCCCGTGACAAGCTGTGGGATGACACACCAAGGTTAGACAGACGGGGGGCTAGCAAGGGCCCTCAGCCTGTTGCTCTGAGATGTGCTAGGTACACTGCAGCACACTGGAAGTCTTGTGAAGATGAGCCAGGGGCTCCTGAGGTAATACGAGCCAACAGGGAAACACCATTGAAATACCTCAAAGGCACTAAGGTGTGTTCCTCTAAGAAGGTGACACGGCCAACAGCCCAGCTGAAGTGCCTCTATACCAACGCACTCAGCATGGGCAACAAACAGGAGAAGCTGGAAGCCACTGTGCTGCTAGAAAGCTGCAATCTAGTTGCCGTTACTGAAACTTGGTGGGACGAATCCCATGACTGGAATTGGCTATCGATGACTACAGGCTGTTCAGAAAGGACAGGCGAGGAAGGAGGGGTGGAGGGGTTGCCCTCTACATCAAGAAATGGATAGAGTGTGAAGAGCTGCCTCCGAAGAATAGCCATGAGCAGGTTGAAATCTTATGGGTAAGAATTAGAGACTGAGGCAACAAAAGGAACCTTGTGGTTGGTGTCTACTACAGGCCGCTCGATCAAGGGGAGCCTAYTGACCAAGCCTTCTTACTCCAGCTACAAGAGACATCGTGCTTGCAGGCTCTTGTCCTGCTGGAGGACTTCAGCCACCCTGACATCTGCTGGAAAAGTAGCACAGCAGGCTGTAGGCAATCCAGGAGACTCCTGGAATGCATTGAGGATAACTTCTTAAGCCAGGTAATAGACAGCCCTACCAGAGGGGATGCGATACTGGACCTGTTGGTCACCAATGCAAGTGAGCTAATCGGTGATGTCACGACTGGAGGCAGCCTGGGCTGCAGTGATCATGCACTGGTGGAGTTCACAGTCCTGAGGGGTATGGGTCAGGCGAAGAGTAAAGTCAGGACCCTGAATCTTAGGAAAGCAAAATTCCAGCTGTTCAAGGAGTTAGTCAATAGGACCCCCCTGGGAAACTGTCCTCAGGGACAAGAGACCAGAACAGAGCTGGCAGATCTTTAAGGATGCTTTCCATAGAGCACAAGAGCTCTCGATCCCCAGGTGTAAGAAATCAGGAAAGGAAAGCAAGAGACCAGCATGGCTGAGTCAAGACCTGCTGGTCAAACTAAAGGGCAAGAAGGAAATGCATGGGCAGTGGAAGCAAGGACAGGTGTCCTGGGAAGAGTATATGTATGCTGCCCAGTTGTGTAGAGATGGGGTCAGGAAGGCCAAAGTGCGGCCAGAGGTGAACTTGGCAAGAGGTACAAAGAACAATAAGAAGGGCTTCTACAGGTATGTCAGCCAGAAAGGGAAGGTCAAAGAAAGCGTACCCCCCCTGATGAGCAAGACTTGCAAACTGTTAACAACGGATGAGGAGAGGCTGAGGTACTCAACAACTTTTTTGCCTCAGTCTTCACTGGCAACCTCTCCTCCCACACCTCCTGAGTGGATGGACCGCAAGATGGGGACTGGGGGAACAAAGTCTCTCCCACTGTAAGAGAAGAYCAGGTTCATGACCACCTGAGGAAGCTGAACATACCTGAACCATAAGTCTATGGGACCTGACGAGATGCATCTCAGAGTCCTGAGGGAATTGGCTGATGTAGTTGCTAAGCCAACTCTCCATGATATTTGAAAAGTCATGGCAGTCAGGTGAAGTCCCTGGTGACTGGAAAAAGGGAAACATTGCACCCACTTTTAAAAAGGGTAGAARGGAGGACCCTGGGAATGACCAACCTGTCAGCCTCACCTCTGTGCCTGGGAAGATCATGGAACAGATCCTCCTGGAAGCTATGCTAAGGCACATGGAGGACAGAGAGGTGATTCGAGACAGCCAGCATGGCTTCACCAAGGGCAAGTCCTGCCTGACCAACCTAATGGCCTTCTACGATGGAGTGACTACAACAGTGGAGATGGGAATGGCTACAGATGTGGTCTATCTGGACCTCTGTAAGGCCTTTGACATGGTCCCTCACAGCATCCTTCTCTCCAAACTGGAGAGAGATGGATTTGATGGATGGACTGTTCGGTGGGTGAGGAATTGGTTGGATGGTCACATCCAGAGGGTAGTGGTCAAAGTCTCAATGGCCAGATGGAGATCGGTGACAASTGATGTCCCTCAGGGATCCATCTTGGGACCAGTACTGTTTAATATCTTCATCAATGGCATAGACAGCGGGATCAAGTGCACCCTCAGCAAGTTTGCAGGTGACACCAAGCTGAGTGGTGCAGTCGACATGCCTGAGGGACGGGATGCCATCCAGAGGGACCTGGACAAGCTYGAGAAGTGGGCCTGTGTGAACCTCACAAGGTTCAACAAGGCCAAGTGCAAGGTCCTGCACCTGGGCTGGGACAACCCCCGGTATCAATACAGGCTGGAGGATGAAAGGATTGAGAGCAGCCCTGCCGAGCAGGACTTGGGGGTACTGGTGGATGAAAAGCTGGACATGAGCCAGAAATGTGTGCTCACAGCCCAGAAGGCCAACCGTATCCTGGGCTGCATCACAAGAAGCGTGGCCAGCAGGTCGAGGGAGGTGATTCTGCCCCTCTGCTCTGCTCTGGTGAGACCCCACCTGCAGTMCTGCRTCCAGCTCTGGAGCCCTCAGCACAAGAAAGACATGGACCTGTTTGAGCAGGTCCAGAGGAGGGCCACAAAAATGATCAGGGGGATGGAACGCCTCTCCTATGAAGAAAGGCTGAGAGAGTTGGGGTTATTCAGCCTGGAGAAGATTTCGGGGAGACCTTATTCCGGCCTGTCGATACTTAAAGAGGGCTTATAAGAAAGATGGGGACAAACTTTTTAGCAGGGCCTGTTACGACAGGGCAAGGGGCAATGGTTTTAAACTARAAGAGGGTAGATTTAGACCAGATATGAGGAAGAAGTTCTTTACAATGAGGGTGGTGAAACACTGGCACAGGTTGCCCAGGGAGGTGGTGGATGCCCCATCCCTGGAAACATTCAAGGTCAGGTTGGATGGGGCTCTGAGCAACTTGATCTAGTTGAAGATGTCCCTGCCCACGGCAGAGGGGTTGGACTAGATGACCTTTAAAGGTCCCTTCCAACCCTAACTATTATTCTATGATTCTATGATTCTATGAAAGCACAGCAATACCACAGCCTTTCTTAATGTGTAACCACACATTACAGCTAGAGCGAGTTAAATATTGGAGTTTCTGCTACACGAAACCATTGTCACTTCTGATAATTTTTTCTTTTGACTCATAAAGCAGATTATTTTTTTAAATTTCCATCTAAAAATAAATTATTAAACAAAATTAATTTCACACACAAAAAAAAAAAGCAGGAAAAAAAAAAAGAAACCAAGGAATTCCAAACCATTTTTGCCATTTTGAAAGGAAGAAACAACTTTGACCCTGGGACTCCCCAAACTGCCCTGTAAAATGCCTAGAAGTCCTGTATATCCCACTTTGCAGAGACATGAAAGAGGTTTCCCATATCATGAAGCTCCTTCCTCCAGCATCATAGCAACCTTGTCTTCAGTTCAGTTTAATGAACTAATCTATCTTGAAAGCATTTGGTACTGCTCTGGTGGGAATGCTGTGGGAACATTACAGTTCTGATAATTAGAAACTTCCGATTAATTTCTGGGTTAAATGTATTTGTGGTCATTTTATACCCATTTGTTCTCCTGCCAACATTGCCTGCAACTGAGAGCTGGGAATCCTCAGAATTCCAGGAATCCAGAGGAGCAGCCATTGTTTTTCTCACCTGCATTTCAGCCAAAGCACATCAAAATCGACTTGTGTCATCAGAAACTTCCCAGTTAGTTAGCTCCAGTTGCAATCATCTGCTGATCCACCGATAATGCAAACCAAAGGTCTTCATATCTGGGAGATTTTCAGGGGTATTCTGTGGGAATTGTGGAGGAATGGCTTGTTGAACAAGCCATTCCTCCACAATTCCCACATTATTCAGCTGAACAAGAAGGGATTCAGTTGTCTAGATGTAAGCATCTACTGCCATTTCAGGCTTCTGTGAGGCCTGGATGATGCAGAYTGACGTGACACAGCACCTGAAAGGGTCTCACCGTTCTCTGGAAGACAGGTATGGTATGTTAGAGCACCCCCAAAACCTTTGGACAACTTTGTTAGGGACCTGAATCCCACCTGGGTGTCCACCATAGTGTAAGCTGGATAGCTCTCTAGGATCTGTTGACTCAATTTCCATTGACTGCAATGGGAGCTTAGCCATGATGCTCACAAAGAAATATGGACATGTAGACACCTGAATATAGGTGCCTTAATTTCTGACCTGAATCCAACCTGATCTTCCAATATTAACTGGAGAACCACTGTTTTTCTGGACAACCTTATCGACGATTTTCTGCACTCTGTTACCGACAGTCTACCACGTATTTGGGACTATTAGACAATTCAGCATATTAACAGAAAAAGGGGGCTAAACAAAATGTAAACCATAGACACACATTTTCTTCTTTCTTTCCTCCAAACGGTCACAGTGGCACAAGAGTACCCCTAAATTTATTGTGGGCGTATAGAGGGTTTTTTTAGCCTAGATTTCCAATGTCAGAGTTTGAGAATTCAACTTTTTATAGTTGGATAGATAGAGAGTTTCACTCTCCCAAAGTGAAAGCATAAAAATTATGAGAAGTCTATCTGAAAACCTGGGCTGACCTAGTTTCAATTATCCTTAGAAGACATTAGTTAGAAAAGATGATTTGTAAGAAAGATTTTGTCCTCTAGAAGTGAGATTTCTTATGGCATTAGGCTACTGTTACCTGAGGCTCTTGCACTAGAGTCAGAAGGTGTCTCAAACATGACAGGAAAGTAGGGGGGAGTGCTGTAACAGAGAAGAGAAGGAAGAGTGCAGCCAGCATCTATAAGATGGAAACTTAAGCAACACATTGGACACCTCTAAATATAGGTCAATAAAATTAAATGGAGGGATAAGGCAAAAGCAGATTGCGACTGAATTTCATTATTTCAAGAACACATCTCTGATATGTTAGAATGGGTTGTTTCTTCAGAGAGGTGGAAGGAATATCTGARAGAACTTCAATACGGTGAAGGCTTCAGATGTCCTTGCCCCGTATGGCAGGACAATTGGCAGTCTGTCCCACCAGCCAGCCAAAATGTCTGTAGGAAAGAGCTCCAGATACCTCAAGAACAGTAATGGAATCAAGCAGAGAGACAAGAAGTGGTATAAAGGAGTAGCCAGAGAAGGAAACTGTATCTTTAAAGTGAAGAGCTGTAGTGATTAAAGCAAAAATTGCCAGTCATGTTTAGCCAGGCCTTGTTACAAACATTAAAGCCAGCAGAAAAATGTTCTGCTGGCACATACATGGACATAACGACAGAGGTGGTAGATGCCCCATCCCTGGAAACATTCAAGGTCAGGTTGACGGGGCTCTGAGCAACCTGATCTAGTTGAAGATGTCCCCCACAGCAGGGGGTTGCACTAGATGACCTTTAAAGGTCCCTTCCAACCCAAACTATTCTATGATTCTATAAACACAGAGACACAAGTGACAAGAGGCACGGAAGCGTAACTGCACAACAGATGCTTGTCTTCAGCCCCATGTTCAGTCAGGTAGTGCTGATGCTACTGATGGGCCAGAAGAAGAAGGAGGATGGAAACAAGAGCAGGAGCATGGCAGAGTCGGGCTGACCCTAAACTCCGGTAATTTCACATCCAGCAGCCAGAAGGACCTGCTCCCCTTCCTGAATCCCATGTGGCATCTCTGGGCATCAGCAAGCGTTTTAAGCAAATCTATCTAGCCAGGAATGGCATTATATGACTGGAGAATAGCAAGTTTAAAGGGAGAGGAGAAAGGGAAGGAGTATAATGATCTTATGTCTGACCTCAAAAACATGTAAGATTTTGAGATCAGATTTTGAAGAAAAGTATAATRGACACAAATGACATAACAAGCAGTATGGGCTTGTCAAAGTTAGCTCAGGAACATAATTGGCTTTACAGATACAGAGAGTGCAGTAGAGCTCATCCGTGCTGGCTTGAAGAAAGCATTTGATTAAATACCATCTGGGAGATTAGCTCAGATGGGGAGGGTGGAAACTAAATGAATTGCAACCTGAGTGTGCTGCTGGCTGAAGGGGGGATGGAAACACATACTGCTGCAAAGGTAAGGATCAGGCTGGAGGGAAATTATTAATAGAGTTCCTTAAGAAACAGTCTTGAGACCAGAATTTTTATTAATTTCTTGGGCACAGAAAATGCCTGACAAAATCTGCTAAAGAGAAAATTTAGAGGCAGTTTCAATATGGAAGTGAAGAGATGTATTCACAGAAAATGAGGTGAAAAGAGCTCGGCTTGATCAGCCTGGAAAAACAGAGGCTACTGGAGAAGCTCTGTATAAATGCACAAGGGGTAAATAGATGGGAAGGAGTGTTTAACTGGCAATGTAAGGTTGGCAGAAAAATGAACTGGCACAAACTATCATGAATAATTACATGTTGGAGCATAGAAGAAAGTTTCTGACTACATATTAAGAGGAATAGTGGGGAGAAACCCACCTGTCTGCAAGAGGAAGCTTGACCACTTTATGGAAAGCATAGCATGCCTTTGCTCATGGCCAAGGTAACGAACTCAAAGACATTAGCAAGTCCTTTCTGGCCCTTTACTCTTGAAAAGGGATTCCCACTGCATGTGCATATTCTGCAGTTACAATGGGGCAGTGTTTCCTTTTAGTTCCCGCCCTAAACTGCTGCACAGAAAGGCAATGAATAGCTGAAGTGTTAAATTACAACTTTCCTCGGTGTATTTTTATTTAACCTCCTCTTAAAGCAGAGTGCCCACAGCAGCCCGGAGCCAGGGATTTTCCCCAGCAGTTCAGTCCTGGGCAGGGCAGTGCAGCAGCACTCGCAGTTCCCACCAGCCTTACTGCACGGATAATTCAGCATTTACCACCACCAGCCACCATCTACACTGGTCTTCCCAATCGTACTCAGATTTTTGCACCCAAAATTGCGCAGGAGACCTCAGGGCAGGTCTCCTTCCTCAGTGGCCAGTGTCTTATTTATTAGGTCACGGTAGATTGCATGGGGGCTGTCGCCGTCGTGCCGAGATGAGCAGCTGTTGCCTCCTCCCCAGCAGGAAAACCAAGGTAAGAAGGTGTTCAGGGGGATGCACCACCGTGCCAGAAGAAAGCAGAAGGAACAATGTCATTACCATGCCTACAGAGGCTGATGTGACCCCAAGAGACAGTGACAGTAATGGCGTTTTATAGTAATTCAATAACTGTTTGTGCCAGGAGGATGAGTTACTCTGACTGGCTTTATTTGCTAAGTTAGTAAATCACAAAAATAAGAGAATTTTCATAGCTGGCACAGAGACGCCACTTTGGCTGCCTTTCGTCTAATACAGGGAAAAATCAGAAGTTGGTCTAAGTGGACAATTAACCAAATCCTTTGATATGTTGAATACTCTCCAGCCTCAGAGAGGCAGCGGGTGCTCTGCGAGCACGCAGAGCTGGGAGATGCTGAGCTGGAGCTGAGCACACCAGGGCCAGGGAGAATTGGTGGCCAGGGCTGAGCACTGGAAGCAAAGGCAGGAAATGCAGGAGTCTGTTCCTGTCTCCAGAGCAGCTCTGCTGCCTGCAAGGTATCTCCACCATCGAGGTACTCTCACATGGAAATTGCGTTACTGTCCATTTGTGGTCCAGCAACTCTGTCCTCATCTCCCCAAAAGCATAAAAATAGGG
The DNA here is from genome assembly GCA_030449065.1 of Oceanodroma leucorhoa. Classification (NCBI taxonomy): domain Eukaryota; kingdom Metazoa; phylum Chordata; class Aves; order Procellariiformes; genus Oceanodroma; species Oceanodroma leucorhoa. The sequence goes on along the minus strand of JASVER010000021.1, from coordinate 4,368,656 downwards.
AGATGGGGGAAAACCTCCATTCCTGACCACGTCTTTTCTCCTCTGCTTCAGGAGGCACAGCAGCCCCTGGCACCATGCTCAGAAACACAACTGCTCCGGAGAAATGCGCTCAGACAGCAGAAATGCATTAGCCACAGTGTGATTAGCTGGAGGTGGGACGCATATGAGGTTATAAAGCTGTTTGTAATGGAACTGAGAGGAATCCAGCATGCTTTTGGCATAAATGAAACATGAGGGGAAAAGGCATGAGAAAGCACAAACACTGTCTAAAACTCTCCCCAAACTCACTGAGGATAGAGAAAATTCTTTGGAAAAACTGGTGGAAATAGGATCTCTGTTTGACTTAAAGACTCAAAGGTGAAAATTACATTTTCTACAAAATAGCCCTTGATTTGTGAGTAGTAACAGGTGGGTAAAATCCTGGGAAACTCATAGGTCCTGTCCTGGAAGGTACACACGGTGCTTGGCTCCCTCTGCCAGAGCCAGCCCTAAAAATGCCTCCTCTTCAAGACTTTTCTTGAGGACACCCATCAAGTACAAGGCATGCAGAGCCACCTGATGCCCCAGTGGCCTTGGGGGTCCCAGAGCTGGGTGCTAGGCACCGTGGTCCCAGGGTCCCAAGCCTCAGCCGTGCTTGAAGCCCCTTCCCTGGCAAGCCTGGCCAGCTCTGTGCTGCTTCACGTCCTCCTCCGGCTCTTGGCAAGCAGCTTCCTCTGCTGCTGGTGAGCCAAGAGGTGCTCAGGAGAGTCCAAGTCTGCACAACATCATCCCCAGTTTTTCCTTTTGATTGGAAAGAAGTGTCCCTCCTCTGGGCAATGAGGTCTTATTAGAGGGCAGTGCCCTCCAGGGACACTGCTATTTGGGGGAGATTTAGCCCCCAGGATCTGCCAAGAGTCTCTTTTTCTTGCCTCAGTGGGAAGAAGGAAGCAAAGTTACAAGAAGTCTATGGAGGAGCCAGGAGCCAACCCTAGCTCTCGAGAGAAGCACACAAATGCTTCATCTGCAAGACTCTCCTTGGGAAAAAAACAAAAACACACCAAAAAATCACAGTCACAAGCATTTGTAACATTCATTATCCAGACTTGGTGAAAGCCATTGAAACTAATCAAAATTCTGCATCTCATGCCATAAACTGGGCAGGGATGTATTAAGCAAGTGAAAAATATACACACTCTATTTGGATGTGCTGCCACATACCCCTGTCAGGTATAATTAAGGCTCCCATTCTTCTTCTTTCCTACCACTAGTTCTATATATTAAGTTCCATTCTAATTTAATTACCCTTATTGCAGCATTTCTTCATTTAAAACAAATAGCTCCTAGGAATGGTGCTTTCAGGGGAACACAGTGGGCTTTTTTTTTTGGCACTGGTAATTGGCACTTGCAGTAAGTATGGGGAAATCCCAGCGCCTTAGGGAACATAATGAAGTTTGCGCAGATCTGAGAAGTTAGAAGGGAACTGGATGTTTAAAACAACTTTTACAAAGGAAAACAGGAAGCTTTCTAGTTTTTGTTACAGGCAGCAAATGGGAGGCTCACAGAGAAGCTAAACCCTTGTAAAGTAATTCATTCCCCATGTTTATGTTATTTATGTACCACACAGCAGCATCTGAAGGCTCCATCCAAGGCTGGGACCCCCCTGTTCTAGTACTGTCCAAATAGGTTACAATAAATCATCCATGCCACATAGAATCCACAACAAGAGCTTGATGAAAATTTCCCTTAGGGCCAATTTTTCTGATGGAAATTGAAATGCCTGCAAAATCATGTTTCAACCCAGCTCTGATTATTTCARTTGGGGGAATGAGCCCAGACAGCTTGTGCCCTGTGCCCGGGTCCCTGCAGATACCTGCCCTCCTGCTGCCAGGGAACGTCCTCGGGTTTGGATTTAAGGGCTCTGTGCATTTCCCTTGAGATCCTGAACGTGTTTTCTGTGCAAGGACAGTGTCTGGTGCCTCTGAAACATACTGGACTCACTGCAGCCTGCAAGGAGTCTGTCCAGATGCATCCAAAAACTCCTATGTGCAAAGCTCCTGGGTACCACATGAACATAGACTTTTGTTTCTGCTAGGGAAAGCCTTTTTCTTACCAGTGTGGCACATCATGGAGTACACGTCCCCTTCTCAAACATTTTACCAAAGGAAGCTAAAATACAGAGCAAGTGAGACAGTTTCCAAAAGGGGACAAAAAGAAATGTGCCCAAAGTGCACCAGAAGTAACTAAGTCACGATTGCAGGGATCACAACGAAACCAAGAAACACCACTTAACTGAAAAGTCAGCCTTGCTCTTTTTTTTCTTCTATAAGAATAAAAATTTTTGCAGATTCTGCATACGCCATTAAATTTTCATCTACAGAAGTACRTGGATAAGATGAGCAAACTGGGAGAAAAATGGCTAAAGGACAGTGTCCTCAGGACACTCAAGCCCAAGCACCTTTTGTTCTCAATCCTGAGATTTAGAGACACTAATTATTTTGGGTGTTTCCTTTTTAGACACCCATGCAGCCTATTTGTTGAAAAATTGATGTTTGCCACTTCTTGTCGAAATTTCTTTTACGAGCTTTTAGTTTAGCAGCCAAAAATTAAGGCACACAGATCTCCAGTTGCTTTTGGAAATTGAGTATCTTGTATAGTTAAAGAAGCAAAACATCCCACAAAGTCCATTTTCTCCTTCCCACATCTTTTTCAACAGCAGGTGTGGTGCATGCTCTGTCTTGGTACAACTTTTTCAGAGTCTTTAATGCTTTGTGTTAGCCAAGGAAGCTGGGGAAGAGAGCTGATGCCACGGTCCTTTGGGTGCATACCTTCTGGGCCATTCGGATTTGAGATTGGATTACACAAACACCTTCTGGAGAGACAACCAGAGCTGAGATCCCCAGTTCAGCTCCTTTTACCTACTGAAATAACCGCAGAGAGCAACAATCCACACAGGGATTCCTCAAGTTCTGTCCCTGAATGTTGCTTAAATGCCCCAGGTTCACCCAGACGTGAACTTCATCAACATGCTGCTAAGCTGTATTGCTGGCATTTAAAGTACAGTAACACAACCAGTTATTGATATTTCCTTGAATATTATACAACCTCTTGACAATGTAATCCATCATGAGAGTGAAAGCAGATAATTTCTTGGGAGCACATTGAATTCCTGTATTTAATTTACTTTCTGGTTAAGCCCACTTGCTGGTCCCATTGTATTGCTGCCTGTTCTTTGAATTGCCATTTATAAATTGCTCTGTGTACAACTAATTCTTGCGTAAAAGGCTTCAACAATAGTGATATACAGTCAAATGCACATAATTGCTTTTACAAAAGGAAAAGAAATCACATCAAGGAACATAAACCTCAGTCCCTGTGTACTGCAGTTTAAAATAGATTATGCCCTATGGCTGATAATGTACTTCAGTTATAATCATTATGAGTCTACTAAATAAGAAGCCAATTATTGTTCTAACAAGGCATTCATTAGTAATCTGGACGGAGATCATATAGATGGTATATAACAGCTGGAAGTGGCAAAGAAAAGCAGAAAAGTGATGGGATGAAGGCACAGGTATAATAAGTAGCGCTGCAGCCCTTTTCAAAGACCTGGCTTTAATTAGGAAGAACAACAACCCGCCACCAGCGACACATGCTCCATCTTGCTGGGTTTCTGATGAGCACTGTGCTTTCCCAAGCCTTTAACGTGGGAGGGAACCAAACAGTACATCTCCAGAAAAGCCACCGCTGCAGCCAGCACAATCCGGGCTCTGCCCTCCGGTCCAGGCAAACTCCAGCTGATGGCACTTGTGCAAGCATAGCACAGAGGCGCCCRGTTAAGTTAGGAAATTAGCACCCTATGCATATAGGACAGGCCATCTGAGAATCGTTTAAGCTAAGCAGCGCTATCATTTGTTCAGGTAACACCAGGGTGAGGTATAAACTTCCTGAGCTCARAGTGATGCTTGAATGGCAGATGAGTCACAGCCCTGTGGAGCTACGTGGTGGCCACCACGTGGTTCAGATTGATTCCCGCTGCTAAGAAATTTCAAGCTTATCTTGCAAACAGCAGGTCTATAAACCATTCTGCAAACTAATAGCAAGCTCCTGCCCTAAGGGTCTGGGTGCCACCATCACTGAGCAACACTACAGGCTGAGGTGAAGGCRGCAGCCAGTTTGGTGGGATGTGCTCTCTGCAGCATGGATGCATCCAAGGAGCTTGATGGAAGAAGTTCTCTCATTAGGGCTTTTTTCTSTTGCTCCTACCCAGGTCAGGAGCATAAGGATTGACCCTGGGAGCTCTGTGGGAGAAAACTTGCCTCTCTGGGAATAGCTGTGTTAGACCAGTGCAGAAAGCTCTCTGGCAATCAGGTGTTGCTTTTAAGCTGCCTTCAAGTAGACAAGAGAAGTCTCCATCTGCACTGGCATGTGGGTGAGCATGGAAATGACACCCTGAGATCGCATGGACGTCGTTGTCAGTCACATGGGGAAGGCTGAAAGTGGACAGAGGATGTGTCTAGTGCGGCCATTGGAGGGGAATGAATGGAAAGCCCTCACCTTGGCCAGGAGGAGAACTGCCCAGCTGGTCTTTGCCTTGGCTGGGAATGACCCCTGGCAAACYGCTGAGGCCAACACCCAGAGCACCGTGTGCTCATGGTGACCAACTCAAGGGGACAGGGAGGTTTGCAGTGATACAGCCAGCTCTTCGTGCAGGATGCRTGTCCCAGACCATCCCAAAGGCTGTCCCAAGGCTTGCTTGTTCATGTTCTTGCCATGAACTCAGATAGGACCCAGCTCCCCTCAGGCCTGGTGAAGATGTGAGTATGGCTCRAAGGAACTGAGGTTCCCTGGTGAAAGCTGGGCATATCTAGGACTTTCTAGCATGTGTTTCCTGATCTCAGTAATGCCTGTCTGCTGGAAGGTCCTGCCCCTCTCTCTGTGCTCGTGCAATGGGCATCAGGCTGCCATGCCAGCAGTGAAACTCATGTCCCTGGAGATGATGGCAAGGGCCCTTGATTTTGCTTGGGAACAGCAAGTTTTGCCAGCAGAAGCTRGGAAGGTAAAAAAGTGCACTGATCACCAGTGCCCTTTCCTTTGTAGGAGAGAGAAGGAACAGAAAATTGCTGTCCTGTTTGCCTTGCAGCATGGCAGTGAAGGGATGGCTCCACAATCCCTCTGCAGGCACTTCTGAAGATGGAGTAAAGTTTCCCCTCCAGGAAGATTTCCTTTTGGCATCACTAGCGCAGGGCTGACCACCACGGCAGCCCTTGTGTTCCCCTCGCCATTCCCACCTGGCAGCTGTAACCACCCTATTACTGTTGGAGAAGGGGCCAGAGGGCAGTGTCCACCCGACATGAGCCCACCTACATGGGGTGTCTCCAGGAGGGGAGACCAGTAAGGCACCACAGCAGAGGGACCTTCTCCCACCTCCATATTGCAAAGGGAAAAAAGAAGTGGGTAACTGTGGTTATAAACCGAATATATTTTATAATGCACAGTCCAACAGCTGTGGCTATCATTAAACTGGCTGAAGAYATAACAATAACTCCACTGGTGCATGTTCAGATACATCTGGTTGAATTACCCACAAATTTGGGACAAACTTGCAAGATTTTTGGGCGAAGAAAAAGGGGAAGGGAGAAAGGGATGGTGCCAATCACCAGCTGCTCATCGGTTCTCAGGCTGGGAATGAGACCTGTAATGAAGGCACCAAGGCAACCTTCCAGTCTGATTAAAGGGGCAAAGGTCTCCTGTTCTTTTTGCAATAGTTGGCACACCAACATATCAGTGCAAGTGCCAAACACTTAGACTTGATCTTTTTTTTTTTTTTTTTTTTCCTTGCACATTGCTTTACTTGGAGTGGAAAATGCTGCAATGGGAAGGGAAGGCATGGCTTTCTCCAGAACAAACGCTCCCACAGAGTACGGAATGAACCTGGACTGATGGAAAAAGTGAAGCTCAGCTAAGAACCAAAGACTTTGCTCTTTAACCTGTGAAGGTGTGGTAGGAGGTTGTCAGTCAGATGGATTCCCAATGGGAAACAGCCTAACACAGTGGTGCCTCTGCCCATCTGAGAGGGCAGTGGGGTTTGCCAAGGGCAGGTGATTTCAGCCTCCCRTTTTTTGTTCAATTTGCCAGTATCCTCAAAGAGTTTGTTTTCTGTGTCTTTGGGAAGCCAGAGAACTATCTGCTTATTTACATATGCAGAACAAAAAAGCACACAAATGCTGAATTTTTAAACAGCGTCTTGGGAAAATCTTTCATTGAAGATAGTGCACACATTGTCATGTTAAAACACTGCCCTGTGGACTTTACCAGTGAGTGCTGATACACAGGCACTAAATCTTCTCCACTGCTGAATTACACGTTTGCAAGAAGAGGTTTCTGACACTAACTGAAGAATTCAGTTGCATTTATTGCCTCTGGTTTGTTTTTTTTTTTTTCATTTTCTACAACGATTGGTCCCTTTGGGAAGAATTCATCTTTCCTTATTTTAGGGGACTGGTTCAGTGTCCAGCACACCAACATTGCACTTGAGATGCCCACACTGGGCTGACCGTTCCCCGCAGACCCCACAGCAACACACACCTCTGGGACGGGCAGCTGTGGGACACGCCGCTGCAGATCACTCCAGCCTGGAGTCCTCTCCCTGCAGTCAGTCTCTTTCCCTGGCTCTCTCATTTAGCCGAATGGCGCAYGGTGCAGGGCAGCATCTAACGTACTTCTTGACCCACCAGCATTCAGAGAGCAATGGAGAAGCAGACAGGGGTGTATGAGGATCTCATAACCTCCATTTAAAAATAAGGGTGGGGGGTGCTAACCCTGTTCTCCCWCCCACTTTTTTTATGGTTTTACTAGGTTAATCCTGCCCTCTTTTCTACCAGTAAAGATACAGGGGGCTGCAGGAGCTTACAGAGGTGGGAATGACTGTGATTAACTACTTTTGCATGCAAACCCCACTCCTTTTTTCTGGTTTCAGCTCTTCAGGGAAAGCTAGGCAGGGCATGGGAAAGTGCAGAAGGTGGGAGCCCAGAGATGCAGTGCAGAAGATGCTCAGCTGGGCTCCGGTATGGTCCTGAGCACTCCCGTGCCTCAGTTTCCCCACGAGTGTGACCCAGATCTCAGCAACCCCCTTTGCCAGTGCTCTCAGGCCAGATTTGGTATTTGCAGAGTCATCTGGGAGAGGAGATGAAGGGTTCCACATCAGTGCAGAGTAAATCATTATTAAATGAGAGCTAATGAATGATCACATGAAACCCAAACCAATCAGCCACTCTGCTGCTGCCAGAGGGTATTTATTTTCCCTGCTGCCACAGTTGCCTCTAGGTGGCTGATTTTTAAATTACTCTTTCCTCAACACTTCAAGACATTGCCTTGGGAGCCGATCAAGCCTTTTTTTTTTCAAGTATGTTTAAGCGCTCATTTACATCCGAGAGCCATGCTCCTGCTGCAGCTCAGGTGGGGCTGACCCCCTCAGTCTGGATACAGTTTATTCCTGTTGAAAAAGCTGATTTGCTTGAAGGGAGGATAAATGCTGGGTGGTTACAAAACACCTTTGCACACACACACCTGCATGAGGAGCTACAGGACTTGTGGCTATAGCACACACCAGATCGTAGGTGCATGGGCAATTGTTGGCTTTGTCTGTGCAGGAAAATATTCATTTCTTGCAGCAGAGCCCACACCAAAGTGACTCACCAGCAAGATTTCCGCAGGTACCCCGGCCACATGCAGGAACAGGAGTCGGTATCTCTGGCCACGTTGTTATTATTATCGCTGGGTCCAGGGAAACCGAGGCAGGACAGGCAAGGGAGCCTCCAAAGTCCCTCGAGAGGCAGCAACAGGGACCATGGAGTCTTGCCATGAGTTTGGATCATGCGGCTAGCAACAATGACTGCTTCAAAATACTAACAAAATTCAGGCAAGGAGCCTGGCTTGTCAGGAGATTGGCTTGAAAAAGTCATAGGCTTAAAAATTTTCTTGCACAAAACACCATCACCGGTGCTAGGAGCTCTGGGCCTTTTGCCTGAATATTTGTATTTCATCCACTTTGGGTCCACTTTGGGTGTATAAGATTTCAGCGCGTGTCCCAGCTGGCAAGCGAGTGCAGCAGAAGAGATTTAAGCAACTGGCTTTTTTTCATCGCAAACGTAGCAAATGGCAGCTGGAGGGTAGAAAATGTTGTTCACTGCTGCGTCCCTCCTGAAGGCATGTCTCATAAACTTCTTTATGGCTCATGTAATTATTTCACTCACCCATAATTAATGCCCTTTTGCTCCCCACAAGCTGGGTAAGACAGCTTTTACCACCGATGGCAATGTGCCCGTGGCTCACGTCTATGGCTCTGCAGAGCCGCTGCTCCGGCTGGGCAGGGGTGCGAGCAGCTCCYGCCAGCAAACCGAGCACCGCTGGTGGGATCTCAGCCATGAACCAGCAGTAACTATCTCACTTCAGCCTGGTTTTTTTTGATTGACTGCACCTTTTTAAGCACTTAGCTCAGTCTCTCATCATCAGYATGAGTGCTGAGACCTTGCCGTGTTCAGAGATCTCCTGGTATGGAGGTTTGCTGAGGCGGGGAGATGAGGGCAGAATTTGGCTGAGTGCTGCTGGAGCTGTAGCCAGTCCTGACATTTTTTCCTTAGGTTATAGCTAGTTCAGCTGGGCACATCCAGCTATGTTTGTATTCCATCAACACAAAAAAAGTGACTTCATCGCCATAGAGGCAGCTATGATTTGCATCTTAATTAAGCAATGACGGATGCCCTACTGATAAAGGCAATCTTTAGCTATGGATCCCCATTGACTTCAAGTTTCAGCATTCCCATTTATTATTAGGTGCTTCTGAAATCAAAATTTTACCAGGCGATCGGCAGGGAGTTACATCTTAATGTTTTTTGCTGTGCTGATGTTCTGATGTGAATAAATATTTCTTGCTGGTGAGACAGTCGAATACTCCAGGCTGAAGCAGAGTGGGACTGGCAGAATACTGGCTGGTTCTGCATGGCATAAACCCCACTGCCCAAACTGGGGGAGATCTGAGGGGGCACAAAGTGATCAGCAAGAGAATGGCCATGGACATGTGTATGCTGCCTACAGTGCAACACCAAGCTACCCAAAAGGTCTACAAAGACTGGAGAGTCGGGTGCTCACAGGGCAGGCAATGCCCATGCTGGATTTCCAGCCCTGGCAGCCCTTGCCCAGTTGTTGGATGCTGAAATCTTGTCTCCACCTCCTCTGTGCTGAAGGGACATTGCAGAAATAGTGTTTTCCTGCTGGCCTGTGCACAAGGTAGCAAACAGCGTGCAAGGAGTCAGGGTGCAAGGAGCAAACAGGGTGCAAAGAGCTGGTTGGGCCATCGTGCAGGGAGGAGCAACGATGAGTGAGATGGAGCTAACCCAGGTACAGAGCGTGTCCCAGGCATTTGGCACAGCCCATGCCGTTGCACAACCCCTGCTCCCACTGCAAACTGCTCCTGTGCTCAGGGATGTGTCCACAACCCTCTCATCTGTGCCTCAGAGCTTCACTGCCGTTAGTGGATCCAACATCACAGCACTTACCACCTTCAGCAGCTTTATCATTCTTTTGCTGTGCATAGGGCACCGGGGCAGAGAGAGACATGCTATAACTGCCAGCAGTACCCACTAACTTGGGGTGCCCAAGGAGCAAGGATGGGAAATCCAGTGGACCTGGCAAAAACATGATCCAAACCTCTTCTTGTTCAATGAGCACATACTGGTCTCAGAGAGTGCATGGTTCAGGCGCTAAACCAGACAGATCAGATCCTTAGAAATTGGGCTTGTGGTTCATCTCCTCCTGGCGTATAGCATCAACTAAACACTTAGGAACAAACAAACCTTCAAAACAGGAGGTAACTTGGCCACAAGGAAGGCAGAGGTGGATGCCTGCCCTTTAGGTAAGGATGAACTTCTCCTTGAGAGATGTAAAGGTGAGCACCAGAGCTTCCAGAGCTTGGTGCCTTTGGGGTTTTATCCCACAGTTGATTTTCTGGCCTTAGAGAAAGTGTGAGCTTAAATCAAAGCTCTTTGCACTTCAGTGGGTTTTATTCACATTTCATTCACATTTGCAAGGGCTTTTTGCCATGTGAATTTGCTGGCACTTGATATGGTCTCAGCACACATTGCACTCTCCCTTTGGCAGAAGTCCACAATGCATCTTTCTTCTCTGTCTGGCCACCCATTTTCCCCAAATTCAGACAAAACCACTTATCTTTGCAACTTCTTCTCACCTGCAGAATTTGCTGAAACCTGGCCAAAGGCTGGGGAGGAATGGTGAAAGTGAGGATAGGCAGGCAGCGGACTGACGCCTGTGCGTGTAACAGGAAACCAACATAGGTCAGTTGTCACAAATTGTTTATGGGATTTCAGTCCAAATGGTTATGCCTCTGCAGGCAAATTTTGGAAATACTGATTGCAGTGCTCTGTCCTACAAAAGATGGTGACTTCTACATCAGAGGCATGGATTAGGCCAAGCAGATAACAGACCTGGGAAGGGATGTAACTGCAGCTGATAACAGAAAAGCTCCCTTTACCCACAGAGCTGCTTCACTGCAGCTTTATGGCAGAAAGCAGAGAGGACGTTTCTTGTTCCGCCAAGTAAAACCAGAGTTAGCAGTCAGGTCAGGTGCCTCCCGGGAGGATCACTTAGCCCTCTGCGCTTCTTCGAGCCTTATGGCATGCTGAGCATCTCCCGCTCTTGAAGGGCAGTAGACCCGTGCCCGAGTACACCAAAAAGTTAATTGGAAAGAGCAGCCGTGAAAAAGGCCTGACCTTTTCCTGAATTGCAGCCCAATGCTGAGTAGCAGAGGTCATCCAATTAATGGAGAAAATGATGCTGGAAGAGAACTTTCTGCCTTGAAGGAGTGATGTTGAGACTTGTTAGTGGGGCCCCATCACAGCATGCGCAGTTTCAAGACGAGATGGTCTTCGCCATGAGAAAGCAGATGCTCCAGCCCTCGGACGTGGATGGTCATCACCAACACTGAGATGGCTCCTTGAGCTCCAGCAGCATTGGCAGAGATTGGACATGGTCTCCATAGCCTGCTAAAATGACACTCCTGGTTCCTGAGGCTTTTACTGTCAGTAAAGTTGAACTTTGTTCCAAGGGAAATAGCCAGGTAGGATGAATTTTTTAGACCTAGCATGCTAACAGGAAAGAGAGAAGACCATTTCTGTGTCTCATACTCAGCATATCCAAGCCCTAACAGGTTTCCTGCTCCCCATGGGCTCCATTCAATTTAAAAAGAAACTCCTCCCTTGACACTTCTTAAAGCATTCTCAAGGTTATTCTCCAGGCTCCAGCAGACTGAATCAATAGGACTCCTTCAAGCTGGGTCAATGGACCATGTCACTGAAGCATATCCTTTGGGATGTTTCTCATTTCACTACTTAGCAAAGACGTTCCTCATCTATTTTCTGATGAAGGAAAGCAAACAATCAGTGCTCGGTATCACGGGATATCAGCTAACAGTGTAACTGGCTTACACAGATAAACTCAACTCCTTTGTGCTTCAAAACATTGAGAAATCATGTCAATCTTGAACAAGGTGCTGTGAGTATTTTTACAAGGTGTATATTAAAAGCAGTTGAATCAGGATACTGATCTTTCCTCCACATTGACTTTCTGTATATAGCATAAACATTTATAACCAGCCTGATGCCCAGGCCTGGGATTTGGGTGATGAGATATCCTGTACTCAAATCATTCTCCACTCTGTACTCACCAGACAGTCTTAAAAAGCCATGAGAAGTGCAAGGGAGAACCACAATTCACCTTTTTCACCCTCTACAATCTGATACAAGCTAAGGCAAAGCTAAGGCCAATACAAGAAAATCGATCAGGATGGATCTAATTACATTTTCTCTGAATCAGAACAGCTTTTTGCTTAGTCAGAGGTTCAAAAGAAAGCAGTCGGGGAATGCATAAAGTCAAAAAAGTGAACAGACCTGTTAACTTGTCAGTGATTTCCCCACCAGCCATTACCAGCCACTCCAGTCATACAGAAAACAAGAAACCTGGTGTGAGATCCTCCACAATTCATTGGTGCTGACTGATGGCACTTAAGAGGAGCATCAGAAAAAGTGGGTAGGAAAAAGAAGAGAAGTATTAGATGAACGAAGAAATGGAAACCAATGCTGACAAGTAAACAGATGGTTGTTTAGGGGACCATGGGAAAACCAAGCAGCTGGAATTTCTGATTGCAGCCAGCTTTTAAAGAGCAGAAACGTAATTCAGATAATACTTCTTTTTAGAGTACTTTCTCCAAAGAGGTCTGCTATTCTCTCACCAATTTTGTTTATTGTGGTCATAAAGAGAACAACCAATACATGTGGAAATAAAAAGCAAACAGGGATTACCAGAGCAGTATATTAGAGACACGCCAGATTTACTATAGCACCTGTTTAGCAAGCTTGAAATCACTTTAAAAAAAAATAAATCTGATTTTCTCATTTTTTAAATAGGTCATTGATTACAGCTATTTGCTTCGAGAAGAAACATAAGCAGGTGTTACGAAGAGATTTACTCCCTTTCACAAGAATTATACCTGTTTCTCTAACAACAGAAGCATATGATCCCTGCGTGATGAGGGGGGGTCTGTCTCCCAGTTTAAAGCAGGAGAGATATCTGTAAATAAATGCTGTAATTAAAACTGACATTTTTTGCTTGACTGCTAGCAGTGACCACAAGGATGAAAAATGACATTAGTTCCACCAGGGGCAGAGACGCCGCTCACTGTAAGAGATTAGRGGAGAACATTAAGGCAGTAATGAACTGACTTGCGAGCTCTTGCCCAGGGATGCTGGACTGCTTCTGTGATCCATGGTGCCATTTCCAGCATGATGACTGGCACCGGCACTGACGGAGAGGAGAGGTGCCAGCTTTCATGAGAGCTGTTATTTGCAAATATACTCCAYGGCTGAGATGTAGTGAGAAAAACTCTGTACTTGGCGAAGGCACAGTGCCGAGAGCTTCAAGGCATAAAGAGGGGTGTTGTGACAGTGAGAGGGTGGTGGGTAGAGTCGATTGCTTGAAAGGGGACAAACAGGTCAGTGATTCAAATACTGATGGGCTGACATGGAAACTCCACCGCCAAATATTCCCAAGGCTGCAGTCTTGTTCTGCATCTTCTGTGCYTGTCATAGACCTAGGGACAGGCCAACTGCAGAAAAATCAGAGGTTGCGGTTGGGTTACACACCCAGATGTTTCAGGAGCAACTTTTGGCACTCATCTGGCATCACAAGTTCCCAAGGGCTGCACAAACCAGGTGCCTGGGGCCAAGGGGTGATGTGGTGCTGGAGRGGAGTGCAGTGGATGGGGAGCTCTGGAGATGTGGGAACTTCAAAGAAGGTGACAACGAGACGCAGTTGCTGCTCTGGGTACCTGGGACATTCACACAGAGTTTTCAACCCATCGGTTTGCACTCACCTCCGGGGAGGAGTCGTGCCAGGGGAGGCAGGGGAGATACCTCAGCCGACCTTGTTAGCCTGCATGTTGCCCAGGTGCATCGGGGGCCATGGTGCTCAGTAGCTCCTCTCGGTGTCCAAACAGGGACCCGAGACACCGTCCTTGGCAGCCACGTTCGTGCTCATTTGCAGGGGAATTAAAAAAAGATGTAGCAATTTCACAACGCYGTGACCTCAATCAGAATTCATAAGTAGCTTCCCGAAATTATCACATATGGTAACTACACTGCATCTTGCCAGTAATTAGATGTCAATGTTTAAGAAAGTGTGGCCGATTCGGCACCTCTGGCTTTGTGGTTTCTTTTCCATTCCTGTTGCTCTTGAAGTGGAAATTTAGCTAATTTATTCTGGTCAACATGGCAGGATAAGAGCTTGGGTGTGAGTGTTGCATTTGTGTCTGAAAGGAGGCTCAGGCAGCCCCAGTCAATACCACCTATTGAACAAACAGGTTAATAATACCTTTTCTCTAACCTTTGCATGAAATTCGTGAGTGCTACCTATCACTTGATATATAATTATGTGCTTTTCCTTTCCTCTGAAATGAAACACAAAGTTTAAATTGTGCTTGTATGTGGTCAGCTCTGTGAATTGCACCCAAGGAACTGGTGTGGGCCATCCCACAGCGCGAATGCAGTCAGCACCAGCCCATGGCTTGTAAAAAACACATTTTATTATCTTTAAAAAAGTAAGATGGAAGTGCTTAAAATAAATGCTTAGCAGAAGATTGGTCAAAACAACTTTAATTAGAGACATGAGGCTATTTACATTGGCTTTTTGCTTTTCTAATTTAGCTTTAATTTTCATGCTTGAGAGTAACCAAGCAAACAAAACTCATGTGGCTGAGTGGAAACTTGTGCTGTTAATGAAAGCATCTCTCACCCTGTGCAGCAAAATAGCAAAGGAGATGCCTAGGAAAGAGCAATCCAGGTGCTAATGCTTTTTGAAATGCCGCAGGTTTGTCAACATGATCAGGTGTCCCTTGCTCTGTGAAGCAGTGTCTGATCCTTGCTCCAGCCTGGTGATCTCCTGTCCAGGCATGACCCTTCCTGGAGATGCTCAGAGCTGGTCCCAGAGCAAGTGAGTCAATGTGTCCCCAGCTCCTGTGTGACCTCCGGAGACTTCCCACGGCCTCCACACTCCCTGTCCRCTACCCGTGCACCCAGCGGCGAAGGTGGCCTCTGCCACCACGCACCCAAACGGAGCTACGTGCTGAAAGGGGGCCTGTACCTCCGTCCAGATCTCACATGTGTTTCAAGTTTGGATTTGACCTRATTCCTTATGGAAACACAGTCTGCATACCTCCCAAAATGCTTGCGCTTTACTTCTGGTGGTACTGGCTGAGAATTGTCTCTACGTTACATAAAAATGGTTTCATCCCTCTAAACCAAACATCTCCTCCTGCACTAGYAGGTTCCTCTGTCATTTGGAAAGGATGCACAGTACAGAAACTTACATAGGAATATGCCATTTGGAAGAGGGGAAATGACTTTTGCTAGTATGAACGTGTCCAGAAAGTTTTAAAAGTTCCAGAAAGACGTAAAACTTCCAAAAATATTTTAAAACATTACGAGTCAGTTTGATACAACCAGAAACACAGTCCACAGTGGAAGAAGCTCCATCCATCAGCAGCATACATGCCRTGGGATATCCCGTTGCTTTCATTGCCCACGCAGCAGCAGGCTGGCACCTCTGGTGATTACAGTCATGGGGAGAGATTTTCATCAAAAATTGTTTCTCAAATGGMTTTTCTTTCAGTGGAGATTTTCTGACTGAGATAGCACACTGACCAGAGCGCCTGTACCCACCTGTGTAACGAGGTGGGCATCAGAGTCCAGCATGAGATGAAGGGAGCAGAGTCCCCTGACCACCTGGTTGAATCTGCGTGCTGCATCCCACCTGTCCTCACCATACAGCTCTGAGACAAYTTGGGATGCAAGATACAAATTCCAAACCCCAGAGGGTTCCTTCTGCCTGCAGAAAAAAGCAGAGATAAAAAAYGGGTCAGGGACCATTCCCCTAGGTGACCAGTTCTTTTAAGATAAATTCAGTAAGAATGAAACTGCACTGCCTGTTTGGAAAGAAGATAGAGAAGGAAATGAGCTGGTGAGCTAGGATCCTGWCTAGCTGGTGTTCAAAAGTCCTAGACATACAAGCAAGATGGATAATCTAGTCCTGCCAGCTCAACTCTGAGTGTTACAATTTTTAATCTATTTGAGCTTTTTTGCAGAATGGCCTAAATGCTAAAACTGGAACTGGGTAAGGGCCAATCTCTCCTATTTCTTTGGAGGAGTTCTTGGTTTTTCCCGGCAGGACCAGCAGCTTGGGTCTCTTGCCTTACCTGTGTGGATGGAAGATAATCCTTTTCAGGCATTTTCTTTCTTTCTTTCTTTCTTTCATTCTCCATTCACCCCAAAACAGTAGAAGCTGCAGGATGGAGAAGAGGAGATGGACAAAGCCCACGTCTTTGGGTCTGCACTCCTTCTGCACCCCACCTCTGCCCACCACCCTGTGGGAGACTGCTCTGCCTGGGTTTAGTCCATTAACAGCCAAACACCCTCAGCTCCTGGGGTTAGGGAGTGCTGAGGACACTGAAGCTGAGTGGACTCAGGCTCTTGCTAACAAGGTTGGTGTGTGACAGCTACGGTGCTCCAGCAGATCGAGTCAAAACATGCCGAACCCCAGAGAGGGAGTTCCTCACCTTCCCACACGTGGCTTTGGCCCCCATGTGCTTCCTCTCCACCTCACGGGAGAAGAGAGGTCGGACCCCCCTTTGCTGAGGAATGGTGTTTGCCGGGGCGGCRATAGCCTCTACTCGCAGCTAATGGCTTTTGTGGTTGATTATACATTCGTGCTGGCGTTTAATCAACTCCAGCAGCTGTTTATTCCTATGTACCTTCCACAGTAATAGAAACCCTGCCTTAATCCTTCCCGGTGAATTGAGGCTTGCCACCGCCACGCTCCTCAGGGTTCCTCTGGGTGCTTGCATTGCTGTCGGTGCTGCGAAAGGGCGATGGTAACCAGGAGAGATGTCTTAAAGGTCAAACAGCAAAGCTGCCTGTATTGATGAGGGGTTGAACAGCGAGGCAGCCGGTTCCCCAAGTGGTGYCTGTGCTCTTGTGAGGCGGAAAGGAAGGAGGGGAAATTCTAATGAATAAAATGTGAGCAAGACATCTGAAAACATTTAGTGGGAGAAAAGGAACATAACTACGCAGAAATGGGAGATGTATCTGAGCTGGGGTAGATGGACAAAGGCCATGGATTTCAAGGGAGTCCAGGTACTTTGCAGCTGCTGAAAAGAGACCCCAAGCACATCGCTCCATGGCACACCTCACCCATCTCTGATACAACTGAGCACCTTCATGGGAATACAAGAACCTTGCTCTGGAAATAAWATGGCTAGTTTCAGAAATGGTAAAAAACTGCATTCAAACAGCAGCTCCATCTCATCCCAAATGCTGGTGCATTTCCCCCCCACCCTCTGGCATGCAGGGGAGGGTTCAGATGCCCCATGGAAGCACCTAAAATAAAGATACCTCTTCCTAGGCCAGCCTCCCGTATGGTCTGTGGAGACAGGTGAGCACCTGCCATAGCCAGGGATAGTGTCAGACTACTCACACGAGTTTCCCCTCTGGAAGCATCTCCTCCTTTCTGCTGGCTGTACAGGGAAAAGAGAGTCGCTGTCTGAGATTACCACATTTCARCCTCCTCCTCCAGGTCTTCTCAGAAATTCCTGCTTGGCCAGAGAAGAGCCAACCGCTGGTCYACCAGGAGACAGGATCCTGACCGAGCAGAGATGGGGTCACCCACAAGGACAGTCCCTCATGGGTGGGATGGGAATCCAGCCTCGGAAGCCACAGCTACCCTGCTCTTCTCCCTTTCCTTCTTCAGCTGCTGCTTCTTCTTACTGCCCTCAAGTGCTCTTAAGTTTTAGTCTGGCAATGCTGTAAGTAGGGGGAGAAAAMCTCCAGCAGACAAGCAAGGCATTTAATCATTTTTCATATTTCTCCCCACCACCAAATCTAATGACACAAGACCAAATTAATAACGTGATGGATGCTACCTGTGATTTCAGTTTCAAGCAGAAGCAGTGATAAGAACCAGGTGAGAATAAATAAATAAAACTTGATTTGATCAAATACCCGCAAGCGATGTGCGCACTTTCTGAGCCCAGCTCTTGTGACATCTGCGTGAAGGACGGCGTCCCTGCCTGCTTGCGCTGCGTATCACAGCCCCTGTGTGCACAAGCTAAGCCTCTTACTTCAAGTGATAAAGCTTGATTAATAAATCATTGCAGACCAAATGGTTAGTAAGCACTTAAACATTACAGTATTTATCAGCTGGGCTGCAAAAATGGAATTAGAAATGAGCTTATACAGTGAGATTAGTGCAAGTGACTCTCTCTGCAGCAGGAGGGAGGATAGAGCACGGCTGCATGGGAGATGGGTGAAATGTGACCTGTAGGAAAGGCTCAAAGCTCTAAAGAAGACGGAAAACTACACTGTCCTCTCAGAAACCTAGAACACGCGTAAATATCACTCCTGAAACCCTGCAGCACCTGGCTTGAGTGATCACCTGTGTGAAACAGGAGGTGCGCTAATGCAGTGACTTCAATTTTGGAAAGAAGGAATCATTTTGAAGGAGATGCTTCATGTCCAAGCAACAGCCGCCGTGCCTTACCGACAAACGATAGCAGAGGAGGTGAGCAGGGACAACGAAGACCCAGCCAGGACATACACCTCTTCGCTGTCTGCTCCATCAGCCACCCAAGTGGCTGACCCCTCTCTGGGAATCGGTGGCAGGGAGGTGACATTCAGACTTGTCCATAAACATTTCCATAGCCATCAGTGGAGATGTTTTGGCATGCAGTTCAAGAGGACACAAGCTTCTGTCTCCAAGGAAAGACTGAGAGGACAAATAGTCCTTTAGCAAGATCCAAACCAAAAAACTCAGGTTAGTTTTCCCATTGTRAGAAAGAGGAGGTTTATTGCTTTGATCTCACTAATGCTTTGAACCTGGAGGGCAAACTGGAAAACCTACGTCTATTGTACACAATAAAGATGATTGATAGAATTTCAGGCTGATATAAAGCAGGAAAGGAAGGCAGAAATGCAATGCTACATCAGCATGAACATGGCAGAAGTGAGCAGAGAGGGACTAATAAACTGGAGACTGGAAAACAAAACCTTATTAGATATGTAACTTGGAGCCAGAAAAAGGCTTTGTCAATGAAATAAAAAGCACTCATTTTTCCTTGCTTCAAGCGTTACCCATAAAAGGCTGCACCTATATTGCCTCTAGTTCTGTTGTGTTATCAAGTCTATATGCTCATTTATTTTTCATTCCCCCCCGCCTTATTCCATAATCTTCTTGTTTCTAGGGATGAAAAATATATGTAATCAACTCCTGAATTTAGCTTGCCTTTTACTGAAGATGGACTTTGTCAGAAATATCAAATAAAGTAGAAAATGTTTTGGAAGCAATTTTTTTAAGACTTTCTTCTGTTCAGGGTCTGATTAACACTTGGCAATCAAACCGCCAATGTTTGCAAAGACCTGACTCATGACCTGCCATTAAAAGGAAAATGCAAAAATCATAAGAGTTTGTTGCAAACACTTCCAGCTCTCCCAGGGCAGGCRGCCACCTCTCCCTGCCCCTTCATCCCACATCCCGTTCCCAGGCTGGACAAGGAGAGGCAAGCTGGCCAGGATGCGGAGGAGATCAGAGCCTGCTTTTGTGGGGCTATCTGAAGTCACCCCACCCGTCCCCATGAGGACACCTCCCCAGGGACTTGAGCCCTACTGAGACTCCTTGTGCAGCTTGGCAACGGGCAGCTGAGCCCAAATACTCTTTCCTGCTCCTGCTTCTTCAGCGGTTGCATCCTTTCTTATGGATTCCCCCTCCTGGGGAATAACTATTATTCATGCTATCTGCACCTGGAGACAGTTCTTTAGATACGTGCTGGGATGTGGCCCTTCAGGCTTGAGCCAGGGCAGCGTGTTTATCCACAACTGGGTGCTGAGCTGCAACGCACCCTCGTGCTTTTCAGGGCTGTGCTGTAACACTCCATTGACCGTCCAGGTCCAACAATCCCCCAAATTTTTTTGCAAATGCCTCCTACTCACTTCACTTATCTCTTTAACGGTCTCACAATTATTTAATTTAGCTCCTTGGAGTTTCATTTTCATTTTAATTTCCCCAGGGTTCTCTTACTTTTTTTTTCACTGTTTCTATTTCAACATCTGCAATCAGCCCTAACTGAAGTTCTTTCTGGGCCGAGCCGTGAGATGTGTAGCTGGTGAACATTGGTCTAAATCATCCCTCTGCTTTTTTAATTCTGCAATTAAAGACATATTGTATTATTTGATTCTCTAAAGGCAGATTATCTAAAGGCAGAAATTCCTGTTGCTTGAATGCTCTGCTTGGACGGGGAGGTTTCTCGATGGCAGAGGTTAAAGCATGAACACAAACGTGTGTTGCGTAGCCACTGACCGCAAGTTCACGAGGAGTCATATGCGTATTCGTGTAACCATTTGCGTTAAGTTTTACAGGATTCCGGCTGCTCACACCTGACTGATTTTGCTGTCACAGAGTCTGAAAGAAAAAGAGCAAAGGGTTATGACCCAAAATGTGTGGTCAGTGACTCAGACCAGAAGTATCTCCTGGGTACCACAGGACAAACTCTAGAAAACTCGGTGGATGTGAGACATTTTGTCTCTGGAAATTATTAAGCCCCAGAGAATCAAGACAATTCTAAAGCAAAATATGATCCGTTATCTTTGAAGCGTTGTTTCTAATTTAATTTTAATGATGCTTATGAGAAACGTGACACCTGTGTGTCTGCTTTATAATTGCAGCGTATTCTATCTTTGAGGCTCTAATGTCATTTTACGGAGGGTCTGTTGATTTCCTGTTGTATCTATTGCAATGCAACTTCAGGCTATTTGGTAGATATTCTGGAAATTACATATTATATTATAACTTCCCTCCTCAGACATGGGTTACGTGGCAAAACCTAGTTTATTAGCTCTGTCATAAAAGGCAACAGCTTTGTCTACTGTAGCTGAGGCTGAATTAAGGATGTGAAAGTATTAAAGTCTGTTATGGAAGTGTATAAGGAAGTAAGATAYCCAAAATTATTGGAAAAAATGGAGCTCTTGAGATGTTCTGACTTTGTYGCATTCATTGTCCCAGCAGTCATATTACCTGTATTTAATTTGAGATTGCTGGATTAATTCACCTTTTTTTTCCTGTGGGTTGCCAGAAATCTAAGATCTCTCCGCTCTTCCCATTTAATTCTGTCTTGCTCTGCGAAGGAATGCCCTTTAGGATCTAGCAGCACATTTTAAGAGATTATTTATTACTCTCTTCTGTTCCTGTAGTGTTTCTCTCTGGACAAGAGAACACTCGGATTTTAGTTTTCAACTCTCCACCTCCTTGGGACRTACCAAGAATTTTATTACAATAGTTTTTTCAAGCACCAGAAGTGTTCATTAAAAACATTTGTAGATGTTTTYGGAGGCACTTCCAACAACTACTGCATCTCCTAATTTCAGGTGCTCTTCTTGACCTTGGCCGCTAATCCTTCTTACCTGTGCATAGTAGTAAAGCTACAGAAGAACCAAAGCAACATATAAGAAGTTTGCATTCAAGCTCAGATCTGAGTTTTTTGGCAGCCAGGTGTTCACCTTGAAATAAAATGGGGACAGATCTTCTATGTCATCTGAAATGGTCACCCCTCACTCATCCCCCCCAGTATTCCTCCATGCAAAACCTTGGTGCCAGCGGGCTGGAAAGCAGCTCTGCAGAAAAGGACACAGATGTCCTGGTGGACACCAAGTTGAAGAGGACTCAGCAATATGTCTTTGTAGCAAAGAGGGCCTCTTGCATAGTGGGTTGCATTCGCAAGAGTGCAGTCAGCAGGTCCAGGCAGTGATTTTTCCGTTGCACTCTATTACAGCTCTTGGGGCACTCAAGGTCCTGCCAGAAGAGAAGATGAAGCCAAGCTCTTCTCGGAGGTGCACAGGAATAGGACAAGATGCAGCAGACACAAGCTGGAGTGTGGGAAATCCCAACTAGATGTAAGGGAAAAAAAGATTCCCAATGAAGGTGTGAAGGCCCAGAGGTACTGGGGAGTCTCCACCCCTGGAGACAAGCAAAGCTTGACTGCACAAGGCAAGCCATCTGATCTAGGTGTGTCCTGGGACTAGACAACCTCCAGAGGTCCCTTCCAGCTGAAATCTCTGCACGAGCCRATGATCCCACACCTTCCCTGTCTTCCCTGACCAAACAAAACCGGAACAACGAATGCACATGAGTGACAAAACCAGCAAATCTAAAGCAACTGTTGTGAAGCCAATAGAGTTACGCTAGTATAAAAGAAACCTAGCACCTCTTTGTATTGGTGACAAGCAGTTTTATGCCCATCAAACACCAGAAAAAACCCTCACCGACTCCATTTCTCACTGCTCTGTTCACACCAACATTTTAAGCTATTAGCGTTGTAATACATAAATAATGCTTTCTTATTTAGCAGCCTTATTAAACCCTGGAGACTGACTTAAGCTCCTAGTTTGTTACATTATTAAGCTTGTCATTCATTATTAGATCAGTCTGAGTTTATTGTGGCTCTGAGCTACAGACTACTAAGTGCCAGAAGTGGCATTTACATAACATTAAGACAGCACAGGCCAACAGAAASTTGGAGGAGTCAAAGTTTAAGCTAGCCCTTCATTATTAAAGTTTGTTGAAGAGGAAGAAGCTGKCTAGCAAGAATTACAGTGACAGAGACTGGTTCTTAATGGCCTTCCACCCATGAGGAAGGGCCATGTCCCAGCATCCACCTCCACGGTGATGGATGAGGTTGTGTTTGTTGGCTGGGGGGACTCCAGGTCCTGGAGGATGTAATGGCCACAGAGCAGCTGGGCTGTCCGAAGGGGAGCTGGAGCGGTTTCTGTCCTCTTGGCAGAAGCAGTTTCAGCCCATTWTTCTTAGGGAGTTCCCTGTCTGGCTCTTGTCTGATGCAGTTTCAGATCCCAACCTTGCAATATGAAGCAAATTATGGCAACCAAGACAAATTACATTTTTAAGGTGAAGCTTAACCAGTCCTTCAGTCTAATCARGGTGGTGGTATCTTCTAAAGAACAGACAGGAGGTGTCCATATCACCAGCCAGCATTTATTTTGCGCTTTGCAGGGTCTGGCATGCAGATGCTGTGGGTGCAGAGCATCCGTTTGCCAGGGTCCCCCCTCCAGCTGCGAGCGGGGCTGCAGGGCTGCAGGGCTGCAGGGCTGCGCATCTCTGGGGCTCATCGCTGGAAATGAGAGTGGCTCTAACCCTGTGCACCTCTGAGAGTGCAGCTCACCTGCTGGCAACACTCCAGCGTGCAAAGTCCGTGCGCCTCTTTTTTTTCAGTAGGAGTGGATAAATGGGCTCTTGGGATAAATTCAGGTCAGCCATGGTGCTGCAGGAGGCAAGCCTTGGCATATACTAGGAAGGAGAGCGAAACACAGAACTGCCGTTGGTGGAGATGCTTAGAAGGAGAGGTCTTACATGGCCTCTCTGCTGATGGACTTTACCCCATTTTTAACAGGTTACTTGGTTTTCAGGCAAAGAAATGTCCAGTATTTTAATTTTTATTATATAACTTCAAGTTTCTATAAAAGGAAAAGCAATTTCTGACCAACTCTTGAAATACTGCCTTTCCAGGGCGCACCTTCTTATATTTTTATTTTCAGATCTTACTAGTTTCTCTCCCCACCCAAATTCTCTGATGTTTTCTCAAAAGGGCCTGGCAAAAACTGAAATCCCCACTTTTAAGAGAGTAGAGATTTACATAAATCAATATAATTTTTCTACAGAATACACCTTTGATCTGTCATTCGCATTTCATTCCCTTGCCATGACAAGGGTCTCGTATTTGATGTTAATAGGGGATATTCTTCCATTCTTTTCCTAAACTGTTTTTCTTTACAGTTTATCAGGATCAAAGAGCAAACATTATAGCTTCTGATCAAACACAGACTGATTTTGTGGCGCTCATCTTCTCCTTTAATTATCTGGCTGTTAAAAGAACATGTCTAATGTGCTCCTGGCGGGGTTATCAGCTGCTTCATCCTCCTGTTCGGTCTTTCTGATCATGTTATTGTCCTTCTCTTTAATTCCTCTAATGAACTGAGAAAGAGAAAAAGTGTGTGAATAAGTTAATGTGCGAGGGAAGGTTTCACATACTGTTTAGGAAGTCAAGGAAACTCAAAAGTCTGGTAAGCATATATGGCAGTGAATCAGCATCTGAATGAGCACATGAGCATCAAAAACACCTTTTGCTCAGCCACTCAGCAGCTTATCCACAGTCACATCAGCCTTTCCTGGCAGAAAGTCCCAACATTTTGGCTACTGATGGCATCTAAAGGTCAAGTCCCTGTTTATGAGCGCTGCTTTGTCCATATCTCAGGGGATGGGACCTGGGCCTTCATTCACCCTACCCCTCTCTACTATGGTACCGACAGTGATGAAGTATTGGGTGGCCACACCCAATGTGTTTTATCAACAGGTGGCATTGAAGGCTCCAGAATTTGTATTCAGAAACTCTCTCATCAGCCCTCGTGCTCAGCACCATCAGGTTAGCACTGAATCAACCCCCCAGGGCTTACTTGGTGTCTTCTTAATCTTTATTCCCAGATTGGTCTGAAGATCAACAAGGCTGTACCAAAAGAAGGAATGAGCCAGGCTCACGTTTCCCTTTCACTAGGTACTGGGAGATTTGGACAGAGAATAAGTCAATGATGTAAAGTTGAGATACTTTTGAGAAGAGTGACTTTAGCTATAAAAGCAAAGCTGGGCCCATGCGGAGCTTCTCAAAACCAAAGCTGGGTATGGCGAAACACCCTGTGTTTCAACAAGACAGTTGCTAAAGGGGTTTCTTAGGTTTAAAACCACATCCCAAGGACACTAGACATTTTGCTAACACCCAAATGACCTATGTTCAAATCCATCATGCATCTCAACACGTACGATAGCAGTGTTGCTGTAGCTGTCAGCTTTGGAGGTTGCTGCTTTATTTCATAGTTGAAGTACAGTCTGTGTACCTGAGAGCTTCTTTGTTTTTTACCATCTTTTTCACTTGGTCTAAACTTAATGTGCCTTGTCGTAAAGCGTTTTGAAAGGCCTTGGTTTCACTCTGACAGAGAACAGCTCAACCTGGTTGTGAAACGTCATACTGCTCTTCCAGCTTTCTCTGTCAAAACCAGGAGTCTTTAAAAACACCCACGAGCAGTTTATTGGCATAACTGCAGCTAAGGCAGCTTGCTTGGTAGTGAAGACATCATCCTCCATGTAACTCTCCAACATAACACACTTTCCTCTTTTAATATTTCAGCCCACGGGGGAACTGTCTTAACAAGTAATTCTGGGTATTGAACACCCCTTTGCACGTCTTCTATTCAGTAGAAAGGAACCACAGAAAAAATGTGATAGACCATCAGGCAAAGAGTAGTGTTCAACAAATACGAGCCCCTTAAATATATCTTGAGTGCTGTCCTTACTTAAGGTAACTTTAATTTTGTTAATGAGGAGTTCAAACCTGAGTGTTTATGAATTTTTACTGTCAGTGCCTTTAGCAACTCCTGCCACTACAGCTGATTTAAAAATTTAGCATTTGAGGTCTATTTAGAGCTACGCTTAGAGTTTGAACATTCAAAATCTCAGTACATAAAACCTAGGAGAATTACAGAATTGTTAACTTTCAAATGCCCTCTCATTTGGCAGTCTGACTGCAAGAAAGACAATAAGGAAAAATCAGTGTTATTGTCATATCCACTTCAGCTCTTGTTTCAAGGTGGGCATCCAATTATTTTTACCAACTTTACTGATATTTTTCTACTAGGAAACTCTTTAGGCAAAAGCATTAAAAATTAGAAGATATATATAGAAAATAAAAAAGGCTGAAAAGATGTCTCAGATAATTAAACAATGTTATTCATTTATTTTCCCAACTGGCTCTCCAGACCGTGCTGACRCATTGCTCCGGGCATCTTCCCCTTGCCTGTTCCTCTCAAGAGCATGATTTTCAGAAAGTTCCTAATTTTAATCACGTCCTGCAACAAAGCTCTGAATAGAAAATTAGAAGCACTACAAGAGACAATGTCACTGAAAACTGACAGGTTTGAAAGACCTTGCTGTGAAATTCAGGAGACATTACGGCTGATGTCACCAAGCCCATGGAGTCCTTGCACGTCCAGCTCATGGTTACCAATGAAACTGAGCTGCAGCACATGGCCCAAAATCATCATGTGCATCCTTATGGACTTCACAGAGGTAAATATGCACTGAGCTACTTCATAACATAATGCCAGTGATTGTGGGTACCCTGAACCTCCCAGGCTGGCCCATGTAACTTCCACAGGACCACTGCATAAGTGGGCTCCTACCTCGAGTGACTTCAGAGCAGCTGCTTTAGCACCTTTGGTTTCTCCAGCTTTCAAGGTCAGAGGCTGATGCTCCCAGAGAGCACATACACTGGCAGTGTGGATATGTTCCCGTGTTTTCTTGAAGGGCCATACAACTCCATGTGTGTCATAGTTATCTCTGCCTTTCCCTAAGGTGATAAGCACATGGGGCTGCAGTGGTGGGTTTCCTCCATGACATGTCTCCAGCGACGAAAGGCAGAAGCCCATGTCTCCTGTTCCTGCATGATACAGCAATCCACATAGGAAATATCAGCACGGTTGTAAACCAGAACACATTGAGAGGAGGCTTCATGTTGCAGGTTACCCCATGAGCCAAGCACTGGGAATTATGCACACGAGTGTGTGGTTGAAAGATGTCGAGAACCATTTTTGTGAGGAGACCTTGACTGTGCTGGGCGAAGGGCTAGAGCCATCCTGGGCCACCACGACATGAGGCCGGAGGTGGAGGCGAAGGATGGAAGTGTGAGGCTGGAGCTAGGTTTTTCGTTGCTGTTGGTAGGTCCATCACTAGAGGGAGACCAATATCTACCCTATGGTGGGCATTCATCTCATCTCTGATTGGAATATAGGAAAGATAAGCTTTGACTTAGCATTTTCCTGCTTATTTTCCCAAAAATGTTTCGGTCCATCTCAGGGAGATAGTTTGACATGATTACTACTGTCATGCAGCACAGTCTGCATAGATGGTGCATCATACCCTCGGGATTTCTTCCCAGTTTAATGCCATGGACGTGGTTCAAACTTACTAAACACTATCATTTGCCTGGTTTTATTATATGACTTAGAGAGGAGGATTTGGTCTGGTCTTGGGGGAGAAATGTCTACATCTGAAATACATCCATGAGGCTTCCAATACCAGCTGGGGCTTTGCCACTGGGAAAACTGTGTTGTTGCTACACTGCTTTAAACAAAGTGGAATTTAAAATTTTATACAGTAGGCTTGGAGTTTTCCTCTGTTTCCCATGATGGTCAAGATGAGATTTGCTCTGAAGTTTAATCTTGCTTTTGTCCTGGTGTGTGCCAGCATTGTGCTGGAGAGAAGACTGCTGAAACACGCTGGAGGTGTGGGCCGTGGTGGGGGGCACAGCCAATGCTTTGCACCTCTGCACCCTCAGCTGGTGCCCTGGGGTCAGCCCTGGGGGAGGCTGGAGAGGGCCTGTGCCAGGGCTGTTTCCCCATCATAACCCCAACCCCCATACACCCAAAGAGGTGGCCATGCAACGACTAACGTCCATTTTAACCATACCAAGATAACCATACCTGTACAACAAGTAACACAAGCTCTTTGCTTCATGAGCAAATGGGGAAGGATCTCAGACAAAATCTCATGTGAGCTGGTTGGTTGCCTTTCCTAAGTGAGGTGCTATTTTTGGAAGAGAACAGGTAGATATACTGCCTACTTTGAAACCTATGTCTATTCTAACTTCCAAGATATTCTGGTAGTTGAAGTTTCTTGCCAAAGTCTTCAAGCTTCTTTGTCTAATTCCTGGAGCACGTACATGGACTGAAATTTGTTTGCAGCGTGCTCATGGCCTCTCTACCACGTCACCCCTCCGGGAGAAGCTGCTGCAGAAATATTTGCATTGCAACCTGATGTGGCTCATAAAATGCTGTTAGTGTAAACATGATCAGATTTACAAAGCGGTATGTGTCCAACAGCTACCGGGGGCTGCTATCGACGGAGACAGTGACAGCCACCATTTGTCATTTGGTAAAAGGGCATAGCTCACACCTCAGTCCAGCCCTCGTTCTTATGCAGCCAGTGGGATGTCTGTCCTGCTGGGATGCAGCCAAGGCTGCAAGGGACGGAGAGTGCTGGAGAGATGCCACCAAGCTTTGCTCCTCTTGATGTAGGCAGGGGAAGCAGCAGAGGATGTTATGGGGCTGGGGGTGGGAAAGCACTGCCTTGGCCCTGTCTCCACTGCAGTGTGGCAGTCACTGGTGGAGAAAGTTATTGGTTTATTAGCTTTTGCATCAGATTTCGGTGCTGCAGCTGGTCTCTGCTCCTGCATTCCCTAATGTCCGTCCTCCCATGCACTCGGCTCCGTGGCAGAGAGCTGCTGAATGTTTGTGTCCCTCACTTTTTCACACTTTGGACGTTTTGTCATTTTTTTCCTGCTGTGCTGATGCTGCGATATGTTATCTGTCAGATGAGATTGTCATGGCTTAACCCCGGCCGGCAACTAAGCCCCACACAGCCACTTGCTCACTCCCCCTCGGTGGGATGGGAGAGAGAATCAGAAGAGTAAAAGTGAGAAAACTCGTGGGTGGAGATAAAGACAGTTTAATAAGTAAAGCAAAAGCTGTGTGCGCAACCAAAGCAAAACAAGGAATCCATTCATTCCTTCCCATCGGCAGGCAGGTGTTCAGCCATCCCCAGGAAAGCAGGGCTCCATCACACCTAACGGTTACTTGGGAGGACAAACGCCATCACTCCGAACATCCCCCCTTCCTTCTTCTTCCCCCAGCTTTACATGCTGAGCATGACGCCATATGGTGTGGGATGTCCCTTTGGCCAGTTGGGGTCAGCTGTCCCAGCCGTGTCCCCTCCCAACTCCTTGTGCCCCCCCAGCCTGCTCGCTGGTGGGGTGGGGTGAGGAGCAGAAAAGGCCTTGACTCTGTGTGAGCACTGCTCAGCAGTAACGAAAACATCCCTGTCTTATCAACACTGTTTTCTGCACAAATCCAAAACATAGCCGCATACTGTGAAGAAAATTAACTCTACCCCAGCCAAAACCAGCACAGAGATCTACAGGCACACGACTCTCCCTGACAGGTCGAGTGCACCCAAAGGCTTCTG
The DNA here is from genome assembly GCA_030449065.1 of Oceanodroma leucorhoa. Taxonomy (NCBI): domain Eukaryota; kingdom Metazoa; phylum Chordata; class Aves; order Procellariiformes; genus Oceanodroma; species Oceanodroma leucorhoa. The sequence continues at coordinate 4,339,934 of JASVER010000021.1, read as the reverse complement.
CACACACGCTGCACCGATGCAGATGTCTCCTGCGCAATGCAACTGGGAAACCAACCCAATGCTACCCTTTCTGTGATCACTACATAAAAATAAAGTGTTGGCCTATTAATCAATTCACTGTGCAGTCCATAGGACAGGTTTTCAAGGGAAAGAGTAGAGAATTAAGGGTTTAAAACAGTATCAGGATTCCTGCACATAATTCCTTGCACAATCTTTTTAAAATGCACTCTACAAATCACACTCTTTCCAGGTCCTGACAAAATCTAATCAGTAGTTAATCTTGTCACAAGACAAATTCATCAGCCAAAGCTACTTGTGCTGGATTCATTTAGCCACAGTATTAGTTCATCAAAACACAACTTCACTGCAGGCTAATCTCCTCCCGAGCCCCACAAGGAGTCATGGAGGCAATAACCCATCTCCTTCCAGCTACAGCGGGGTTGTGGAAATACCTGTCTGTCCATGAAAGATTCAATGTGACACCAACCATCCTGTCCAGCCATCTACCTGCCTCACCTGCATGCCCTGGGCTGAACAGCCCCACTGGGAGAACAGGGTAACGCTGAGAAGGTTTATTTAAAACAGCTCCTTCATTTAATCTGCTTCTTTCATGTGCAGGGCACCTGAGCACTCCTGCGGTCTTGTTGGGTGCTGCCAAATATGTCGCTCATTGCTGCTGATCTGGACTTCGCAAGCTAGAGGTGCTCCTGAGGCATCGCTTTAACATCAGCCACATCTCCCAGCACTGCTCCTGGCCCTTTGGCTGGTCCCCCAAGGCTATGATCTCCATAGAGCTCCTCACAAGCCATGCAGAAAGCCAAGGCTCATCCACACATGCCCTGCCGTAACAGCACACTGTAAATGACTGGCTTCTTTTAGGGCTGTGGGGATCTTTTAGGTCTCTCACTACAGGACCGGTAGCACCAAAGCCATGTCTATGAATCTGGAGGAAGCACGGGGTTTTCCTTGGTCTCAGATTGAGAATCATCTGCTGAACCAGGGAGGGGGTTTCCTTGCTCTGAAAAGCTCCTAAACCAAAGCACTGGACCTTGTATCAGGGAGGTATCAGGGAGTTTTCATACCTGAAAACTGGAGATATTTTTGGACAAATAAAAAGGCTTATGAAAGACCTTAGTGAAGAAAAAACAACATGAGGAACAAGTCACAGTTAGATGGGAGCCAGTTCATGGATCAGCTCGGCTGCTGTAGCCCACAGCATGGCAGCTCACTGCACAAAGTTTGTTTCTTGTCTCCATCTGCTGTCAGGTCAGGTAACCCACATGTTGTTACCAGAAAGCCATTCTGCAAGGACTCCTCAAGAACATTTGCTCATGCTTGGCGTCCACTTCCAGTTCATCCTTAGCCTGGTCAACCACAAGTGCCATCTTTGCCCTGCTTTCACATTATGGTGCTCGCAGCAAAATGACCTTCACTGCTATTGAAGGTGCTACTAGCACTCATTGCAACTCCCTTTTGGCCATACTAAGTAGAAACGCTCAAGGAATCCCCCTCTGGTGTGATTATCTCTCTCTGTGGGCATCATGGAGGGTTTACAAGGCCAGGGTAGGACTCAGACTGCAGAGTAAGCCACTGAAGTTTATGTGTCAGTACTGCCTTTGACTTTTTAATCACTCTCCTCAACTCTGGAGAGCTTTTCAATCTACCCTGGAGCAAATAAACAACTACATTTGGTCTGCTGACTTATTCCATGGAAGATGAGACACTTAACTCTCATGGAAACGCCTATGTGGTGACACCTCAGTGTAGGTGTGTTATTTGGCAAGTTGAGTCCCTCCCTGGAGGGAAAAGCAGGTATCTATGGGATTGCAACTGTTGGACTTCCCATCAAGGAAGGAAGCAGTGTAAGGGTCAGTTCCCAATATCCTGCGGGAGGACATCTGACCTCAGAACCATGCAGAGGTCACAGTAACAATGGACAGTAGCCAAGGAGATTGAGCATTGGCATTTTCAGGACAGATGTCTATGGAGTTTGGGCTTGAGAATGGCATAAAGACCAACCCAAAATTCAGCTGGGATGGAAAAAAAGACAGGAATTTGCTATAAGTGACCACCAGTGTCACATGCTGTAATAAAATTCAGTGTTTCTGGATCTATGGTTGCAGATTCTTGCCTGGCTGCAGTCTCATGTGTCTGCCATCATCTGTTATAACCTCAGATCAGAGGCAGCAGGGTTTGAAGACAAAGTTTAATGACCAGACAGGTTGGCGAGGGGGAAGGCTGATCCAGCCAGACACTGCGTGGAGGTCAGTAGCTCATCAACAGAAGCAACCCCATGGCAAACAGGCCATGACAAACCCCAGTCTTGCTGAAGAAGTTGGTACTTTGGGAAGGAGTTGGGGTGGAGCCGGTAGATGATGCCTGTGGGAAGGAATGTGAGGAGTTGCAGTTTTGCTTGGAAGAAGCAGAGGAATTGAAAGGCAACAAATGGAGGTGGATGTAGAGGAASCTGATGTTTTGTCCTGCCCTTTGGGGAAGGTTGCAGCGTTGCAAGTGGGAGATGTGGCCATTGCCAGCACGGTGGCATGGGATGGAGAAGCAGAAGTGAGCACAGTGTTTTCGCAGGTGCCTCTGGGCTACGGGYTAGTCAAGCTTCACCCCAGCACAGTGAGTTATGGGCTCTCCTGGGGAAACGCTGCACTTCTTCTGTACCACAGCTGTGAATATTGCATGTCAAAGCCGTCATCACCTTGTCTTCACCCACGGTGTTTGGAGCAAGTCACGTGCTGGGTCAGAGCATTGTTACTTAGCAACTTCAGCCGACTTTGCAAATGAAGTGGCATGGAGGACTCTTCTGCAAAAGGAGGAGAACAGTATTTGTAAGTAGACTATGGCTCTCTGCTTTTACCYAGGCATTTTCTAAAACCGTTTCTTTTTATTTTGTCATCTGCCTGTCAGTTTTTCTTAGTCTTAGACCACARGCTGTTGGCAAATTCTACCAACTCTGTGTATTCAGCAGCAAGAAATACAAAGTCCATGTGTTTGACAGRGGCTCCCAGGTACTTTGATAATGATAAGGGTAAATAACAATAAGATCATTAATTTAATCTCTGTGTATTTTATATGTGAATACACAGCTATCTGTAAAACAACAGTTATGGGCTTAAATGAACAAAACCCATGAAATTAATGTTTTGTTTGTATCTGTTAATTAATTTAATTTAATATCTTGTTGGTAAGACCARAGAGGCCCCAGAGTCATGGTTTCAAAAGAGAGGAATTACCCTAACTGATGATTTTGACTCTACCAATATTTATGTCATCATTTCAAATTGAAAAATTAACCTTCAATGTACAAAGGTTACTCATACAAAGACTCCACTTTSCCCCACTCAGTCTAGGGCAAGGAACTGCTCTCTGTTTCTTATTTTAGGAGCTGGGAGCCTGTGCATCAAAAGGAGCTACGGAGGTAGTGYTATGGGACGTGACAGCCTTCTTGCAGCCTTGAGTCTGAACGTGGGAAGGCATCAATTCACCACCAGTGAGCGAACAGCCTGTCGGTCTGTCTGCATGAGACAGGAAGAGCTACAGCTCAAAATCATGAGGCTTGGCAAAATTGATACCTTGTGAAGTTATTCCAGCAATGCTGAAGTGCACTTTGCATCAAGCCAGTGATCTTCATTTCAGCAACCTAAAGGTCATCAGAAGCACTACGTGCACTTAAGCTACTTAAACCTATCCATATAGAGGACAGTCCCCTTCCCTCRCCTCCAGCACCTGATGCAAGGCCCACAGAACTCAACTCAAGGTCTGCAGCCCTGAGCATCACCCTGAAGGTGAGTGTGTTTGGCCTTCAAGAGCTGAGCAGGTTGTCCCTTCTCATAAAGCACAACAGGATACAGCGAGGCAACACCCCGCATAATATAAATGCTTGGAGCACTTTGTCAAAGGGCTGGGATAGGAACTAAATTAGGCTGTTCCATATTCTGCTCCGCTCACCAAGCAGTAAGATGTTGCACAACTGCTACTTCCTTTTCCCAGCCATGTTTCAAAAGAAATCGGTTACTGCCGATTTTGTACAGAGCCCCATCCTGTTAGAGTTCCCCGAGGGTTAGGGAYGCTGAGGGAGCACTGTGCAAGGGAGCTCCTTGTGAAGGAACTTGTTTCAATCCCAACATCGGGATTGCAGAAGACACCAGGCAAGAGGGAAGGGAGGGGTCTGTATGAGTGGCACATGGAGAAAGAACCCTTCCCATTCAAGAACTGTGARCGGTTGAACAAAACAAGTAGACAGCAGGTTACAAGGAGGTTATTATTCATGCAGCAAGTCATTAAGCTGGGGTTGGCCACAGGATGTGGTAGGTACCAGAAGTTTCCAAGGGCCAGCAGACACGAGCATGGCAGAAGAACCCTATATGGGTCATTTGACACGAAAACACTCCTTCTGTCTTAGGAAGGTCCGAATCACAGATCATTGCAAAGTAGGGAGTATTTTGGAGAAGTATCACTGGAAGTATCTGCTGGAGATGGGATACAGGCCTGGGTCATGCRTTGCCTGATACACTTGTTCTTCTATTCTCACCCTAGGAGAGTGATATTTTAAGTAAAAAAGTAAAGAACTTCACAAGTTACCAAAATGCTATTTACCTGCTGAGGAGGGCAGTTAGAATAGCAAATTTGAACTCAGACACCTAAATTCTTTCTGTGTCTCACCTGAAACACTTACACTGCCTACTAATTCACTGAGGACTTCACTAATTCTCTTACATTTTTGGGAAGCCATCTTTTCCAGGATCCAGTCCCTTGTTTTGTCACCATGGTATATATTCTTTAATCCTAACATTATAAGTTTACTTTTACTGCCTTAAAATATCTTTTTAATTATGTTCAAGCTATTAAGTGATTAAGGTCATGCTATATAAATGATATGTCTGCCCTCTCATCATGCCAACAATCACTGTGTCATCTGGATATTTTTCACCAAGCATTTATATTGTCTCCTCAATTTATGATAGCTCTATGATCCTATGATAAATATATAGATACGTCTTGGGCAAAGGTATAAAGCCAAACGAAAAAATTGGCTGATATAATTTCTAACTAAAAATATTAACTTACTTTTAGAGATTAGCCAGATAGTTTTTAATCTATTTAATGTTCTGTACCATTTTTTATTCAAAGTTTTAACAAAGTTAGAGCATACCATGTGATGATAACACTTAAAAAAGCATAACTACAGTGCATTCAGTTGACCTCTATCAGCTAAACTCGTTAGCTCACCAAAGAACTCTATCRAAGTAATTTAAGAAAGTACTGTTCTCTATGAAAGGATCTTGATTGTTGCCAGTAATTTTCAGCTCATAAATTCAAATTATCATCTCATTTTCAGGAGAGACATGAAGGGTGGCTGCTGCAGGAGAAATCAGGGAGGAACGCAACAGCAGTAGCACTTGCAATAGCACACAGAGGTGTCAGGATTTCTTGGCAAGCTGTATCTATTTATATAAAACCTGCTTTATCTAAATACAAATAAATAAAATAAAAATAAATGCATAAAGGTTGGAATACAGCTATCAGAGCAAATCTAAAGATAGGTGATTGTATCCTGTAAAACTGCAATTCTGACAAAAATTTTTAACTTGCAATGAATAAATAGCTCAACRTTATATTTCTTAAACAATGCGGAAAAAAAGACTCACAAAAGGATGGAAAAATATGTGACCAGAGAGGTAATTTTTATATATATAATATATATAYATAYACCTGTATATGTATACCATTGGTGAGATTAGTGAGATTAGGGAAACTAAAATACTGAACGCAGTTCTCACTGGCAACATTTTTGAATGGATCTTTAGTGAYGGGAGAGGTTTTAGTAAGAAACTACAGAAACATGTGAGAAGTGAAAAAGATGCCTAAGTAGTATGAGAACCAAGAAGCTCTACCTGTTTGACTTCATCAAAAAGATCAAAAGCTGGTTTGATCACAGAGCATAAATACCTCTAAGGGAAGGAAATCTTTAGAAGAAAGGCGACATGAAACCAGAACCAGTGGCTGAAATTTAAAGCCAGACAATTGCCAATCAACTACTGAACACAGTTTTTTTCATGGGAATGGCGATTAGCCACCAAGGCAAACTAATTAAGGAAGGGTTCATACCTTGGTGGTTTTCTCTGGAGTGAGAAGCAATGCCACCATTTCCTGCAGTCAATGTGATAACCTGCAAGCAGATTCCAGCCCAGAAATTGGTTTCTTCTACCCTTTAACTATTCTGAATCTGAAACCCATCTGTGCCTCYCCTCTAGAAAGCAATGGAGGAACCACCATCTTGACTTCCTAGCCACAGCTGACCCTGCTAAAGCAAATCCTCCTCTTCTGGCACCCTCTTATAAAGGAGCTGGAGTTTGCAGCCATCGACCACAAAGCAATGCCAACACTGGGTTGCTGCAGGCAATGCTGCAGAAGCAGCAAATGAGGCTCTGGGGGATGCCTAGCAGGAATCCAGGCAGGACCCTGTCTGCAGCCTCCATTAAGATTCAGCAAAAGCTTCTCCACAGAGAAAAATGGAATGCTTCAGGCTCAACAAACCAGTGCTGCATTTTGCAACATTATTTTGGATCTTGCCAAGCAGCCCTAGAGAGCAGCACAAGTCACAGGTCACTGGACCCATGCACAACATGAGAAATGAGTGATGTACCTTCAAGTGAGAGGCATGGCTGATGGTTTTTATTAGTTCCACTGAGCCGTAATCCCCCACCACACTCTTCCCCTTCTACCTAGGAATTCACATCTCACCCTGCCTTTTTTCCATAACAAATCCTATTATTATTTGGTGTACAAAGCAAAAATGTATCATGCTTTTGGAGATGCCTACACTATATCTTCGCAGCTGTCAAATCCACTGTCTGCAAAGCAGCTGTTATTTTTACCACATGCACTCAAGGAAACAGCTTACCCTAGCTATGGTTTTCAAGAACACAGCCATAATATTTCAAATGTGAGTACTATCATCATGACAAGTCTGTCAGTCAGTCTGTCTTGGAAGCAGCTTTATTTTTCCTGCATTAGCTGTACTGTGATCAGGCCTAAGAACCTCAGCGTGGCAGATGCTGTGTAAAAAAAGCAGCAAAAACCCAGTTCCTGCCAAGGTTCCTTGCATTCATTACAGATCCTTTGGAAAGGCTGCTGGAGAAGAGGAGATCTCACAAAAAGTCTATTGTGGTGGTTAGAGAGGCTTCATCGCTGTGGTACCTGCTGCCTAAGATCTCCTTCAATGGATAAGTGAGGGAAGAAAAGGCTTTTTGCAGGGGCAGGAAATGTGTAGGGATAAAACATCAGCCTCCCTGGTGAAATCATCTATGTCCACACAAAGAAAATACAAGCTGCTCCTGAATGAAAGCGCTAATATTTTACACCTATTTATTCATGTGACAATTCGAAGCCTGACACGGGGGACAGCAAGACCCATTTCCCATTGGAGTGTGACCTGAGAGCCTGAGGCAGTCAGGGCTTTCCTCTCCTCCGCAATGCCACGCGGGAAAACATCCAGCCTGCAAACTGATGGAAAACTAGCAAGAAAGTCTTTAGCTGCCTTCCAGCCTGCCCCCCATTAATCAGGAGGCCATATCATACAGCAGGAGGGAAAACCTAGCAGAGATTAATAGATTTCTTTTCTATGCAGGCACTTTTAATGAAAGATGCTTCTTGAAAATCCCTAAAAAATAGATTATAACTTGTTTCAAATTCTRGGAGATTGGTACAGACTCTGTTGGGAACTGAAATGCGCAATAAGCCAGTTGCTGTTCCCACCTCTCCCCTGATAAGTGTAGGATGTAGTACTCCATTAATTCTGCTCATCTCCAGCATTTGTATCCCAAATTAGTAATCCTTGCTGTTCTCTGSCCGGCATCACCCCAGTATAACCCCAGTAGAGCCATTCATCATTTACAGCACTGTAACCAGCCAGGCAAGGATGCAAAAGTGGTATAGCCTTAGTTCATAGCACAAATATATTTGTATTGACATGAAGAAAAGCTATGCTCATGCTACACGGTCTCCGTGCGGGACTGGGGCAATGTTGAGAGTGCACTCAACTCTGGCTACATGGAGRAGGACACTTCGTGACTGATCTCACAGCCCTGACAGCACACGGATTAGTGCAAAGCAGAACTCAATTATGGACCGCAGTAGCCCTTGTCATTCTCAAGAGTACAAACCGTAACTCTGCTCAAAACCCCGTGCACACAGCGACCTGGCTATATGGAAAGCTAACTGTCCTTGGCAACACCAAGCAATCACCTCAGCTTGCGATGGAGGCTGTCAGGTGTGTCAGACAAACTCCCTCCGGGATGCCCAGAGGGACAGAGGAGCGGCATTGCCCCTACAGCAAATCGGTTTTTTATCCCCTTAAACTCTCCCGCAGAGGCATCCGCCCAGCAGACACAGCAGCTGTGCTGGAGAGCCGTTGCAGGCGCTGTAAGGGATGCATAGCAGCAAACRCTGCACCTATGAGCTGAGCTCAGATGTCTTCAGGGGAAAAAAAGCATCTTTGCTCCTTGCATGAACACCGTGAGCAGCCGGTCAGTCACAAATGATGGTGTTCGTTGGTACAGACCCATGAAAATAGCATCATCAAAGCCTGGTGCATCAAAAAGCAGAATGATGACCCAGCTCACCTCTTTGTTTTTGGGACACACAACGAAGTCAAAGGCATGGGGGCCAAATGCCAAGCCAGCCAATTTGGCTTCCACCAGGATTCATTTCTTTTGACTCCAAATAGATGAGCACAAAATCCAGATGCAAATGCTGCCATCACCTCAAACTAATCTACGCAGAAGCAAAATGCAGTTAGTACAGGGATCCCTGGTCTCCTATCAGGGTCATACATTCCTTAAAGCTTGCGGTGGAGAATCTCTCCTAGTCCTCATGGTCACACTCATGCAACCTGGAGCCCAGACGGGCTCCAGCCCCAGGTGGCAGCTCCAAGCCGGTGGCCTTTGCTGCCCAAGCGATAACTGGTGTGAATTTGGCTGTAGCCAGGCTGATGGCAGCTCGCTGTGCTGGGGGCTGTTCCTCCGCACTCCCCCCCAGCAGCGGGTGCTGCCTTTGCTCTCCAGCGCTGCCTGGGATGGTCTCCAGGTCCCTGCGATGTGGGGGCTGGGGGTGTCTCCACCGGTGGCTCGGTTATTTTGGGGAATTAGGGTTATTCCCTTCATATTGTAGACACATGTATGTGGAGAAGACAACAGTGTTTTTAGGACGCACATGGGGCTCAATGTACATCAGCAGAGCTTCAGAGATATACATAAGTATAAAAACAGAATTTATGATCTTTTTCTTTCCTTAGCACTAACACTCTCTACCTTTATTCAGTAGTGTCGAATTCACAATGGCCTGTGTCTGTGAGGAGATGCTTAAATTGCCTTTTAAGTGTTCCCTGCTCCAATTTCTTTTTCTCCTCGTTCATAGATTTTATTTCCCTCTCTCTCCGTCACTATGTCCCCCAACGACGCCTGGCTTTAAGCAAGTCCTGGACTAATCCGTGAGAGGGATTACGTGATGAGCAATTGACGCAGGAAGCCCCTTCCAGTGCGTCCCATGCTTTTATGGCAGCTGTGCAGTCGGGCAGGGCTTAACCTGCCTGCCCACAAGGAGAGAGGGCTGTTCACTTCCCCAAAACTTCTAGGCTAACATCCCCAATTAACCTCCTCCCTTCTTTTTAAATGTTGTTGCACCTCCTTCCAGATTAAAAAAATAGTAAATCACAGCAGTAGGTGGTTATTACCATCTCATTAGTCCACTGAGCCTACAAATTGCCTTCCCCTACTTCTTGCCCAGGTCTCTCTGGCTGGTGGCAACATTACACTAATGGGTGTTTTGACACCAARCAGGGCTGGCCACAAGCAGTAAATAGAGATAAAATACAAAATATGACCCTGGACTGTAAAGACACACGCAATTCTGGACAAAGACCATCAAGCAGAATACGACAACGCAATATCAGAAGAAATGAAGAGCTAAGGCACCCTTGCAAATGAGCGGTGGCGAGGACAGAGGGAGGAGGTTGCTAAGAGTAATCACATGTTTTTATTCTTTCCGCGGACATCCAGTGTGTCACGTAATAATATAAACAGTCAATAGCTTTATCTACCTTTTGCAGCTGGCAGGCAGAGTATGTGTAGCAACATTACCCCCTACAGTTCAACACCATGTTCCCACTTTCTTTAAGCTTTCGGTACGGCTCTGGGTTTTGCTTATCTTAAGCCACTGAGGAAACTTCTTGTTTTAGTTTGAGTCTATTAAACCTGTGCATGTGTGGAAAACACTTAGAAGAGGCAAAAGGAACAGGTAAGTTGGCAGCCTGTAAAGACTAATTACTGCAAATAAATCTTGCAAAAACACAATGCATTAGGTTAGCCTAAATAACTTTGCATTTGCACTTTCTCCCTATCTGCAGCTTTTTGGTCACAAGTTTTCAACAGACTGAGAAAAATGGTGATTTTTCCACTTTCCCTAATGTTTTCATCTACTATTTGAGAAGGACATAAAATGCCTTACAAGATGGAAAAAAATCTTAAAATTTCAGATTTGGGAACTGTATGGGGAAAAAAAGGTACATTCTTACACAAAAAGTTGTCTTCCGCAATTTTTTTCCTAGCACAATGTTTAAAAGATAAACCGCAGTTACCACAGTGTTGCTGGCTGCCTGGGGGGTGTCCCATGGGCTCCTCCGAGTATCAGGGATGCCATTCCTGTGGCCCTTGCAGGGCTTGAGGTACTCCAGCCTGGCCTCAGTGGCTGTTCCCTTGTCCTATTTTTTCCTTCTTCATTTTCTTAAAAATGAAATGAAGAAGAAACACAATAGAATTTCCTTTAAAATACAATAAACCTCGTGAAAACCAAAGCACCTTCAGGATGGGCTGGAAATATCTTTAGAGGTTAAATGGGTATTAAATTCAAGGCAATGCTTCAGGGAGCAGTGCCTTAAAATTCGGCTGGTGCAGCGCAGCCACCTGACTCTGTAAAAACTGAAATTGGCTTTTTGGAGCTTGTTTGCACTCCTGTGTAGAATTACAGCGAGGCAATGATAGCCAGGACACACGCAGTTACCTTTGCATTTCTCACGGTTTAACACTTACGGCTGTAAAACGCCTGAGCTTATTTATTGTCTGAGAAAAATTACAGGGGATTTTGAAAGGTTCGGTGCCCACGCACAGGTCCGGGAGTGACACGAAGATGTGGAGGGGGAGGACACTAAGCCATTCGTCCCCGTTCCTGAAAGCTCACCCTCGTGYTCCAGTGGTGCACAGCACAGCGCATCCCTGCCCTGCCCGCCTGGAAACCTGCACTGGCAAAGCCGCTCTCCTTCCCATCCTAAGCAGGCAAGCGACTTCATCACCTCGCCGTGGTGATGGAGAGGGGAAGCCACCTCTGTCTGAATACTCCTAGTGGGTTGTAGCCTCATCAGAGAGGAGCCAGTGTTACATTTTGCAGTGTATCACGCAAATGGCAGCTCACATAAATAGCAGGCGAGCGATTTCCTCAGCCAAGTGTGACAACTTCATGTATGCCTCACATAAAAACAGCTGTACGGAAAATTATTAAGACAGAAACCCTGACATTGCAATCACAAACCTGAATGGATTCTGGTAAGGGTAATAAATTTAACACCAATCAGTCTGTGTCTTTGTCTTTGCTACCATTAAAAGCACATTTAAGAATCCAGAAGAATTCAGTTTTCAGAATCATTCCTTGTATCCTGCYCCCGTTATCATACTTAGATTTTATCAGTATAGACCAGATGACATGTGCGAGCATTTGCTTGCTGGGAGAGGACAGCTACAGGCAAAGTGTCTGCAGACACAGCCTTTAATGGATCTTGTTAGATCACTGCAACCCTCTGCTCGGGGCTATCTGATTTTTGGTTTAAAAGACCTTATCTCGTCTTAGCAGTGAGGAATCAATTTTGACTGCAGGTTGCTTTCAGCCACTGGGTCAAACTCTGCGGTAGTTTGTTTGGAGGGAAGGGCATATTCTTTGTCCARAACAGGAACCTATTTTCTACACGATGCTGCTTTGGGGGGCTCACAGGGCAGATAACAGCAGTCACGCCTTTGCTGTGCAAACAGCATTGCATAAACCAAGTGCGGCTTTTTCTTCAGCAAACTCAGGGAATAGATCAGAATTCAAGAGGTTGTTCAAACTCATCTTGTTTTCTCTTCCTTTAGAGAATCTGCGACAGCAATGCCCAGTTGCAATCAATTAATCTGAACATTCGGTTGCAAGGAATCCCTCAGTTCTCCATCACGCTTTTAACTTCCTCGGAGAGCGAAGTTTGAAGGAGAAGCGCAGAGTTAAGACCTCTATAGGCACATCTGTGTGTTCACAGATTAATCCTTTAAGAAAAGCTCAGGGCCAAGCAAGCCAAGCGCTRTGTTAGAAACCAGGATTTCCAGTCCCAGCGCCAGCTCTGCGACTCAGGCTGCAGCTATCCCACTGCCTGACTTGGGATAAGTGTCAAGATGCTCAGATCCCAGGAACAGCAAAAAGAAACCTGTGAATACTTTTAAATTGAGCTTGGTTTTTCCCGGGTTTGTTGTTATTATTGTTGTTWTTTACATTTCCTTTTCCACATAAATTAACCTTATTCTGATTTTTGCCAGGATGAAGTGAAGGTTGAAATGCCAGCATCCCCCTGGGCTGACACCGAGCTTTTCAGGCAGCTGTTGCAAGGCTGGATACCTGCCCCCGGCTCTTCTGGCACAGCACGAAGGACCAGCACTCAGAGACATTTAGATTTAGCTCCGGGTGGGTTCATACCCTCCCGACAGACCAGGGGGGAGCGAGGTGTTCCTCGGTGTGCAGCTCAAGTTACTCCAGTTTCCAACCCACTTGCTTCCCTGCGCGCAGGGTGTAAGCACAAGGTAGAGCAATGGTTTCTGAGCAGTGCTAAAGCACCCCGAACACCTACGATACATGCTACATCTCAGCACTAGGATTAATGCTAAAAAATGAGGTCTCAGAGCAGCAAAGACAGTAAGAAATATGTCTTGTCACAAACCCTCACCAAAGGAATTTGAAACTCTGTGTTTTAAAGAAAGCGAAACCTCAAAGCTCTTAACTCCTGTGCAGCTTCACAACAAGACCYGCGTAAAAACAGCAATCAGAGCTCTCATCAAAACCAATTTCACATGCTAAAGCGATTCCAAGTAATTATTGTAAGACACTGCGGTACAGCTGCCTCAAGTTTCTGTGTGATCAGCATATTTTAAGAAGAGTTTTGCAGTGCAGTTTCTGGATGTTGCAATCGCACRAGAGCCCTGGGGAACCACGGCAGACTGCCTGCCATGGCTGGGCTCCACCACCTCCTTCTCAAGGTGGGAGCCCACATCAGCAGCAGTCTCTGGGATCCTTCAGGATCTGTTCCCTCCCTATTCCCACTCTAGCTTACACCAAGCACCCCACAGTGGGAKTTCTTCTGTGGGATACGGGCAAACAGGGTCATATCCTTCTCCTGCTTGTGCTGGGGTGGGCACTGAACCAAGGCACTGCCCAAATCCAGTGCTGCAGTGGTGTGGATCAACCCCTTGCCCATAAACAGTTTCAGTGGACCCTGAAGGCATCTGCTCAGATGTGCAGAGCCGGAGTCAGATGCCAAAACATAGGGTGTAGACCCCTTTGAGAGACCCTAGGATATCCAAGACATTTTCCTACAGCTTTTTCATAGGACCTTATAGGAGACGTGCAACTTTCTGGGTCAGCATCTGGAAGCTAGGCAAGATACCTTAAGGCCTCTCAAATGGCACTGAATGTGCAGTTTTACGTSACTGAATCCTGCCCAAAGTATGGGATTCAGCTTGAAGATTAAGACACCTAAGTCAAATAGTCCTCATTGTAGGTGTCGAGGTGAGCAACATGTCTAGTTCCCACTAGATGTCTATAGTATCCCACCTGGACTCCAGCTGACACTCCAGAAGCTCACGGCKCTTACATAGGTTATATGTGAATGTCTCTGATATCCTGGGATATATTAGATGGCAATAGATGTCTACATGTGGACACCGAATTGAGCCCTGGCTCCCCATCATCTGTAATGGCAATTCAGCATTTTCCTCACAGGCATACACATACCCACACATAGACACCAAGGTATGTGTGTCTCAATCTATGAGCCAAATCCCATCCGTAGCTTTTTTGTTATTCTGTAGATCACAAGAAATTCACCTTGGCTGCTCATGTTACTGCTTGTGATGTTATTTCCCCGTACAGTACTTACAAGCATATGACAGGCTGGATCCCAGCCTGGTGGAGATTTCACATTGATGTTAATAGGATCAGGAACATGGCCTACGCAAAGATCAAGTATAAGCCTCTTACCTCAGCATCTAGAGGCAAAATAGTATTAGGCACTTTAGAAATGCAGATAAATTCTGTACTGATACAATGATGTCAAGAAAACAATAGAAAAAAAGATAAGTTTTGTTGCCTGTTGTTTTGAATTTATAGGAGACATTGCACAGATGACCAGAAAATATTAACAATTAATCATGTCTAAAATATGTGCTTAGAATTTTTTTGGGATCTGCCTAAACACAAGAACAAAAGGCTTTTTTTCCTCAAGACAAACATAAAATGCTATCTAGTGTTGGCTCTTTGCTACTGCAGTCTCGCATAACTATTTCTGAATTAAACAAAATGAGCTGTGAAGCATTAAAGTGCACAGGGCAGTGTGCACGGCAGCATCACACATTCAGGATATGGGAGCCTTGTCCAGTTTTAAAGTCTATTCTGAATTTCAAAGACCATATAGAGCTCGTACTTGCTGGATTCCCACCCTGCAGAGGAAAGCTGGAGCAGGGAAGAAAGACCGGGAAGAGAAGATGGGGAATGAAAGGTCTAACCAGCTGCTGACCCAAGCACCAGTACCGACTTAGCTGTGCTCTCTCTTTGGGCTTAACACAGCACAAGATTCCCTCTAGCTAGAAAATATATATTATTTTTAATAGATTTTAACTTTGTACATTTTAACATTGAATTACATAAACCATTAATATTAAAAATTTAAAATATGTATTTAACAATATATATCTGGATTTAAAGCTTGAGGGAAGGAATGGTAATGGACTGAAGATCCCCGGGGTTTCAGATCAATCCTTAATATTTATCTTATGTGTCAGTTAAAAAAAAAMCACTCTTGCTAGTAAGCATTTGTGGTTTTCATTCTGATGGCTGAGTTAAAGATCAGATCCTGCCTCTACAGCCACTCTTGCAGAAGAACTCCAATGGAATGCTGCTTTTCCACCAGCAGCTTTTCTGTCCATCAGCCAGGCGCTATGACATCTCAGCACGTAGAAAAACATCTTCTTTAAATTGCCATCAGCCTTGCTTAAGACGGATCAAAACATCTCAGCTTCCCCTGTGTGATGTGTCTCAGAAATGTCACTTTTCTCCTCAGCAGGTGACGCCCCAACTAACAGTTTTCGTGTCCTTCCAGGAGGAGGGAGCGGAGGGAGGGAAGGGGGAGAGGAGAYGGCAGCAGCCATTAGCGTGACTGCTCACATGCTGATTTTGCTTTCCGAGGCCAAATTTTCCGCTGCTGACTCTATGAGACACATCATATACCTCTGCTTGTGGCACATATAGCTGACACCGCTCTGCCTGGGAAGAGTCCCACACAAGGGCTCAGAAGATTTGGGGTTCCTGCCATACAGACCATCGGCTCAAGCTTTGGCCATAACATTTTTTCTATGCTTTTTTAATGTGCCTCACGGAAGCRTATTGATTTTTAATCAGATCACTGCAAGTAAAGGCTCAGAAACACTTTTCTTCCGAAATCCACACACAGTTTTGTTCCTGATGTAAAGGCAGAATGAACTGTGCACGCCAGACATCAGTCGTGTTGCTATTGTCAGACTGGAAAATTRTTATATACTTGGAAAATGGTTAGACGACTGGAAAATTATTATCAGAAGAATATGATCAACTAATCAAAAACATGTTCTTATAAGATTTTAATTCAGATCYTGTATGAGCTCACTGAGCCAAACCTGTCCTGTTTTCAGCACTACACAGCCCTTGATCAGGGAGGTTCCTCCTGAGATCCCTGGAAGTTTTGTCTGGGTTAGTCACGGCATCATAGTGGAAAGTGGAAACCTAAAACTCTTCACCTCCCAGTGTCCCTCCAAGGCTGGTCACGGGGTCTGCAAGTGCAGGACACCCYTCGCACCCGGGCTCCCCAGCTCTCCCCGGGGATGCCGATCCTGCTGACAGGGCTGCACACGACGCAGCTATGTTTCCTACATGCCATCTCCAAAGGTTCCCAAAAATCAATTCACAACATGGCAAYAAATACCCAACATCGCACACAGTAGAAAACAAGCCCTCACAGCTCTGCCATTTGCCGAGCGACAGAAGCACAGGCCAGCAGGGACCCCCAGAGCATCACGTCACTCCGGGGCCACTCAGCAGCATTCACGCTTCTTCTCACCAGCCCCAGATTTTAGGTGCACAAAAATGCTTCATTCCTCAGAAAACACAAATGTGTGCTGAGAAGGGAAAAGATGAGACCTCCGGGGCCAGGACCCCTCTCCTATCCCAGAAATCAATAGGTGAACGGCAACCATTGATCCCAACAGAGAGAATGTCCCATTCTGCAGCTGCAGGGGAGAAATCTGCAACATTTCTGGAGAAGCCCAAAGGGTTTGGAGAGAGTCCCTGGCCAAGAGGAGGGGACACAGAAACAGGCGGCAGTAGCCTGCCAGGGCACACGCCGGCCAGCCTTGGCGCGCCAGCAGCAAACTGTGTCCAACATCTCGCACTGCAGAGAATTAATTCTTCACCAGAACTTGGTATTCTGTGAGTGTTGAGCACTGACGCCACACCAGCAGGCAAGGACAACCTACAGACCGGGCTGCGGCCGTGGTACCGGCACAGGAGCATAAGGGAAAGAAGGAAGATTTAACTGGGACAGCCAGGATATATTTTATTCCCGTGTCCAACCGGTAAAGAGGCAGTTGCCAGTTCTCATTATGTGATTTCACTGCTACTTGTTCCAGCTCCCGGGGTCATGCGGGTATGGACAAATGTCAGCTACCACTGCAAAAATGAGCTCCGAGACCTTGTCCCTGCAGGGAACAATCTTTTAAAATGTAACCCCGAAAGGCTGGAAAAGCAAAGGCAAATAAAAACTGTTGTGCAAGCCGCAGCACTCATCCTCTTTTTTTTCATCTTGGTCTCCACAGGTGAGATCCATGACATTTTAACAACGGGGGTTGGCACTACGAGACAAGAAGCCACGGGGGCTGCGAGCGCTGGCTGGGAAAGAACAGAAGCACATTACAAACCCTCGTGCTGGGACCCCATTTTACAGCTCTGGTTGAAGGCATGCTCCAGCGTCAGATAAAAAGACATATCACACCGAATGGTTACTATCTAATAAAAATACATACGATACTCACCCCTGCATGAAGAACCAGAAAGGTGTAGCAACACTTCAGAGTCCTTCRCTGCAACTGCGTGTTCCAGGCTGTCGGAAGTTAAAGCAAGGCAACAAACTGTCTTGTCACACAGGGGGGATGTGATCTCCCACTGAGACACAAGGCTCCTGGGGGTGAATATGGGAGAGGAAATGTCCTGAGCAGTAATAATGCAGGCTTCACACCCCGGACACAGGCATCATTTCGATATGTGTGAACCCATCCCCGGGCCCATGATTCTGAGCCTGTACAGTACAGAAAAGCAGCACTGAAAAAGTCTTTTTAAGCTGCAGGCTTGCACATCTTCTAAGGGGAAGGAGGCAGTGAAAACGAATGTCTGTGCTGAATGACAGGGTCTTTCAGATTTTTCCCTTTCACAAAAAGAGCATCTGCTAAAGGTACAGTTAACAATGTATGGAAACGTGGACTGACCTGAACATACCAGGCTGCAGAAGTAGCTGCTAGCAGCTTGGAAACGATGAGCCATGAATCTGGCAGGCACTCGAGGGTGCAAAAGTGCCATGCTACGTGGCATGGGCAYGGCCACGATGTGTTCTCCCCGCTCCTTCCTCTCCTTGCTCCTGCCTCCTCCCTGCCAGCCCCTCACCTCTCTGGCCATCCCAGCATCTGCTCCCAGTGCCCAACATCATTCCCCAGATGTCAGTCTCACTTTCTAATGGTCTTTGCCAGCCCACGCTGCCTTCCCCATGACCCAGCAATCCTTCAGCTCCAGGTCCTTCCCCCAGTCTCCCCCCCATCAGCGTGGTCCCAATTTCTGGTGGGTCAGTGCAGCACACGGACACTCATTCTGGTCCCCAGGGATAGAGATGCTTTGCAAAGAAGAAGCACCAGGGGTGTGCTCAGCAGGGGCAAGCACTGATTTTTTTAATTCCACTGAGCTTTTACTGAGCCCGTACCATGCACAGTGACTGCTGCTGGTGCAGACGCAGGTTTTACCTGTTTGCTGCAGCTCCAATACTCCATCTACACCAGGACTTTTCCACCTTAGACAGGTCAATTAAATATATCATGTCCTTAATCAGTGTAGGTATGGTGGCAATCATGGGCCAAAGTGACCTGGGAAGAGCTTCTAAATTGCCCACCGACAAGCTGAACCTTCCCTGCCAATATCCCCTAGTCCTTTCCCTGCTTTTGTGCCTTTTCTCCCTTCATTTACTGTTCTCCTCCTCCTCTTTTACTCCTGAGAAATCCCCAAGGTCTGGCAGCAAGCCTGCTTTGCTCTCAGCAGCCAAGCTTTGCTTTTCCTGCATTTCTGCCACCAGGGAAACTCGTCCCATTTACGTAAAAATGAAAGACTGAGGCTGACATTATTGACACAYGAAATGTTTTAAAGGAACAACCTCAAGTGCCTATGGGAAGTGCCTAGAGCTCAAGAGCAAGAGCTCTATTTTGAGAGATGTTTTCAAACACCTTTAACCCCTCCCTTGATAACAAAAWGGTTAAAACCCAACCCTAAAACACCTTTCCGCAGAGGTAACACAACCTGGGAGTGGTTCATATCACCTTGAGACCAGCCCTTTGCTCTGGGGGATTAAGGTCACCTTTACCTGGGCCTTGGGCACCTCACTCACAGCATCTCGAAGAAAAAGAGGAGAAAGAAGGTGGTGGTCTGAAACAGCTATCCCTCACCCCAGGCTGCCGCTGCACAATGGTGTACTGACACCTCAGTTTCACAAGTCACTTGTTTTCTGCTAATTTCAGAGMGTTTTAGCACCCTTCCCTCTTAGGAAGCCCTTTCTTCTGACTATATAACTATTTTTTAAGCTTGTCACTGCTACACTGCATCAGGGCAGAACTAAAAAATGAAGCGTGTTGTGGAAGAACATGTGCTACAAGGGTATGGTCCTGCCCAGGTATTTTAACTCCTTATTGCCTACCAAATCCGTAATGGTCCAGAGGCAGAAACCGGCACAGTAGCTGCTCATAGCTCACATCCCGCTGCTCCTTGGGTGCAGATTTTTTAATGGAAAAATCCTGCAAATAACGAAACCTTGGGAAAGCAGCTATCTACCGAAAGAGAATGAGTCACTGTGTTTACTCTGCAGACTGCGATGTGAAAGACAAGAAGCCACAAAAGGTCACAGAGGAGTTGTCTCCTTGCCACTTATTTTGTCTGTTCCTCCGACAAAGGCAAAGCCATCTGTGGTACAAGCAATGAAGCAGTGATGACCAAAAGATTTCAAAAGGAAGTATGAAGAGTGCCAAACGCTCTTGATAAAAAAGCGAGTGAACAAGAGGAGTCATACAGCTCTTTGTGTAACCTTTACTCCGCCGTTAAGTGCACCAGTTTTTAGTAATTACGGAAAAGCCACCGATTATATTATAAATGTAATGACATTAGCAGGACTGTCACTGTGTTTGTAGCAACAGTTGTGAAATTAATTTTTTTCTTCATTAAGGASATCCTTATTTGCATGATTAAAATGTCAGCCCAGATAAATGCATGTGCCGGAGAATGAATCACTGAGCAAAAATGCCACCTGCCAAGCCCGGAGAATAGGACAAATAAACAAGCAGCGAGGAGCAGCTCAAAACTTGATCCAGCTCCCAGTGGGAGCCATTCCATCATCCTCAGGAGCTGCAACGGGCTCCAAGCGAGCGCCAAGGCGAGGAGGCTCAGYCGAGCAACAGCCCAAATGCTTGGGATTTTTCCTTTGGCCACGCTCAACCATTTTGGAAGGGAAATCTACAGCCTAATAAAACCAGAGTGTCTCCATTGTGATTTAGAGGGTACAAAAAACTAATCCCATGAAAGAGAGCAAAATATACGCAATCCAAACTTACTCCTTTGCTACTATTTGGTAAATCAAAAGCCCAGCCATGACCTCTCTAATGTGGCTGAAGCTCATCAACTCTGCCTGCTACTAYGACTCAACAATATTTCCTGTTTACTTTCAAGCTCCACTCCAATACTTGCTAAAGAAGACGAATCCACAGCAAAAAACTGTGCCCTTGTATGACGTTCCAGGCTCGGAGCCTGACTTACAGCTGTCCCCAAAAGTGCTGGATCCCAAATGGCAAAATTGAGAATAACGGACTAAGCTGTTTTCCTTTTTGCCCAAAGTCGAGAAGGGAAGCTGAAAAGATAATATGGTGTCAAGGAGATAGCAGATTTTATCTGTTTTAAATARGTCCTGATCCTGCAAGAGTATTTTCACTGATAATTAAATCAAAYAGAGCAAAAAAAGGATAGAAAAAATACTATTTTAAACTGAGTTATTCCTTTTAAAGTACATAGAGTCTCTTATTAYCTGTTTTTCATGGCAAATGTCATGRTGTGGACTTTTTTCCACTTTAGAAAATGCAACGAAGCAAGTAACTTTGATATTTCCTGCAAACTCCAAGGAAGTGTGTTTGTTGTTCAAAATGTTGGATTTTGACACAGTGAAAAATTCTAATTTGATTTTATATTTTTTTTTATATCATTTGAAAACATTAAGAGCTGAAATGAAMAGTAATCTAGAAAAACAGAGCACTTCACTCTGGAAAGGTAAAACCAAAAGACTTCAGACGGGGTGCAAGGCTGTGTCCTTGAGGAGCCATGGGGACAGTCCAAAAGAAAATTTCTTAAACCAGTGTGTTTCAGGGAAGTTCTATTTGATAATTAGCACTTTCTAGAAAATGACTTATCAGACAACCTCTGACCAGCTCAGCACCACGCCGCCACACCTCTCCTGGGGAGCAGAACTGCTCCCGGGCCGGCAGCGTCCGGGGGGAAGGAGGGCTCCGGCCCCTCAGGTGGCTCTGCAGAGTGACTCAGTGGCAGGACAGGCAGGACAGGCAGGACAGGCAGGACAGGCAGCTGCCAGTTTATCACAGCTGAACTGAAGAGGCACAAGCGTGCCGGAAAGCTCCATTAGCCCCCCCTCCCCAGCCTCCTCATCTTCCTGAGGAGATCAACACTGCTGGCATAAAATCTTTCTTCTGACCTTCATCAGAGCAGAACAGTCTCATCGATAGTAGTCTACAGTGAGTTTGCCTTAAAAGAGAATATGCTGCAAAGTATTTTAGCACAGAGACTTTTTTTTCCACAACTCCGGTGAATCAAGTGTCTGTATGTTAGAAAAATGCTAAGGTTATTTCTAATATAGCTACAGTCCGTTCTAGTATGAACCATGCCAGACAAGTCATCTGAATCAGATATTTCTTAAGATTTCAAAAATAAACTGGCTATTTTTGTAAAAGTTAGGAAAGAATTGGCAATTTCAGTTTCTGAATGCTAATTTGCATGTACCAATTTCTTTATAAAAAGGTATACTTMAGACCACCATCATGAAGCATCACTGGTGGGATGGAGTAAAAATAAAGCAGAAGGCTCTAACCAGGGGACACAGACCACAGTATATAGCTCAGATCTTCCAGCAGGCATTTTCATGCAGTTATGGCCAGCRCACTAAAGGGTTTGGTCACTGAAGTGAGGGTGAAACCCCTTTTTCGAATGGGATTGTTTGCAGCTGTTGCCCAAGTGGACATGGCACTCTTCCCTTCCATCCCACCATCCAACCATGGGGCCCGGCGGCTCTGTCCCTCTGCACTGTGGSAGCCTGGCTGCCACCAAGCCATATACAAATCTTCCAGGGAGGGTGATCTRTAAGGAGAAAATGCAGAAGACACAGCAGAACTGCTGCAAATGGCTCAGCAGCACAGCGAGAGCATGCCGGGATGCAGCACGGTCCTGCACCGCACAAAGCCCTGGCTGTAGGAGCAGCAAGCACRCTGCGGGGACCGAGAGGACCAAACAATGGGCGAGGATGATGCCCTACGTGCAGGTTGTCACAAGGATGACAAGCAATAGCTGGACTGGGAGGAGTCAAGCATTTTGCCGGCCACRTAGCCACGTAGCTCAGACTTGCAGGCAACAAGATGATTCAGGGTCAGAACCAAGATAAGGTTCTTCATTTCCAAGATAATGGAGAGACTCCTGTTGGCCTCATCAGGCTTTTATGAACCTCAGCTTGCAGAAGGAGGAGTGAACAGAAAACACAAAGCRGTTGTAAACCCAAGATTAACACGGCTTTATCCAAGGCCTTTATCCTGCGTGACTTCTGCCGTCACCCTTGCTTTCCATGAGAACTGGGTAGAGAAGGTCCAGCTTTCATAAACACAGCTCCCATTGACTCATTGTCCAGCAGCTGTAYAGAGCAAACATGGCCCAACTCAGCACCCTTGTGGGTCATGGAGAGTCTTTCCTGTGATTTCAAGAAGCCTTTAGATGGGACCTTGTGCTCAGGCAGGTGTAGCAGAGGCAAAGCAAGGTAAGGAAGTGCATGGAAAAGGGGAAAACAGTGATTCTTTTCACCAGACCTTTGGGGTTTTATATTGTATTTATATGTATGTGCAGCTGATGGCCCCCTACAGCCCTGCTCCCCTGTCATCCAGATCAGGTCCAGGCTGCACTGCAGCAGAGCTCCCAGCTGCTGCACTGAGGGGCTCTCCCATGGGACCTAGGGCATGGGGTTGGCATGGGGTCAGCACAGGGAGGGAGAGGAGGTGGGACAGAAAGCTCATGTCCAGATCTCATCTCCTGATGGAGTCACCACATCACCAAGGAGCTGGGGAAAGCCTCTTTGGCCCAAGCGTTTGATACAGAGGAAATCCCCGCCTCTCACAAAGGCCAAGCAGAGAGGCTCTTGCTCCGGATCAGTTCCTTACATATAGGCAAGGTCTTGGCTGTGGAGCTAAACAGCCTCTTTGTTGTGGTTTAACCCCAGCCAGCAGCTAAACACCACACAGCCGCTCGCTCACTCCCCCCCACTCCAGTGGGATGGGGGAGAGAATCGGGAGGGTAAAAGTGAGAAAACTCGTGGGTTGAGATAAAAACAGTTTAGTAATTGAAATAAAATAATTATTGAAGTAAAATAGTAGTAGTAGTAGTAGTAGTAATAATACTACCAATAATAATAACAATAATAGAATATACAAAGCAAGTGATGCACAATGCAATTGCTCACCACCCACCGACCGATGCCCAGCCAGTCCCCCAGCTGCAATCGCTGCTTCCCAGACCACGCCTCCTAGTTTATATACTGAGCATGACATCTTATGGTATGGAATACCCCATTGGCCAGTTGGGTYAGCTGTCCTGGCTATGGTCCCTCCCAGCTTCTTGTGCACCTGGCAGAGCCTGGGAAGCTGAAAAGTCCTTGACTGGTGTAAGCACTACTTAGCAACAACTAAAACATCAGTGTKTTATCAATCAACATTACTCTCATACTAAATCCAAACCACAGCACTATACCAGCTACTAGGAAGAAAATTAACTCTATCCCAGCTGAAACCAGGACACTCCTCCAAGAAGCCTTCAGGGATTTAGGGGAGCTGTTGCCTTACCAGGAACATTAAGTCTGTGTTGCCTCCGCGAGGCACTGGCTCTCACTGAGTTTTTGCTGGGGTTTCGACCAAAGCTCTGCAGTGGTGCTGTCAGAGCTAAGGTGGAAAATACAAGAACCAGCCCATCTTGGCACCTGGCCTGAAGTGCTGAACAAGAGGGCTTTGCTGCCTCTCTTCTGTCATCTCCTGCAATACCATGGCTTTGCACTCTGAACTCCTGCTGGGTTCAGATCTCAGCTTCTGTTTCTCCCTCTGCTTCAAGCCCTGCTGCTGCTGCTGAACAGACTGCTGCTGCAGAGGATCTCACTGCATGATAACGAGAAKCTTCTTCCTCTGCAGGAAATAAAAACAGCTCCAGATGTGGACTTCAGCAGTGTTGGACTTGGTGTTACTCAACATCAGCACAGGGCCTCTGGAACAGTCTACCCTTGACCTACCAAAGTGAGCTTCTCTCAGCAAAATCAGATTGCAAAACTCACCACGGAGGACAAGAGGAAAAGTTCCCGAGTCTGATGAGAGCCTACGGACAACACAAGCTCCACAAAAGGYTTGCTCTCCTTTCCCTCAGTCTTTCCCAGCAGAATTTGATTCCTGGCCTCAGACCTTGACTCTGGTGTGCCCTGCCAAAGATAACATCTGACGCATGCCCCGTGGCTCCACTTGGCATCCTGGATCACCACGGGCTTGCTTGCTGGAGACAGACATGAGCTCATCCTCCTTTTCCGCATTCACAATGAGTTTCYGATAGCCGCAGACCAGTTTGCATCATCTTTCACCAAGATGACTCTCACCGAGATCCATGTAACTGCTCTGCACTAGCAGGGGTCCCCAGCCCGGACCCAAGTCTGGGGGATCCTGGATGCACCTTTACCCACCACCAGTTACTTTTGCTCTGAATGTTATTTTCAACCGAGTGTTTCAGTTTGTGAGTTTTGATACTATCTTCTACTGCTGTCATACAAAGAGGCAGGAAAGCCAACAAATCCTTATTACTTATTGGTTTTCAGCTAGGTTCAAATCAATTTGTATTACAGTACACTGGACTTATACTTAATTCTTGCATCCTTCCTGACACCAGGGAGACGGAGGTATTTTTATTATTATTGTGGCATTTATGCTGAAAAGTTTTGCGGCAACTGTGCAGAGGAAAGAAGAATGATAGAGTGATACGCAGAAAGTTAGATGATGCAAAAGAAAGCAACAATGCAGAATAAAAAACAACTGGTTGAACTGCACAACATAAGATATCATGCAGAAGACAGATATAATTACAACACTCTTAATTTGCAAGTTATTACCACTGCCAGCCTGGGTGTCTGGGAGGACGGTCCCAAGCTGTRAGATTATCTGCAAAACCCCAGTGAAGTCAGTAAGAATTCATAAAGCAATAGCAGCATCTCTCCCAGGTGTATATCTCTCCTGCCTGGGCTCCCTGGGAAGCCCCTATTTCATCTGCAGCCCCTATTTCTCTGGTTCCCAGTAAATGCCTTTTCTGCATTTTAAACTGAACTTTGCAATCACAGACTTCTTCCTTCACTGTTGCCACAATACAAGGCACATGAGCATGTTCTCTAAAACTAGTTATGTTAGGGGAAAAAAACCTGTAACAACATAAAAGCTTTCCTTGACCTTGTTGTATAGTTGGATCAACATCTAATTGCTAAATGTTGCATGTTTCCCTAGAGACAAAACAAATACGAAGAAAAGCCACTGGATTGTGAAGGCTGGCAAAGTTATCTACCATCTGCAGAAATTCAGCTGGGCCTCCAGCAGATAACAACRGCAGACAATACCTTGATTTTCCTCATTTTTCTCTCCTCTTACACAATGGAATATCTTCTCTACTTAGAACTTGGGTCCCCATTAGTCTGACTGAGGAAATGTTTTCCTGGGACCCTGCTATTTTGAAACGCTRTGTCCTGGTTTTGGCTGGGATAGAGTTAATTTTCTTCCTAGTAGCTGGTATAGTGCTGTGKTTTGGATTTAGGATGAGAAGAATGTTGATAACACACTGATGTTTTAGTTGCTGCTGGGCAGTGCTTCCACTAAGCTAAGGACTTTTCAGCTTCTCATACTGCCCTGCCAGCGAGGAGGCTGGAGSTGCAGAAGAAGCTGGGAGAGGACAAAACCAGGACAGCTGACCCCAACTGGCCAAAGGGATATTCCATACCATATGACGTCATGCTGTTGCAAAATCACCAGATTTGATTACAATGGAGAACTGAATAGAGGAGTTATGTTTGAATCTTGTAACTTTAGGAACCATATTAGTTAGTTATTATATTTGTTAAGTTTAATGCTCTGCTAGCTGTAGTGTGCGTTCGGTGCTTCTCAGCTATTCACAAGGCCAGTTCCTGATGTTCCTGATAAGAACTAAGAACTTGCAAGATTGCTGCTTTGTTAGCTATTGGTAAGATTGATGAGCTATTGTGGAAATCAACTGATGCCTTAAGAAACCAGGTGAAACGGACCCTTCGGTTCGGATAAGAGCCAAGGAATAACTGAGTCAGCGCAAGAACAAACAGTTACTAGCGGTGACGAAGAGGAACCACTAGCCTTCATCCCCACGACCCCCCCGACGACCACCACCAGGCGGCAATGCGCAAGCGCAGGTGGGAGGGGAACTCATTTTAATGCGAAGCGGGGACAGCTCATGCATATGTATAGGCGTGTTGTGTAACCTTATGTATATGCAACGCTTTGCTGTATATATTTGTAGTGAATACTGCATTGGGGTGAACACATTTGAGGAGGAACTATCCCCTGTGTTCCCGGTACTGAGAATAAAGAATGCCTGCCTTTTAACACTACATTGGTGTTACGAGGTTTATTCCCGATTTCGGTGACAATGCTGAACAAAAAAAAATGGGGGAAGTTGGCCAGCGGGGCACGGCCGCTGCCCAGAAAGTGGCYGGGCATCGGTCAGCGGGTGGTGAGCAATTGCATTGTGCATCACTT
The DNA here is from genome assembly GCA_030449065.1 of Oceanodroma leucorhoa. Taxonomy (NCBI): domain Eukaryota; kingdom Metazoa; phylum Chordata; class Aves; order Procellariiformes; genus Oceanodroma; species Oceanodroma leucorhoa. Next base: position 4,313,193 of record JASVER010000021.1, on the reverse strand, counting down.
GCTCTGCGTATTCTTTTACCATTATTATTATTTTCCCTTCCTTTTCTGTCCTATTAAATTGTCTTTATCTCAACCTACAAGTTTTACCTTTTTTCCGATTCTCTCCCCCATCCCACCGGGGCGGAGTGAGCGAGTGGCTGTGTGGTGTTTAGCTGCCTGCCGGGTTAAACCACGACACGCTGGAACTTATCTGTTCTGTGTATTTGTGGTAAAAGTGATCATCTTGAAATTCCAGACCAGAGTAATTGTCTCTGGTCCTAAAAATGATCCTCCTGCTACTTCAACTAGAAGACGTGCTTGCAAAGCTTGCGCTGCGAGCACACTAGGTTGTAGAGGTCAGGCATAGGTTGGCTGCCTATTTTTTTGTAAAATCTCTTAATTTTGGACTCTTTAAATGCATTGATCTTGGAGTGCAATGCAAGGCCATCTGTCGCCTGGTCCGCGTGTGAGGGTTGCAAGGTACGGGAGGAAGGAGGTCTCTACAGGAATGACTTTTTGCTTTTGCATTTCAAGAACAAGCTGCGAGCGCTTTCTGTGCCTCATGTCGGGATTGATTCAGGCAGTTCTGCTCTGGAAATAAATGTCACAGCTCGAAGCACGGCCACATGCCCCAGGGACCTTGGTGGGGATTCATCACGGCACTGCGCTATCTGCCTCTCACGGGCAGAGCTGTCTCCTCCTCCCCCCCCCCCCCTTTTTTTTTTACTGCAAATTTCAGGGGTTTTAGACCACTTAGATCTTTCTGCTTAGGTACAAAGGAAAACCACCACCAAAAGATTACACTGGCCCTTGACTTCCCAGATTGCTGCCTTCTCCGGAAGTAAATGAACGGCCTCATCTCATCCACACAGATAATACTGCTATAACATGATGCTCATTTAGCTGGTTGGAGCACCCAGCATCCCTAGTCATGGAGCAGAGCTCGCTGATGTTCGCCATATTACACCAAGGGTAGCTACTTTCAAAGTGACTTGCTTTCTTTTTTTAATTTATGCCTCTAATTTGCTATCTAAATGAAAGCTTCTCCCGTGAGTACTTCCTTCCTACAGTCAAAGGCCAATATTTGGGGGCAATTGTTTCCAAACCAAGTAGCTAAAGTCGGGTTGATACTGTTATAATTATGTGAGTTTGTATTATGCAGACTTGATTCCCTTTGTGTCCTCCTCCAGACTGTGGCAGATGATGGTAATGGAGAATATGCTGCTGTATCGTATCCTAAAATTTCAGTTCCCTGTTTTGGAAACTCGCATGTCTCATGAATTCCCTTTTGGTAAACGCCCATGCTCTGGGGAACTGCTCCCTTGCCCATGTGCTAATGAGTACTTCCTGTCATTAGACCCAGGAATCATTACTGTCTAATCATAACTGGTTACAGAGCAATTAACAAGGAAAAAAGCTCTTAAGAAGAATGCTGATGGTGTTCGGGAGCAGGTCCTGCTTTCCAGCTGCCACCTGACATGGGACTTACAGGGGAAAACATCGGAAGCCTGCCCTGCTCCCACGCCTGTCCCCCAGCCTGGGCCAGGCACGGGGACTCACCTCAGCCCCCACGCACAGACGATGGCCAACGCATGACCCAGGCTGGCTCATCACCTTAACTAACCACACGCTGGGCAGCATWGCCCATGCTCGTCCCCCTATTTCCCTGTCTCTATTTCCCCTGCTCAGAGACCTATGACCGTATTTAGGTTGTTTTCTCCTTTTGAAGGAACGATTGCTGGAGAACTGTGATGAGACATCTTTGGGCCCTTCGGGCTACGAGCACATCCATGTGGGACYCACCTGGCAAAGGGCAGCCACCAACGCCAGAGGCACTTAAACCAACGGAGCTCAGCAATTCAGTGAGGGGATGCAATGGCACAGTTCAGCTTCATCCAAAGGAAAACCTAAATCTGGACAGCTGTGCTCAAAAGGGAGCCTAAGGTGGGTGGCTCAGCGCTAGATCTTTATTGCAGACAGCGAATATTAGCTGAGATTTTATCCTCACTTTTGGGCTTCGAAGTTGTTTGGAGGATAATAGCAGAAYTGAGGATTTCATTCTTTTTTGTTTTCTTGCATTCCTGACCAAGCCAGCATTTTAGTGGTAAAGCTGCCACTACACCCAGGAAAGAGAATCAATAAACAAGTTAGCTAAACTCTATATCCCAGCAATAAAGGCAACGAGTGGTCCCCATGAGGCCTCACTGTACTGTGGAGTACTTTATATCAGCCATGCATTTATTTTTACAAAAATTCCCTCAAATTAGGGTGTTTGTTTACACGCGTCTGATGGATAAGGCACAAAACCARCCAGAATGATATTTGCTTTAGGGTCCCAGTTCACTGCTAATCTGCACCAGCATCACTGGGAGCAGGCTGTGGTTCAGTTCAGACCAAGAGCAGTGCTCAGGCCTTCYCTGGGCAGAAATCAGCAGACGCGGGTTAAGCACAGCCAGGGAAACAGGAGTTCAAGTGACTTGCACTAGGTCAGGAAAAAAGAAAACTGGGACTGAAACCTGGACTAGCTTGGTTCTGCATGTACACCTCCACCAGGCAACCGTCTTTCTTCTCCCTCGACCAGGGTGAATCGATAAAATCAGCATTGGATTCAAGCTACCCTGTGGTTCAAGCAAGTTCTGTGCACTTAGCTGGAAACCATCTCTGTCTGAGCCCTGGTATCTCTCACAGGGAACTGCATGTGCCCCTATACAAAGAACATGGGTTTAATATGTACAAGACACATGGCATGATTCATCCTTCCTCACTGACCTACATAGTCATTTATACCAGAGCGGGCTGGAAACAAAGCACTTTTGGTCCTAATTTGGGAGCACGGCTCTGCCTCCTTGCCCAGCTCTAACCGATGCTACGTGCCACGAGGCATGGCAAGGCCAGGCGCCCACGGGGATCCAGACGCACCGTCCTTCTCCACATTTGTTAATCTAAACTGCGATAGGATTTTCCTGGGTTTGAAGTCAAAACGCCAGTGTTTTAAAGAGAAAAGCAAAGGAGCAGCTTAAAGCCATAAAATAATACATCACAGCAAAAGACTGACTAGCAGAGGGCCCTGCGCTGGAAGAACAGCAGTGCTGGAGGGCAGGACTGAAAGCCGTTAGCAGAGCTTTGTGAGGACGCTGGCACAAGTACTCACTCACATCACATATGACATCAAGGCTTTCAGCCCCTCTGTTTAATGAAGGTTAAATTGCTCCCATAAGCTATATATACATGGAGGATTTTCTGAAATCTCCCTAGCCTCACTGAAGTGAAGCTCCACCAGCACCAGCAATACTGGTACTTTGTTACTAATCCTGCTTGAGCAAGGTTATACAAAAATATGGTAAAAATGCCAGTCACAGCAACATTCATGCTGTCACGAGGCTACGATGATCAGAGGAACCAAGGCTTGTAGGAAGACATAATGTCTTTTATTAAACCAAGGCTTATAGGAAGACACAATGTCTTTTATTAAACCAATGCTTTTCATTAGCTATTCCTGGAAAAACCGAGCAAGGATAAAAGCTGTAAGAGACAAAAAGTTGGCAATGAAACCTATTAGACTAATGAGTCCAGGCTTAACCTCTGTATAAACTGGCTGAAGTGAAGAGTATCACTCTCTGTCTATTTTAGGCAGCCAAGTAGAAGAAAAAAAATTTGGAAAGAGGTAAGAGAAGGTGAGAACTTTGTTGAAGAAAGCAGTCACTGTGCCAAACAGAGGTAGTGTGGGGTGACATTATGAATGGAGAAGCTGCTCCCACAAGGTAACAAACATCCCTCAAGTCCTGCTCTAATGACTTAAGCCTGGCATCTCACAGTCAGATCCTGAGAAACTAGTGGAAAGCTCCCTGATTTATTGATACGCTGGAAGACAGGGCACAGAGCCAACTGATTGAAAGCAGACAGTCCTGCAGCAACTGCCAAGATGCTAAATGACAGGCAGAATCCAAACAGGGTGTATACATGGAGAGGAGATTCATCATTGCCAGTAGCTGGCAGCATTGTTTATTGATCCAGTCCTCTAAGAGTATTAGAGGCTGCCAGGTTGCACAAGTGCAATACTGATAGAGCAAGACGTCGCTCGACACTCCCGTGGTGCTGCTGCTTCAGGGGTGAGGCAGCTCTGCAGAGCACACCGTCACGCTCCACACGCAGCACAGCAGCGGGTCCTAGCAGCAGGAGGGGTGGTATGAAAGCCTCATGGTTGGCACGTTGTTCTTATTGAAAGCTGAAAGGGTGAAAGATGATTAGTAGCTAAGGGTTCTCTGGCCATCAGATTATCTGTAAGGTGATAGTTTAACTTACTGCCTTTTTAGCTGATTGCTGCTGGCTTTTTTTAAATGTATGTGCTAAGAAAATGCACCCCATTCAGTCTTCAGCTATTCCCCAAACGGAAAAAGTGCTCTGTAAAATTCTTGTTCTGAACCCTTGCTCTGAGTATGCCTTAGAATGACTAAACAGTTGTAGTTTTACTAGAGAAGGAGTAAAATTCATGCAAGTAGCAGCTTCTTGGCAATATGGAATGTGCTGCAGCATTGGCAGAGCTACTCTGCTGAAGCATGGCACAGGGCTCTGCGAATAGACTACGCTGGAGTACAAGTTATCACTACACTAAAATGAGAATTAAATGGGGTTGCTCTAGCAAATGTCACGCCAAGTAATTTGATGTTGGAAAATATGCTCTAACTGATATCCCGACCCCTCCTCTCTACATCTGAGATCCTCTTTCTAACATATTGTTCACCTAGCTTGAACAGAGGCAGAGATCGCACCTCCCCGCGGGTGAGCAGCACCCTGCCTCCCCGTGCAAACCCTGCTGCCGTAGGTCCAAACACGGGACTGTTTTCACCCATACGTGATGCCAAGAGGAGGTTTGGTGGGATTTTGCTGAAAATGTCACATTTCCTTTCAAAAGATCCACTTCCTCAGTGATTTTCACTTCTCCTCAACTTTTGAATAACTTGCTTTTTCTAAAGTTGGCAAGGGAGTTTGCCCTGCAGATTAACTCTTTCCACCCCCTAACCAAATGTATAAGCTAAAGGTTTATGATTTAACATCAGTCCAAACGCAAGGGAACTCGTTGTTTTGACAGCTGAGCTGCAATGAATTCTAACAAACTACCTAGGATACTTCTTCTAAGGGCTTTCTATATTCTTAAAAGTAGATTGCAAGAAATAAAATAATTCTAGAGCTAACAAATCAACAACAAATAACTGAAACGATACCAGTTCTCAATCTGCGTATGCAGACACCAGCAACTTTTGCCTGCATCCATGCAACTGAAAGAAGCTGTGTCACTGACTTCAGGGTTTTGCACTTTTAAATGCCCGTGATAAATGGAGCCAGGGTGCCAACGAAAACACCAGTGCAAGGAACTGCGGTGAACTTTGCGATGTATTGGGAATACAGGCATGTCTTTAGTCTTCTGACTGGTTTAGAAAAGTTTAAGCAATGCAGAGAACAATTACAGCTGTGCTAGAAACTTGACTCCGATCCCAGCAAAAATCTGCTGTACCAATAACATTTCTGAAAGCTTGTCAGAGCATTTTCTTAGTTTTTAATTAGCTTCTGCAAGAGGTCATGCCTTACAGCTTGGAACAGAGAGCTGGCAGTATAGACATCCAGGGTCTATTCCTAGCTGGGGAAGTGACAGGTGGCTCTGGGCCACTGGCTGCAGCCCCTCTGCCCAACTTCCATAACTGTAAAATGGGTAAAATACTACTTGCTGCTCAGGGATGATGTGAGACCTAATTAGATGTTTGCAAGGAGCCTGCTGCCCCTCCGATGAATTGTGCAAGAGAAACGAATAGTATTATCATCTGGGTAATGAGGTCTTACAAGACAGGGACTCCTTTGTTCAAAGAGACAGGCTTTTTCAGCAGCAGCCAGGTTCAAGCAGCATTTTATTAGAGAAAAGTGAGTGTTGCTCATCTCTGTGTAACTGAGAATATATTGCTTTATATTAGGAGGATTTATCTGCAACGTGTTACATTCCTCGGAGTCTTTACCTTTAGGGAAAGCTTTAGGAATAACTCCTTAATACCCAGTTTTGTTATGAAAATGAACTTTAGCTATCTTATGAGTTGTTTATCTTAAGGCTGCACAATCACTTCGATTATAAAAGTCTGGTGTTATTCAAAAGACTGCAGAATCTCAAGTGAGTAGATGAATATTGAAAAGATATGAGGAACATTCTGCTTTTCTGATTCTGTTCCACTCATGTGCCCATTTCTCATATGAAGAAGAACAAGAGTGTAATTGTATTGCAACCTATTACTGTGATACAGAAGAAGCAATTACTATATGTATACAAAAAGATCATTAAATATTTCCGCCAGTAACCACGAATCACACCAGAAACGTATTACTATCATACTGTATTTTTATTACATTCCCCACAAGAAGCTTAGTTAACAATTAATTCCAGCAACAGTATAAGGAAATCAAAGCAGAAGATAATTTTTCAGCCATTCTTACAAGTAGACTGAAATGAAAAATGGGGTGACAAAAAGTAACTGAAACTTTGTAAGTTGTTAGCTAGTAGTATAACATATGCAGATGTGAGTGACTATAGGGTTTGCAGACACGTGAGTGAAAGGTGGAGCTGTGTCGGTGCAGCAATGACTTCCTGCATGCTGAAGAGGTGAAACAATCAGCCCAACCCTCTGTTTTTCACCACTGAAAAAAAAAAAATAAATACTGACATCCCTTATCCCACCCGCACGTTGCCACCTGCACCGGCAGCTCAAGGCAAAAGCTCCAACAGCTCCAGCACCTCGGCTTAGAGCCCCGGGCGCTCAGAGTCCAGGCCAGGAGACAGCTGCCCTTGAAACACTTGTGCGTGGTGGCAAATGGTTCAGAGTCACTCACTGCCCTGTTTCTCTCACTTAAAGTGTATTTTCCTTTTTTTGGTGCCTTCACAATGATGGTAGGAAATACCAATGGGTTTTCTGTTGCTGTATCATGTTTGCATGTATAAACTAACAAGAGGCTACATGCAGCATCCCTACAGTATCACAGCCATAAGTGTAAATGGCACAAACACTGCTCACGTGTGACATTTATGAATTATGTATGAACTTTACATTGCCACAGTGCCACAGAATCCACCAGACCAGCAATATTGGTCTTGCGCCTTTCCTGCACCACCTTGCATCACCACTCTGCACTGAACTGCCCTGTCTCTCCCACTCCCTCCCGGCTCAAGGGCTGGAAAGCCGCCACGCTCTGTCTCGCCTCCTCTCCCCGGCGGGCAGAGCACCTCTGTCTCCCCAGAAAAGTGCTAGTTCAGAGCAGAGCATCTGTGGGGTCAGCGGCTGCACCAGATGGGAGTGGGACTGGCAGTGGGAGTGGGAGGGGGTCCCCGACTCCAAGGTGGGTAGTGGAGGAAGAGGCTTTCCAAAAAGGAGAGAGCAGTGCCAGAGGAGAAACTCCTGAGCCTCAGGAGGGGAGGAGGATCACAGGCAGACCCATAACAACGTCTTGTGCTGCAGCATCCAAAAGGCAGCGAAGTCTCCCAGGCACAGGTCCCAGCCTGCCGGTGAGGTCTGCTGCAGCCCAGGGGAGAGGCAGAGAGAAGGAGAGGCGCTCAGGACGTTTAAAAGAGAAGCTGTTGTGGTTATCAGTGGATATCTTTAATTCTCGCACTCTGTGACAATGTCCAATTAACAGGTAGGGTGCAAGACATACACCTTTGCCACTGTTATAGTGCAGAATGGAAAAATGCTAAATTCTTTCTCCTCTGAAATATTAAGAGAAGCAGAACAGCTTTGTAACTGCTCACAGCCAGATTACTCAACAAGGAACTCCAGGCAGTTATGAAATAGGTATAAAATAGTGTTCCAGGGCTCCTGAGGGTCCACATGCAGCAATTAAAGGTAAGTCAGAATGATGATAGCACCAGAGCCATCAAGTTAGCTTCGCTTGCAATTGAAGACAGACATCGCAACAAAGCGCTTCCCTTTCCACTGTTTATTTCCAGCTGTTTTGCAGTTTGTCATAGCTATAAAGCTTATGGCCTTTCTTAGCTCTTCCAATCTATGTAATCACTCCAGCAAAAAGATTTAACAGGAGGCCAGTTTTGAATTAGCATTTTAGCAGAGTTCAGGTGTGATCTTCCTTATTTTTTGTGTGTATATAACTAAATTCAGCACCTGCAGTGTGACTGCAGTCCTCTAGCCACATAAGACGCACATCAGAGAGAGGGAAAGCTTGCCTACTCCTCTAGTCTTTCTTCTGGAGAGAGAGAGGGAAAGCTTGCCTGCTTCTCTAGTCTTTCTTCTGGAAGGAATCACCAGCTGGAAGGAGAGGTAAGTCAGCTCTATGCCACTGTGATGGCAAAAGCTGCCACTTCAATGTGGATAGCACTTATCATTGGCAAGTTAATGGAACAACTTTCTTGGTGAGTTTTATAACTTGGAGGTGAAAAGTTCTGGATCCAGCTCTTATTTTCCTATCTTCATCCACTGGAAAGTGTTCTGATTCCACCAAAATTAAGATAGCAATATCCATTTAGTATAGCAGAGAATACAGCACAGCTCTCTAGTACGTCCAATACTTAAATTTCAGGTAAACGTGTTTAAAAGATTAGATCACTGTTCTGGGATCTACTCCAGATTAACACAGGCGTAAGCGTAGAACTGGAGCTTAAGATGAAGGCCTCAGGTCCTTCTTTGTGGATCTCTATAGCTGTTCCACACCTCTATAGCTACTCTCAATCTGCTAGATATGATGAAAGTAGCCTACATAGCCAAAAAAGGTGTTTCCCCTTTGCCAGCAGTTACTGCCAACACTCAAGCAAGCAAATATTGGGTAATCCCTATGACTCTGCTGACGTTCTGGCATATCTCTGCTTGGAAAACAGACAAGTCAGCATCTGAGCAGAACAATTTCTGCTGTAACAAAAAAAAAAAATTATTTGCAAAGACTTCTTATAACAGATGTTGTAAAGAAAACTTTAGTAGGTCAACAGATGAAAATGTGAGAGCATTTCTTTTACAGCATTTTCCAACCTCCTGCTCAGTCTACTTTTGAAACTAAATGGCATTCATCCCTAGGGAACTGTCTTACTACATTCTAGATCTTGGGAAATACATATTTTCTATTACAAAAAAGTCATTTTTGCCTTTCCTTGAATTTCCACACTCTGTTCTTCTTGCATTGGTCATGTCCTCATACAGTGTTTACCTGGCAATTTTTTTATTAAATATTTTTGGGACAGTCTGGGACACACATTGTCTATTCTTCGAATCTGATGTAACTGCTTGTGTTGTTCAAAGATGGGCAACACACTGAGCGCAGACAGCCATCCAAGATCAAATCAAAGGTCTAGCTAGCCCAGTATCTGACAATGGCCAATGGGTTAAGAACAGCACAAGCTTGCATGGTTTGCCCTACAGATTTTCCCAGCTTCTAGCGACTTCTCGTTTAGGAACTTTGTGAGCAGAAATGTTGTCTTCATATTTAGTATAGTTATTTTATATATACATTTCTTCTAGTTATTTGTTTTATCCCTTTCTCACTCCTTGTAAACAACATACTGTTGTAGGTTGCAGATTTCAGATTCCATGGTAGAAAACTAAAACAAGTAATTTTTTTACTGTTATGTAAGTGGAGTCTCATCATCTGTGGTTATTTCACGCCTAATGAAAAGAACAAGACTATGCTGAATTATATTGAGATTTCAGAAAAACATTTAGGTTCTTCAGTTTGGATATTGGTAATTCAGTAGACAGCTTCTTTCTCTGAGTCATTAAAAACATTGCCTCAGCATATGGATATTGCTGGAGGTATCAGCTTTAATACTGAATAAAAAACAAAGTTCTCAGCACTTGAGACTTTAAAAAAGAACTAATCCAGACTGAGTATTGCTAGTTCTGCTTTCCTCAACCGGCATGGCTGAAATGATCTTATTGATGGTCACTTAAATGCTCATATTTTGTCCTCAGCTGCCACAAATACTCGCTCTATTTGACAATTGTCCTGTTCCATCCAAGAGGAAGCTGTACATGAGGAAGCTGTACAGAGCTGTACTTGGAGCCAAATTACTATGTTCATTAACACCTCACCCCACACTCAATTTTATGACTTTGGCGCTGGCTCTAATTACTGAATGGATTGAACAAGCTAAGCACTCCAGCAACCTATTATTAAGATTACCTGAAAACACAGCTGAGTCTAGCTATTAGAGGTGTGACCAACTTTGTTTTGGGAAAAAAAAATCTAAATGAGAGCAACTCCTCCCCTTCCACCCAGTCTCACCTGACCTCTGCTGATCCGTCACACCCTTAAAATTTTTAGCTGAGTAAGATGAAACTACAGCGGAAACCATGAGTTATATGTGAATCAGTACCAGGTTAACAGGACAAAAGGAGGGTGTCTTTGTTCCTTTACTAGTGTGCTCTGCACAGCAACTCCTCTCTTCCATCACTACACTGGCCATGCTTGCTAGTTAGCCTTGGAGTCGGTTCTGTTAATAGAAAATGAGCCCATCCTCTCGAGTACTCGCTGCTGGTAAGTGGTTGATATAGGAGGTTCTGCAGAGTTGGCGGGAAATGAATTTGCTTAGCCAGGACTTGCACTGTCATTGACCGTGAGCACCTTCACTGCAGTGGTGTCAGCACACCAGCCCAGCAAGGACCAATAGAACCCTCCTGCTGTCATAAGCATTTGATTCTTGCAAAAATAGGTCATCTAGGAATACAGACTGCCAGAGCACACACGGACAAATAAACAACTTTTGGATGTGCATGGCAGAATGGGGAAATACCCCAAAAACCAGGACCATTCTCTCAGTGGGAGAAATAATCCTGCTACCCCAGGATTTCAATTGCCACATTGAAGTCAATGTGAATATGGCCAACGACTTCAGTGCGTACAGGATTGAATTCCTGGGACTTAGTTCTGCAGGCATCAACCACTCCCATACGGTGCTGAGAGCACTGGCTCTCCTGTAGAAGCTCACGAGTTTTGAAGTCTGAAATGAAAGAAACCTGCTAGTGAAAGCAGTGAAAATGCAAGACCTGCAAAGACATGGATGCAATACATGAGTTAATTATTTCTCACCTGCTTTCAACAGAAACATAAATTACTGGTTTGACTGATGACAAGATTGCAAGAGCACAGTTAAAGATGACATAGCAACTCTATTCAGAATCTCTTTGGAATAATAAAAGATAAAGATAACAAGATAAATACAAATCTATAATTTTTTTCAATTAAACAAAACAAACTAGATCCTTTTTTTGATATCATTTTAATATGGAGTCTATTATTTAAACACCTAAACATTTAAAATTGAACCGATGACCTGCATTAAGGCCTAAACTCACCACATTCTATTAATTTAAAGTACATACAAATTATGGTCAAGCAGTCCATGTTTGCTGCTGAAGGTGAAAAGGAAAACCATTTTGCTGGGGCCACCAGCAGGGAAATACATGGAACTAGAGCTTGCTATAGCCATGACCAGTTTTTGGAATCAGCGGCCTTGCCTACAAGCACAGTGTATTCAGTCTACTCCAACTTAGTACTAACTAAATTAAACTAACTAGTAACTAACTAGTTTATTTAAAGTTGGAAATCTCTCCTGTGCTGGTAGTTTAATGAGCAAAGAAGATCGTCTTCTCAGCTTCAGACGGCTGAGGGGCTGCCACCATAGGTCCCAGAGCATAAATAAGCCCAGCTTGATTCAAGGTAAGAGTGCAAAGAAGCGTTATACCTCTGCCTTGCTCTCCACACTGCTCCTTTAGGAGCCTGATCACGACAGCTGATCCTGCACACTGCCATCGGAGCCTGCAGAGGCTATTGGAGAGGCCTTCACACAGCCGTGACGCAGATAATCTGCTGAACTGGAGGGAGCCATGGATTTGACAGATGTTCATGCAGCACTCTGCTTGAATCAATACAGCCGACTGGTCCAAAGTCAACTTTCCACGTAGTAAATAAACAGGTCAGTGCATCCCCAGCCTGGTTAATCCGCAATCCAGACAAGCCACGCGTAGATAACTGAGAATTGATTTCCACATTGAAATGGTAGACAAATGACTACAAACTGTCCATTCAATTTATGATCTACAAGGAAAAATACATGTTTTAATTATTATCAGTGATAAACTCTTTTTTTTTTTTTTTAGAATAAAACCCCAAAAGATCCAAAACAAAAGATAATGAAGTGGCTTATTTAAGGCATTCTTGTTTGCTGATTTGAAAAGCAGAGCAGTGCTACCAAGACAGATAAAGAAGCCTGAGCTGTCTCTCGGAACAGCATATCCAGCATAACTTGACACAGATTAGGGGGTGAGCAGAGAAAAGTGAATTTAAACCAGCTTTGGATCCTCTCCCTTTCAGTCTTCTCAGGAGATGAAATAATGTCTGGTGGCATTATCAGATGGACTAAATGAGGAAAGGAAATAGGAAATCAGTTTGAAACAGCTATGGCTCAGGCAATTTGAGGGGAAAAAAAGAAAAATACTGTGGTTACCAGCAGAAGAGGTCACAAGACTTCCTACTCCTGCTGGCCACACTATTCCTGATACAGGTCAGGATGCCATTGGCCTTCTTGGCCACCTGGGCACACTGCTGGCTCATGGCTGTCAACCAGCACCCCCAGGTCCTTTTCCGCCGGGCAGCTTTCCAGCCACTCTTCCCCAAGCCTGTAGCGTTGCCTGGGGTTGTTGTGACCCAAGTGCAGGACCCGGCACTTGGTCTTCTTGAAACTCATACAATTGGCCTCGGCCCATCGATCCAGCCTGTCCAGATCCCTCTGCAGAGCCTTCCTACCCTCAGGCAGAATAACACTCCCACCCAACTTGGTGTCATCTGCAAACTTACTGAGGGTGCACTCGATCCCCTCGTCCAGATCATTGATAAAGATATTAAACAAGACCGGCCCCAAAACTGAGCCCTGGGGAACACCGCTCGTGACCAGCTGCCAACTGGATTTAACTCCATTCACCACAACTCTCTGGGCTCGGCCGTCCAGCCAGTTTTTTACCCAGCAAAGAGTACACCCCTCCAAGCCATGAGCCGCCAGCTTCTCCGGGAGAATGCTGTGGGAGACAGTGTCAAAGGCTTTACTAAAGTCCAGGTAGACCACATCCACAGCCTTCCCCTCATCCACTAGGCATGTCACCTTGTCATAGAAGACCAGGTTGGTCAAGCAGGACCTGCCTTTCATGAACCCGTGCTGGCTGGGTCCGATCCCCTGGTTGTCCTGCACCTGCCTTGTGAGCGCCCTCAAGATGAACCGTTCCATGATCTTCCCCGGTACCGAGGTCAGGCTGACAGGCCTGTAGTTCCCCGGATCCTCCTTCCAGCCCTTCTTGTAGATGGGTGTCACATTGGCAAGTCTCCAGTCGTCCGGGACCTCCCCTGTTAACCAGGACCACTGATAAATGATGGAGAGCGGCTTGGCAAGCTCCTCTGCCAGCTCCCTCAGTACTCTCGGGTGGATCCCATCCAGCCCCATAGACTTGTGTGTGTCCAGCTGGCGTAGCAGGTCATTAACCGCTTCCTCTTGGATTATGGGGGGTGTATTGTGCTCTCCGTCCCTGTCTTCCAGCTCAGGGGGGTGAATACTCTGAGGATAACTGATCTGACTATTAAAGACTGAGGCAAAGAAGGCATTAAGTACCTCAGCCTTTTCCTCATCCTTGGTGGCAATGTTCCCCCCCTGGCATCCAATAAAGGATGGAGATTCTCCTTGGCTCTCTTTTTGTCATTAATATATTTGTAAAAACATTTTTTGTTGTCTCTTATGACAGTGGCCAGATTGAGTTCTAGCTGGGCTTTTGACATTCTAGTTTTCTCTCTGCGTGACCTAACGAGATCCCTGTACTCTTCCTGAGTCGCCCGCCCCTTCTTCCAACAGCGGTAGACTCTCCTTTTTTCCCTGAGTCCCAGCCAAAGCTCCCTGTTCAGCCAGGCTGGTCGTCTTCCCCGCCAGCTCCTCTTGTGGCACACAGGGACAGCCCGCTCCTGCGCCTTTAAGACTTCCTCCTTGAAGGACGTCCAGCCTTCCTGGGCCCCTCTGCCCTTCAGGACCGCCTCCCAAGAGACTCTCTCAACCAGCATCCTGAACAGGCCAAAGTCCGCCCTCCAGAATTTCATCTTCAACATGAAATAGCAGCAGACTTTATTTCTACAGAGAATCCAGATATGTTATGCAGACAGGAACATTAAAGACATGACAATAATTCTTACAGTATTTATTATACTGTTATTTCAAACATCAGTTGAATTCATAGTTGTCTGTAAAACGTACAGTTAGTCTAGATTAAAACACTCATACCAGACATAGTAAGTCTTTAAAAAAACTGTAAATTTCCTTTTTTTCATTCAACAGATTTTTTCATGAATGAATCTTTTGGAATAAACCCAGGTTTTTGGTTTTGCCATTGAAATTTATTGGTAAAGGGCATTTCCTAATACAAAGCAAAATGTTAATGACCTCCCTCAGCAAATTAGGTTGTGGACTTTAAACATGTGCTTAAAAATTTCAAGCGCATATTTAACTTTTGCTTGTGGGGAAAGTCATTGGGCAGTTAGGCATTTCTCACTGGCTGCCAATCCAAATACTAGATATTCATGACAAAATTTCTCTTGTGAATGGACAAGATGGCTTTAGCAGATCCAGGTAGGTGAGTAGAAGCAAAAAAGGAAACATTCCTTCCCCAACCTCATGAAAGCTTCTCTGCTACTTAAATGAGTCTTCAGTAATACCCCAAGACCAAACAACAGGATAAATTCTGCTTGCCCAACTCAGATAAGCATTCACAGTAAAGTCAATGAAATACATATATAATCCAGGTTAAAAAGCTTTGTCCAAATCTTCGGGCAAAACCAGATGGAAGTATTCAGAAAACACGGTGATGGTGGGATAAAGGTCTGATGGAGAGTGAGAAATGTCCTAGGCTACCCACACACATATGACCAGCATCACTAAACGCAGCACCAGAGAAAAGGCAAGACTTGAAGGAGGAACTAATTTCAATGGGTGGCAGCCAGAAGATGAGGATTAGGTGCCGCTGTACTACTATTACAGATTGTTTACACATAAGAAGCAGGAAAAACACTGTAAAGAAATAGGATTGGTAATACTAATCTCAAAATCACAAGGAAGACTGTCTGTATATATTTAGTATGTTAACCAATATCGAGTTGAGGAAGGGAAGTGGTACCATTTTTAGCGTGCTTTCTTAATGAAAAAAGATTTAGTCAGCCTTGCTGCCTTGTCTAGTATTCGCTTTCCTACTTATCCTATACTTTTAAAGCCACTGAACAATTTTAAACTGATTTTACAACTGGGTAAAGGTCACTAAGCAAATAAAGTTCAAGATGTTTTCAGAATGAAGGTAGCAAGGAAAAACAGAGCATCATATGTGCTTTTTTATAAATTCCAGTTACGCATGACTGAGGGAAATACTCGACATGAGCTTACAAGAATCTACAAAGGAGCTTACGAAGACTCCAACAAGAAGAAGAGTCACAGTGAACTCATAGGAAACTGTTCATCACAACCCTTGTGAAATGGCTTGGTGGCAAAGTGAAGTGAGACAAGTTTTCCAAGCAGGGAAGGCAAAACATGCGGTGGTACGCCTGACCTCAGCAGACTCCGTCCCTCTGTAGCTGCTTAATTCTCACTCACCACGCCGTTCGTAGGGATGGATGAGAAGCGGATTAGATCAGAGAAGGGATACAGCTGAAAAGAGCAAGGCAATCTGTGTTACCTGGCTCATGTCCCCATTCTACTTCACAGAATGATTACACATGGAGATCCACGAGCACACTGTAGGGACTGGCAACAGGAATAACTTATGCAGGAGTAGAGATAGGGCTGACTACCTAGTAAATGAATGCTTGCTCAGAGACAATCTGAGCTTCAATACGCACATTGTAAAGACAGACAAAAATCTGGGACCTGCAGTAAAGGAGGACTGGAGAAGTGGATGGCTACACTGTGGTAATAAAAGGCTTAAAACAGACTGGGAAGTTTTATTCAGTCTGAGGGATACTTTGCACCACAATCAGTATCAATGAACCCAGTGGAACTAATGATGAAGTAAGATACCAGACAGTGTAAGAGCATCAGAGTTTGGCCCTGTGGAAGTGAAACTCTAAATTATTTGTATTTAATTTTTGAAGACAAGAATAAATAGCTGAACCTTGAAGAAATATAGTGAGAATGTCAAACAAGACAAATAATTGTTAATAAAACAAAACTCTCATATATTAAAGTTTTTTCTTAGACCTACAGACAGACACTTGTTCCCTTAAGGCATGTGTGAAGCAATGGCACTATGAGACTACGCAATTCTTTCAAGATTAGGCAAGATAAATCAGTTCACGATAAGCTCCAGGCTTTCATAGCTACAGCTACACAGAAGGTGAACTAGGGTCAGGTCTACACAACACCTCAAGTGTGGAGTTCAATTTCACTTTTCCTTATGTCACAACCATTTTTATTAACCTTTGTACAAAGAAAGGCTGAATTACCTATTAACAGCCTCTTCAGTCATAAGTCTTCATTACAACCTTTTCATATGTATGTAGATCTTTATAGTGTACTTTGTAGCTTAGCTAATGATAACATATGCAATAGTCACCTGGTAAGGTTTATACAAGGTATTTATTATATATACAAACACACCTTCCATGAGCACCACAGGCTTGCAATTTTCAAAACAGCTTCAGGCATTTGGATCTATTAATGTTCATTTAGGAAATTTCTACATCTGTGGAAAACTCACCCTTGATGTCCAAAGTAAATAAATGCCTTGCTTTTCAACAGGCCTAAGTCCCCGTGGAAGTCAAGCACTTTTGAACATGAAGTCAGTGAATAAGGCAGCTTCCCCCTTCATGGCTGTAATCACAAGACCTCCCAGCTGGAAAATATAGCCCATCTGTAATTATAAATAAATATGGACATGACAGTTATTTATACTAAATCCACTTTATATGGTCTGACCATAAGAAGCGATCTTTGTAGTTATCAATTTTATTTAAGCCTTTATATTGCCGGGTTGATATAAAAGACCATTTATGTCAATAGGAATCCAGCCCTCTTTGTCTTCTGTGCATGCAAGTATAACATTGCAAATACTTACCCAATTAGAGTTAGCTCCACCCAAGTATGAACAAACAAAAACAACTGCTCATAGCATTCCAGAGAAACAACACAGCGCAAGAACAAAGATTTCTACATGCAAACACAGGCAACCAGTTAACCACAAAGCAGCAAAACCAGCAGATTCTTAAATGCTAAAAAACAGGGGCAAGTTCTCTTTGATATCCACAAATCTTGTGCTGCTGATTCAGAAGTAAGGGATAGGAGCCTGCCTGATTATTCCAGCTGAGATTCCTCCAGTGAATGTGAGAAAATTAAATACATATGCAGTTGAACAGATGCCAAGATTGGCTGATGAGAAGACCGATAGCTTCTCAGATGGGATGCAGAGACTTTTTAGCTTCTCAGGTGGGACACAAAGCCATTATAACTTGAGGCATTTTGTATTTGCTTCGTCTGTTTCCTCTGACAGGGTTATCGTTCTTTATTCCTTGTGTTTGTTTCTCACTGGCCGGATGTGGGACATAAGAAACTAGTAACACCCAAGAGGTTAATGCCTGTTTGCCATGAGGTCTTTTTGCAATCACAGTTTCTGAGCCTCTGCAATAGATGTGAAGGCACCAATCTCATCTTTACAAATGTCACGAACACCTGACCTTGTGAGGCAACACACAAACAAACCTAACCCAACAGTGAAACCTGGGTGAGTTCTGGACCTATAAACCATTCCATATGATAACAGGGTAGAAACATATAGTTGCCCTCTGACCTCAAAGCTTGAATCTATCCTACTTCGCTTACTTCTGAATGAAGAAAGCAGAAGCTTTCTGCAGTCAGAGGAGAGAAACGGGCACCTCCCAAGGCCAGTCCAGACAAACTGGGATCTCAGCAGCCCTCTGGAGGTACTATTTCCCCCTGCTCTCTCCAAGGTCAACAGAAAGCAACAGCTACTAACTTCGGGGCCTCCATTACGTGCGTTAATCTGAGCAAAGTGAGTGGGTGCAGCGCATGTTCCTAAACCGTGCACATTGTTCTCCTATGTGTTTTGAACTCCTTCAGCACTTTGCATAAGCAACATCCCAAAATAAGGCTGAATAAGCAAGTGAAGCTGGCAGTGTGCAGCTCAGATCATTAACAAGATGAAATTTGCAGAATCCTAACCTAGTATTTGATTTAAGACTAATCTGTTAGCAGTAGCTATAAAAACAGTAAAATTTACTGCAGCATATTTGAAGCTCTTGTACAAGGTCCAATCCTGCATTACAATGATAGCAAGAGTTACATTAGCATATAACTAGTATAATTTAGCACATAATTATGTCCTTTGAGTTTGCATGCAAGTGGCCTGATCTCATTATTACAAGTAAAGTGTGTCCTTTCATGAGTAAAAGCTGAAGGGTTTGGCTTTAAGTAAACACATTTTTCAGCATAACCTAGCTTCAGCAGTTTCTAAAGTATCACTTCGGGCAAAGTTTTAGGCTTCCCATATGCTGCACTTTTTTAACTTAAAGTTCAGCTTGGCAATTTGAAAACATACCTAACAGCAATTCTTACCACCTAGCTATAGTGAACTGCATTTAATAGTACTGATGTAATCACTGAAGTGGGAATCTTAAGATTTTGCCTGAAAAGTGGCAATGTTTACAGTACTAATCATGATGCAACATGGAAGCCACACTTTCATACCACACCATGCACTAGTGTATATACACGTTCTCTCTCCAATGTTGTTTTTCCTCTGCATTGGTCTTCCTGGTTGCATTGGGAGCTTTACACTGGGAAGCTTTTCCCAATGTCCTGTTCAAAACCAAGACTGTTTTCTGAATATATGACTCTATGGCATGATGGGAGAAAAAATCATGGTGAGATTAGCTCTACGTATTCACATTCTCAAGATGGCAGCCTGGAAGAGGCACTGGCAGTGTTCAGGCACCTCCTCTGACCTCTTTCATGCAGTCATAACGTTGTTACAGAAGATGAGCTATAGATGTCTTAAAGTACTTTTTTTTAAAAAAACAATGTGAATTGGGCAGAATCATCCCATGTGACAAGCTCTGGAAGGAAGTGTTTCCCATACAGCATCAACAGCTCTAAAGCTCTCGACCACCGTGCTCCAGAGTTTAAGGGACATGAAGATGTACAGATATAACCAGTGTGTGTGATACTGAGTCTATTCTTGGTAGCCACAGCTCTGCTATTTATAGTTATTTCCGCAGTAAGAACAGGGAAGGAAGGGGCAGAGCAGAGAATTGCTCATCTGATTTAGACCTTGGCTATCTCATCAGACATCAAGGCTGCAGCTAGGTCTCCTATATGGGAACAGTCCTTCTACCTGACATAGTGAGAAGAGTTTGGAAAATGAGGATGCTGTGAAGTTCCTTCCTCCCCTGTGTAACTACTCATTCCAAGCTGAATAGCTACTGGAGAGTGTCACTAGACACCTCCCGCACTGTAGCATGATGAAATCTAAAGCTTTAAGCATGTACTGGGCGAGTAACTCCTTTGCGGTGACTTCATGGTTAACCCTACAAGCTAGCACATGAATTCCAGAAGCATTTTCCTCAGGTAAACATGACAAGAGTAAGTGGGAAGGTTGCCATCACGAGAGGACACAAAGTGATGGAATTGTGTACCACGAGAAGGGGGCTGTAAGGGGAACTTAGTTCACATTGCAATCCTTGAGGAAATTTCCTTCTTATCCTATATGGGAATGACTGTGTCCCAAGTCGCCAAACAAGTGAGAAACATTTGAGCTTACAACCAACCATGGACATGCTGGCACATACACCTTGGAGGAACCCTTTTACAAAACCTGATGTTGTATAAGGATCAGTGATAGAAATGTACTTAGTTTTCTTCTTCATGCAAGTAAAGTTTCCATCAAGAAATAAATGCATATAAAAGACAATGTTCCTTCTGGGTTTTTTTTATGACGTTACATCTGTTTATTTCACCTATTCTTTAGACTATCATGACTTGGACTACTATTATAAGAAACTGGCCATCCCCTCATATGACGATTGACTAGCTACTCATTTACAAAGGCATTATAGCCAATAATTTCACTTTCAAGGAAACCCGCTCCTTATAGTGCCCTGCTTTTCACGTCACAGCTAATGTGAAAAAAAAAAAAAAGAATGGAAACACTGCTTCTAATTAGTATCTTTAAAGATCTGGAGGTACTTTAAAGATCTGGAAGTAGTATAAATAAATGTATAAATGCAAATATAGCAAGACCAGAATTCCAACAATTTTTAACCATACCCAGATAGAACAGCTTGCCTTCGTAACACTGCTCATATCAGCCTCAAAAACCTACTAGTATCAAAGAAGTAATTTTTTCAACAACATAACCAGCAAATAGTATTTTTTCACAATGAAGTTTAGAGCAAATCACCATCTTGAGTATGAAGTATGAACTCATTGAACTCGCTGCTACATAAATATGCAGAACGATGGCGATGAATGAAGTTGAAACCAAGACAAAGACACAGTCTTTGTGTCAGGACAGAGGTTCATTGACAGTGAGTCAGTACCCACAGCTGCATGTGGGATGTTGATTAGCTAATTATATGATAGTTCTTACATGAATTTATAGACACTTGAAGACTGCAGCCTACATATAATTGTTCTGTTTTGTTCTGGTAAAAAAAGCAGCTAAAGAAATGTCGGCAACCAAACAAAAAAACTTCAATTAACATTTGTCATATGCCCACTACGATATTATTAACTACACAAAGATAGAGCTTTGTTATGGTATCTTTGAGTTTAATTTCCATGCTCAGACTCCCACTATAGTTTCTCACCCTCAGATTATGTAAAAGCAGCCAAGTTTTTAAGTTCTGCTCACTGTGGATGACTCACGTTATTATATACTAACCACCAACACGTTTTGTTTTACCCCTTTGTTTAACATGCCTGAAGTGTTCCGGCTAGGGTATGTCTTGTTCAGAGACTGTACGTTTCGCATACCGCTATTGTGCCATGTAATCACTCCTCTTTCAGCGTCTCCTTTCAGCTTTTAATGAGATCCTGCACTGGGACTTGGGCAATTTCACAAAACTACGCTACAGAACTCAGCATACGCCATTTATTACCGAGGTACGCTGGCCTCCGGGAAGGCACCCTGCGATCTGCAGGCTTTGCTGCAGATCCCTGAGAATTCACACAACTACACTGGAGACCGCTGATAAAGCAAAGAACTCAGTCTGATAAACTGCTGCTGATGTCAAAAGATTTTCTGAACTCTTGTACATAACGTTGGCATCAGCAATCAAACAATGCATGTGACTAAATCCTTTTACGGAGACACAGGAGATTAAGGCTTAGCTTATGACTGGGAAGGTTTCTATTCTCTGTATCAATAGGAGAAAGTCTTGAAGGTGAATAAATTCCAAAAAGTCTCCAGTGAAGCAGAAGGAGAGCAGCTTTAGGCACAATACAGGTCTTGCTCTGTGATTCTCTACCACTGCCTTCTGAGATGGTATCAGCAGCCAGCTCATTTTTTGATCTAGTTTAAGTAGGGAGAAAAATAAAATGCCCCAGTATCCTAAGTTTCCTGCCTAAGAGGCCCGTGAAACAGTCTCTGTGAGACAAGCACGTTGTCAGATTCCAGAACGTCACAGAGTTTAATACAGAAGCATGAAAGAACAGGTGAAATTATTTATTTATGTAATGAGTAGTGATGCTGAGTACTTCCAGATTCTGCTGTCTTCACTAAGGAATGAGATAAAAATAACGTTGTCATTAATCTTACAAAGACACATGAGCACTTCTTTCCAGAAATAACTGTTAAGCATAAAATTTCAGGCATTAATCAAAGCATGCAGAGGCCTAACCCTTTTTAGGATTCTAAAAGGAAATGTAAAGCAATATGACTGTAAAGCAACATGAACATAAAGGGGCATTTAACCTTTATTCTAAGCAGGTAACTTCAAGAGAAACAAGCTTAGGGCCAATTTCTCAGCTACTGCACGGCCATATCGCTTCTGCTGGTTTTAGCAAAGCTGCAGCAAGTTTTACCAACTCAGAAGTTGGTCTCTGCTGTCTGAAAGAAGCCTGGAAGAAAGAAGGGCACCACCACATGATATTATGAATATGAAGGAAAAAAAAAAAAGTAATAAAAAGATGCTGCAGGAAGTAACAAAGGAGACATACCCATGAAGAAAGGAAAAACACAGGATAAATAAATGCTTAAGAGGTTCTTTCAGGAAAGAAAACTAGCAGACGCAGCACAAGGGAATATGAACTCTGCCCAGACACTGAGAATATGGGTAAGGGAAAAAAATTTTAATACAGAAAGATATCTTTTCAAATAAAGTAGAGATGTAGCACAAGCAAGGATGAATTATATTTGTTTCCCATAGGTCAACTCCAGAAAGAGATTTCTTACAAAGATAGGTCGTTTTATCTCAGATCCACAGTCCTGTTGATAAATCTCAAAGTGATTCAACAAGAAGGAAAATTTCCCGGGGAATGAGTTCTAGCCCTTATTTAGAGCTGCCAGAGGTATTTCTTAGCGATCCGGGGATACAGATAAATTGCCTGTGTCAATTCAAAACTCGTACACAGTTGCCATGAAGGGAAGTGTTATGTCTGCATGTGATTTCCTGGAACAAATCAAATGTTTCTGCAGAGGAACCCATAAAATGCTGACAATATATTAAGATGGTTTTCTCTGAAAATAGTTAACTCAAACTTACAGTGCAGGTCCACTGGGTCAGAAAAAAAATTAAGAAAGGGAAATAAATCATGTCTTAAAAAATCTGACAGAAGAATCTAAACAATTTTAGCATATGAGACTAAAACCAAAAGCTGTTTTGGTACACTATTGAGATAAAACAGCAATGGAAACTGAGAATTTACAACTCTGTGTACAAAGGACATGTATAAGGTGGTTGAGCAGTGAAGTCTGTGAGGCAGGACTGGGCTGATCCCAAGCTAGTCAGTATTAAAAGAAAAATACTGGACTCTTCTGTCACTTCCAACAGTGGCACTAACAATTTGGCCATCGCCAAGACAGTCAAGTACCTCGTCCAAAGGCACATTGCTTAGCAGGCTCAGCTATCCGAACTCTTTGCATCCCAGCTAGAACTGAGCAAAGATCAGAAGGGCTAACGATATCCCAGATGAATTTTACTCTTGACCATATACAGAGGACCTGCCTCTTTCCATGTCTTTAATTGATTCCATATTTTTTATTTGTTACATTTAACACATTGATGAAAGACAACTGGAACCATCATTGAACCATCACTGAACACTGATGGTCCAAGTTCTTGGACCATCATTCTGCCCGTCACGGGTGTGGCTACCAACTATTAAATCCTCAGTGTCATCACTTGAGAAGCCATTGGGTCCTATAATCTTTCCAACTGTAAAGAGGGCGTACCTCGCGTGAAAAAGAAGACTTGCTGGCTCCAGTGAGGCCAGCCAAATAAACAWGAAATCGAGTTATTCCTACTACCAACACACTAGCCTCCAGTGTGTCCTGGAGAACTGGCATCTTAAAAAAGAAGCCTAGCAGCTGAGTCCTGCTCTGTAGACAACTGTAGACAACTCTAACAGGAGGTACATACAGCACACACAGTCAACCGTCTCTGCTAGGCCAATTTTCAGACCCTTGCAGAATCCAGAGGGTGAACTTGCATTTAACTGTATTTTTATGACACTACACTATGCTGGGTGCATCACGACCAGGCTTTGCCGGCGCTGGGAGAGGTTGTCAGCATTGACAGTAACAGTCAGGAGTCTGGGATCTGCCTGGCACCCCATGGCTGGCTGCTGACACAGTGTCTGGGTTTGGCACACCCTGAGTTTGGCGGGATCTCCTTATGCCATCATTTTACAATTACCACAGCCAGGATCACCGATCCCTTCATCTTCAGGAGACGCTGCAGCAGACGCCTTCAAGCTTCCCCATGACTATCTGCCATCTCCCAAGGGGGACAACGCACCATGGCGGGCAGGGCGAGCAGGCGAGGGCTGGGCTGCGGAGGCCACCGCCACCTCCACCATCACCACCACCAGTATCTCCACAACCACCACCACCTTCACCACCACCATCAATATCAGCACCGCCGCAGCCGCCGCCACCCGGGTTGGGCTGGCGGGCGCAGCCGGGCGGCGGGCTCTCCTCAGGGGCTCCCCCCTCACCAGGCGATTACAGCCGTTGGCGGGGGAGCGCTGAGGGATCCTCGCGCGCCCCC